>JAUBOD010000011.1:586046-599145 GCA_032353885.1 Nothura maculosa
ACTCATTAACATTAAACTTGGGGAACCATATGTTAAAACAATCTTGTCTATTGAGTGAATATACCCAGTTAAATCATATGAGCAGAAAATGGAGACTTCCTACTAAACATTTTTATATCCATTTTTAAAATCCTCTAAAATTCATTAGGACAAACCTAATCCTGCAAATGGTAAATCATTCTATTTATAGATTGCACAGCATTTTGATATTAAAATGCATAAAATCTGCCAATAGTTCAGAAATGAGGCATCAGCAAAGAGGATTATTGGTCTACCTAAATAATAATACAACCATTAAGAGGATAACATTTTCCAATTGCAATTACATGCCTTAATTTTAAAGAAGCTATCATTTACAATAATTTGGCAGATTCAGTCCATATTTCTTTCACAAATTTATTTCTTCATTATGCCTCAAAACAAATTTATGGTGCATTTATGTTGGTGAAGATAATTTGCTTAGTTTATTGTGAATGGAAATCAGTAATTACATACAATCTCATTTTCTACAGACATAAAGTTAATTCATGGTAGTAATTTTACACAGAGTATTAGCCCGTGTTACTTATGATTATATTTGTTACTGTGGCAAACACTCTATTGCGGTGTAATTTCCTTGGACTTGGTAAAAAGGAAATACTGACCTAGTAAATAACAGTTAAGTCATTGATTTTGTGATAATTTGGGGTGATTCTAAAGGTTTATTAATGGTTATGGGAAAAATCCTTGTGTAGCCCTAAAATCAAAACTTCTTTTACAAGCAGAGAAGGGAAGAGCCTGTGAGAGGGAAGAGAAGCTTGGCAGGGTATATGGCATAGCAGATGCTGAAAGTAGGTTTTAGAGCTGCGTGATGAAAGCAGGCGATCCAATTCTCCAAGGAACTTGAGTGGGATCCCTCGCTTTGGGCATTGGAACGGAAAAGGTCAAATAAGATGCTTGGAGGCAGCAACTGTGTGCTCACACCCAAGGCAATTTCTTGTTAGGACAGGTCTTTTCAATCATGTGATTTGTACATCTAGACCTTTTGTGGCCAGTGTTACAGAAAGTGTTTTAAAAACGGAGGCATCTTTTGCTCTGCTCAGTGGATGGGCATTTGACTCAATAAACACGTGCAGTAGTTGAGCACCGGCCTGCGTGTGTGGACTTAGGGCGTGCACAGGCTCCCTGCCGTCCTCTAGTTCATTGATGGAGGGTCATGTTAAATCTTTGTGCATTCTTCCTTTTCTTTTCGACTCGCTCCATGTGACCGAAATGTCCATGTCAAAACCATGTCTTCTAAGTGAGCCCAGCTGGACCCCACTTTTCATAGTTGCTTGCAGGCCTCCTTTTAATTAGGCAGATGATTTGCTTTGAAAGAGTAGCTTGGTTCTTTTCTGAGATGAATGTGTTGATGCTCTTCTATATCTCAAGGATTCAGACCCAGCATCCATCCTAAATATATGAACAGCAAGACAAAAGGAGCATATTGCAACAGAATTGGTGAAAAAATAATTATAAATACTAATTGAGAAAAACATTTAAATTCAAAATGCATTTAAAAAGCTTGCACCTGGCTTTCTTATAATACGTTATTCTTAGGTGAACAGGAGTGGGGTAGTGAATAAGGAGAACTTCTGTTATTCCGGAGGTGCTAAGATCTTGTGGAAGTAGGAAATGTAATAACAAATTCATTAATATTCATACAAATGGTACAAGTAATTCATAGGAGCAGTGTGAGTATTTCAGAAGGTTATCATAAAGATATTTTTTTAAGGGTATGTTATGTATGTACTGCAAAGGATCTTAGAGAATGAATTGAAAATAAGAGGGCAGTTACCTGCCTTAACCTGCATTGTCTCAGTTAATCAGGGCTTTTTGTCCGTTATTCTTTTCCTTACCAAGAAAATGGAGGATTATTTAGGTGAAATTTGTGCTTCTAATTGTTGAACACCAGGTGAATTCCAGTGCAAGACCAAATCTGAGAACTGAAAAGTCAGTGAATGGTGGTGAAATGGTCGCAGCTGGGAGTTTGCTGCTCATGTAAGTTGCCATGGAGGGCAGTACATATTATCAAATACAAGTGTGAAGAAAATTCCTATTATGGAACAGGGTTAGCAAAAATTTAATCCAGATAGGAGACTATATGGGCTAAAATATTAATAAAAAAAATTCTGGAAAAAAGAGTTCTAATTTTAGCTTAAAAAGAGATCTGCTTTCTCACTTTGAGTAGAGTCTTTTCTTTGCCTCTCACATTTTTTCTGCATCTTGTATTAAACGGTTTTAAGGCAGAGGCAATCTTATAGGTTCATGCTGTTCCTATCTGAATCATTGATTTTGATTAGAATGTCTAAGTGCTCTTAAAGTTCTTAAAAACTTTAAATCATATCCAAATATGTACACCATCTAGCACAAGCAGCCCTAATATAGGCAAAATTCTGCTATGACAGCAGAAATAAATATTACTAGTAACCAGCTGCTTTATAACCTTGTATTTGAGCACAGCATAAAACTGAATAAAAGAAATATGCCCTTGGATCAGTTGCTGACTTTTTCTATAAAATACTGAATTGAATTACCCTCATCAGCGAATGGTACTTCAGTGTGCTGTGGTGTTGTCTGTCTTCAGACTTTTCTCCTTCTGCATAGAATTTGTCACTCTGTAAGCATAGCACAATATTCAAGGAAAAAAATCTTTAAATAAATTGTCTCCTGGATGAATTGCCTGAGATATTTTAAACCTGAAAATTAAAATAATGAATTTCTAGATTGGTAGAATCAAAGAAACTGCTGCTACTGTTGCTACTGCTGTTGTTTTTCCTCAGAAGCTTTGTCTTGTAAGGGTTTGTGCATTTATGTAAAAAACTGCAGAACAGTATCCTGAGATATTTCTCAGTTTTGGATCCCTGATGAGTTCTGTATCTTTCCAGTGGGAAGGAATTTCACAGTACTCTGCTTTATTTTTAGGGAAATATTGAGGGGGAAAATGTCAGTCTGTTTCTTAAATCTTCACAGTCAGTGGCTTTTTTTATTCTAACTTTTGTATTCTAACAGATTCAGAGCTCTTAAGACATAGGTTGCCTTTTGAAAATAATTTTGTGTGTAAATGTGCATGTTTGTGTGCACGTGTCCCCTTTTTTTAATTTTTTTTTCCAGAAGGTGCTTAGAGCATAAGGTAAATCAGAACATCTCAAGGGGAAGAAGAAAGTAACTAGAGATTATGATGTGTGATTTTTTTGGTTGAAGAAATACTTTTCAAAATTAACTCAGAAGTTAATATTACTTTGAAGAAAGACTATGTGGATTTGGAAATGATGCAGTAGAGCATCAAAACAGTTAGAGTAATGGGCTGCAATTATATGGACTTTGAGAGCTAGCTGCTGCTAATAATGTAGATCTTTCAAATACCATGAGTTATTTTTAACAATTACAGAATAGACGACTTATAACTGAAAAGTAGCTCAAGAGAAACAAATGAGACATTTTCCACCTCTGCAGTGATAAAAAGGTTTAATACACTAAAGTATTCATTTCACCTTTTGGAAAAAAAGTGTGGAAAACTATAGAATATCAAATGAATTGAAATTAAATTTTCAAGCTATTAACTTTAAAAGTGGAATCATGACATAAAACTCATTTCCTCTTGCTTCTCAATCTCAAATAGGCACTGTAATTGTTATTAAGGTTTTTGTTTTTTTTTTTTCTTTAGGAAATGTTTGGAATGAGCAGACTACAATTTGTCTGGGCATGTGAGTTAATGCAACTTCTTGTATCGCTAATTCTACTGCTGTTGTAAAAACAGCTGCCACCTTCTGATGTTATTCTAATGTCTCTGGATTGTAGGAGACTGGAAATAATCCACTCAACCGTTACTGGGTTGATTGCAAAGTTATTGAACTTGCTGGAGTTTTCTCATCTAGTTCACGTCCTTGTTGTCTGCTGAGGTGAGTCTCATTTGTGAGCAACGGGCTGTGCTGTTGCAGGACCTGCTCACCTTAGTGATGGAGTGATGTGCTAAGCAATGAACAGTTGCAGCAAATGGATGAGTTGTGTCCAGAGAGTTTCCAACCAAGCACTTAAAATGCATAACTTTGCAGGAGTTAAATACATCTTACAGAAAATACTAGGACAGATTAATGTTAGAGAAATCCTTGTTAAAGATTACTAGGTACACAGAAGCACATCTGTCTCCAGAAGGCCATGACCCATACAAATGGTTGAAGACTGAGAGAAAACCTGGAAGAAACATCACTTATGTTTGTCCTCTTCTTATCTACTTTTTAGATGCTTCAGTTTAGCTCAATCTTTGCTTTGACTTAATGTGTTCATGTATTCTTATGTTACTATCTTTGAAAGAGAATATTCACAGAGTTTGTTTTGATGTTGAGAATGGAGAGGGTTGCAGGAAAAGGCATTTCTTCTTGTTCAGAGAGCACTTGTGTGCCAAGAGAACAGCTTCAGCTCTAGGTGGGTGGAAGTCTTGCTGTCTCAGTCTCTTCCGCTTTCATTAGATCATTGACTGCTCCCAAATGTTCTAAAAGCAGCTCCATACAGGAGCCTTGAGCATAATATTTTACACATCATACTTGCTAGCAAAGTTAGGAACAAATAGGAACTTTTTGCTGTAGTTTTTGAGAAAGATGGATGTAGAAGAAGAGTTTGTACAGACCTTAGTCTCAGGCCCATTTAACAAGGAGCCAGTGCACAGAAAATGTTTGTTTTTGCTAGTGCCATTTGCTTGCTCTAATGTATTCCATGCATTTACAGAAAGCGAAAAACTGATTCCCGCATACTTCGTTGAAGTTTAGAATATTTTTGTGGGAGTTTATGAACCAACAACTCCCCATGCAGGAGGTAGGTGTATGCTTGGATCTGTGGTAGCTGCATGGCTCAACCTCAGATGCCTGAGGTATGTTTGTGTGGCTCAGTGCATCATCTTGTAGGTACCCAAACCAGCCCTCCTTGAGCTAAGGTGCAGGAACTATTTCATCTCTTATAGAAAGAGGATTTGGAAAAGCTAGAGGTATAGAAATGTTGGACTTGAACTTAGGTCCCCCAGATCCTGCCTTCTAACTTGTCCCTTGTTGAGAATACAAGCTTACCTGAACAGCGCTGTAGAATGGGAGATATATATGTTTGTATGTACATATGTATGTAAAATTGACTTGCCTGCTCTGAACCTGCCAACAAACTTTGTGGTCTGTGCAGATTTCCTGCAGGTCACAGACAGATTTTAAAATCTTTCTGTAAAATAGAAAATAATTCTTCTATACAAAGTAAAAGAACATAATTTTTATTTAAGGCTAAAAATGTGATTGTGGTGGTGAACTTTATAACTTGCATATTCCAGGCTAGAATTAGTAAATTAATTATGATTAGTAAGCTAATAAATGAGTAAACTCTTACAGTCAAAATAACTAGAGGTTCAAAGATAGTGGCCAGCTTTGTCATGCATCTCTTTAGGAATTTGTGAAGTAATTGGAGTGATAACTTTAGTCTGATTTGGGGGGTCTCTATGGTCATAATAAAAATACTCATCAACTGATTAGGCATAATGGTTTCTAAAATTAGCAGGATGTTATCCACATTATGCTGTTTTCTGACCCCTGTTGCTACAGTTTTCTCAGGTTAGTTAAATAACCTTGTCATGAAGCCTTTAACTTCACCCTACTTAAGTGTTGCAGTGAAACCAGACTGACTCTCATGTGGCTCACGTGGTGCTTAAGCTTCCTGATTTCTACAAGGAATATAAAAATGATTCCAAGTTAGGACCCTTTTCCTTCAGTTTTATTCTGCAAACAACCATTACTGAAACTTTTAGAAGCTTTAGTTAATCTAAACAAAATGAAGATTGATATTCCTTCCTCACTAATGTAAAAAGGAAAAATATGTTCCCTAGATGGTGAACAGAAATCCAGCTTATATGTTGGAACTTCATTTGCTGACAAGCTTTACAGGTATGCGGATCAAAAGTCACGGTCCCTTTTCCTCCTGGGGACAAATTTCAGTGCCATCTCATGCCCTAATAGGAGTGAATTTTGCTAGTCTCAACTCACTTCCTAGTAACTCTAGTCCATATTAGATATTACAATAAAAAAAGAGGGACAAATTGACAGCATCTGATAGTGAGAGATTGTGGAATTGAATTAGCTCCTCAGTCGGGATTGAGGTCGTTGCTAGGACAATGTTGCAAAATGATTTTATTCCATGGCCTTTCATAGTAGCAGTATCTGAAGCCAAGAAGTCCCTTATATTAGGCTGTGTCAGAGAATCCTAACATGTCAGAGAAATGTAATATGGAAGTTGCAGAGTGAAAAGATCCATCTGTTATGGATATTAAATGTACAAAAGCTTGTTTTCAGAATGGCATGAACTTAATCTGGAAGATTAGTGTTTGTGGTTGGCAATATTGTGGTTTGGGATGCTGACAACATCAGAGCCCTTCTTATACCTTTGTTGCTCATAGATATGTGGGATAACCATGACCTAGGATGACAGTTTTGGGCTGTGGATATTTCACGTACCCCTTCGTTTCCATTGGTTTTAGGTTAGAAATACAATGAGAAGATGCACGTAGGGTACTGTACCCTACAAGACAAGGTAGGAACCTCCTCTGCTTTTAGGAGTTGAAAATGCAAGCCCAAATAAATATTATCTGAGATTCAAAGCTGGTTAGTGGTTTTTTTTTTTTTTTTTTTTTTTTTTTTTTTTTTTTTTTTTTTTCCTGAAGCCTATTCCCATTTAAAGTTGGTAACTTCATACAAGAGATCAAGATAGACTATTATGCCCTATGTCCTTTATGAAGACCATTACAAGTTGTTTTACTTAAATAGCTCCTGGTGATTTGTAACTTGAGAAGAGGTTTTTATCAATCGACAATCTTGACTTAAAGCTTCCTGCCCTCGTTCATGCCTTCAGTAGCCTTGATACTGTAGTGAAACTCTTCTTGTGTAATTACCTGCTCAGTTAATTGCAGGCAACTATTTTTGATACAAACCTAAAAATTCTCACTGTTGTCAGAACACAAAATCCCACGCTCCTGTTATTTGAATTCCCTTCTGTCCACTTATATCTTATATCAAGGCAATAATGCGGTCTAGGATTTAGTTCCAAGCCTTGTTCTTTTAATCTCCTCTCCAAGCGTATAGAGAAAGAATCACTGGCGAGTGTTTAATTATCTCGTGCAGCAGGAGCAGCTCCGCAGGCCGCCCTTGGCGAGCGGGTGCTGGGTCATTTGCCGCACGTCAGCGATCGGGGGGGATTCTCTGCTTCTCCCTGACCCACTTGTGGAGACTCGGCCGTGCCGATCCGGGAGGAGGCTGCACTCGCAGGCAGGGTTCTCTGCAAAAACAAGGTGACAACAACATCACTAGAACATAATTTGAAAAGAGGGAGTGCTGCTTGCTCATGTTTTTTGGTTGCGCCACTTTGGCAACTGGCACAATTTACAACAACTAAGAGATAAACTTCGTAGCATCCACTCAGCAGAACTGAAACGCTCTGACCTGCAGGCGTTTTTGCTGTATCTGACCTTTGTTAAACTGGTTTCAGCTAATCTCTTTGGGATGTTATCAAGTGAAGTGTCCATGCTGCACTTTATATTTTTAATATTAAAATGTAAGTGCTTTTGCAATGGGAAATACCAGTCCCCTGGCTGATACTGTGCTGCTGGTGAAATTCATTTACTTCAAGTCAAAATGTGCGCTGCTAAGTATTTGTTCAGCTTTATCCTTCTGTCACTGGAGTTACTGGTGGAGGGCAGCTCTCTCTCAGCTAGTATATGCTTACAAAAAGGGCAGAGGAAAGCTAGTTTCTTGGGGGAGTAGGAAGAAACCCATGTAATTTAAGTTGCCTCAATGAATGAGGAAAGGGAGATCAAATTCTTGTTTTGATTTGAAATCTAAAAGATAAAAGTTGAAAAGATAAGAACAAGTTTCAAATGAGAAGAATAGTTATGGAGATGCTGAATTAATCAGTGTCAAAAATTAAAACATGATTGTGATGCTGCTCCTCAGAATCATTAGAATATGTTGGATGGATCTGAATAAAAATGCTGAAGTTTACTCGCATTCTAGGTATCGTCATTTTTGGCTGAAATAGAGGATATAGCTTATAGTATGTGTGTAATTTAAAAGCCATAAATGGGTGATAATTCACAGGAAAATTAAGGTACCTACAACGAGAGAACTGTTTTATCCATGTGGTGATGAGCAATGACCCCAAGCCCAGGCACCAAACCAGTCCAGCAGCCTCACAACTTCATTTGTATTTGTACCGGTTTCCTAATCACAGTCCCTGGGGAGCTCTGCTATGGGACACATCAGTGTCACTTCTGCAGTAAATCTAGACATTCTGCAGCAGTTTCTCTCTAGGTGAGACTTCCACTGTGCTTTTTTTTTTTTTTTTTTTTTAATTTTTGTTCTTCGCTTGACAGATATTTGTGACAGGTTAGCAACGATTTTGACTGCATGCTCCATTTTCACTGCATACTGAGGCAATTTGCTATCAGTGCGCTTTGTTATTTCCTCTGCTTTGTCTTTCTGACCTGCAAGGTGCTCCATGGCAGCAGCTATTCTTTGAATACAAACATTTTTGAGCTCTGCAGGCTGTCGCTGCAGGTTTGTAGTTCTAATCTGTAACAACTAGATTTCTGTTTAAGCGCCCATTTTTGGCTGCAGGCCAAGTTACTGGTTAACACTCAGGTTCTACTGACTGCGTAATATCATTGTGAAGCCTCCAAATGATGAGGGCTGGATGAACTGGAGTATTTTTGCACTGTGAGCATTCTTCCTGCAGCATTATGGATTCAAAAAACATCCAAAATGACTCAGGATAAAGCTCTGTTAACTTTACTATCAATATGCTTACGAGGCAGCCTATGTTTACAGTCTCTCTTTTCTTATATTGACTATAAAACTGGGTTAATAGGTTTGCTTATGTAAGGCATATATGGGCTTTTTATGTGTGCTTAATACTCTGGTTCTTTTACATAATTTTGCCCAAGATGTTCCATTCTGAGTGCTTGCCATGGGATTGTTTTTCCTGTGTGGTTTGTCTTTCTAGCTGCTTTTTCTAAAATGTCACTGTGATCAGGATAGGCCCCTTAAGGAGCTCACTCATGAGGTTGGCATAGATTTAAAGGGGGAGATGCTAAACAGCTTGTTGGTTTCATGTATGAAGAGTTGCGTATAAAAAAGAAAAATAGCTGACCAAGATTCCATAAATCCAGAAAGGGAAGTCAGCTGATTTTTAGGCCTTAGTTCGTCTTAATGTTCGGCCTATGCAATACATGTCTACTTCTATCCAAGTGCCATATTTAAATGCAATTAGTAAGTAATTGGTAGCTTGGAATGGATTCCTGATGGGATCTAGCACATCAACGAAACTCTAGACCTTTATGCTATGGGCCTTCATTGCATTCTCCTCTAATTAAAAATTCTCATTTATTAAGTAGCCAAACTCATTCTGAGTGATAGCCCCTCTTGTAGCTAGTAGGGGTTGTTGCTGCTGTCTGATTTTAGTAGTCAGTAATTCTTTCACTGTTTCGGTAAGTGCACGTGTATTATAGGAAGGAATGCATAGACATCTACAGACACAGTCAAGCACAGACTGAGCAATTCAAATCTGCAATCTAATAAAGTAAAGCCATTTAATACTACTCTGATTTGCTAAGCAGCGCCTAAGCTGAACAATCTTATCAGATTCCGCAGCTGCTCTTTTGTTCAGTCACAGGCAGAAATATGGGAGGTAAACAAAAAATGGAGCTAAAAATGCAGGAACAAAGACCTGGAAAGCTTGATAAGGGCTGTGGGGTGTGGTTTCCCCCTTCCCAGCCCTACTCTCTCTCCCCTCTAAATTCCCATCTATCTACCTGTGAAGCTCTTATTGCTTTGGCTGCTTTGGTGTTCACAAAGGCAAATGCCTCATGCTTTTGCAAGGGAGTGACTATATATTTTCTTTCTAACCTTGCCAAGAGTCAGTGCCTGGGTGAATTGGTCAGTGCTGCTGCTCACCCGCACCCCTCCTGCTGTGCTGCCTTCTGCTCTGTGGGTACCTAAAGCTTGGGTTCTTTTGGACATATTTTTCAGTACCAAGTACTTCATTCAACTGCTTGCTGCTTGGCTTCAGTTTTCACTGTAAAATAATGGTTATTATCGTTATTATTTGCCCTCTGTGACAGTTGGTAGTTACCTGTCTTGTGGAAAGAAAAGACATACCATTTTTAGCTTTATTTCGAGCAACATATTCTGTTACTGTTTTTTTTTTTTTCCTAATGAAGTAAGCTCTCTTACTATTAGAAGAAGGTAAAATGGCTTAAAACACCATCTCTGTGTTTAAATACATAACCATAATATAAGTGATTTCTTCTATTTTCTGTTAAAGTCTCTGCACAGAATATGCTTATAAACTTTTCTGGAGATAGCTGTACTTTGAGGTAGAGACAAGTGTGATAAAACTTCATTAAATAATGTAATTTAAATAAAATCTTGGTAGTAATAAAAGAACCCCCTTTTAAAACATCTTTTGGAATCCTTTAACTGAATCATTGTCAATATTTTGCTGGAGGACTTGTGTTTGTAATGTAGTACTTATAGTCAAATAGATTTATTTATTGACTTTTTATTAAGAATAGCCAAGGGGCTGTGAGTAGCATGCTTGCTCTTTGCCTCTCTTTTCAGAGGAAGGTACCTAGCCTTTATATCAGAAGGGCATAAATTGACTGATTCCTAAATGAAACACTTAATATTTCATAAGGGAGCCTCTCTTTTGTGGGAGCCTGGCGTGTACCACAATAACTGTTCCTTGGATAGAAATCAAACTTATTTTCTAGAAACTTCATCCCTTCCTTGAACTTGAATTCTGATTTATGACCAACATTTCATCTGCAACAAGTATCCCCACAGCAGAAAGCCATGCAGCAGTGGAAATAGATTGGTCATACCTGGTTTGCTCCTGGCTTCCAGGAATGGGCATCTCTGCAAAGATGAGACTGTATTGTAAAATCTTGAAATAATCTACCCATTCATCTTGAATTGAATTGAAACCTGGAAAAGCATCAAGCCAGTGATCTCATTACAATGAGATTGTTATAGTTGTTACAATGAAGATAGTAAATTGGCCAAAGTACTAACAGTTTGTTACAGGAATGCATTTAAGTTCTCTTAGTTCTTAGGAACCACTAGCACCTTTTCAACTTTTGAGGTGTTTCCCATGCTGCCTTTAAGCTCACATTATTGGTGTATGCTCCCAATCCTCACACTCTTGCACTTTCAGAGGTGAGAGAGCTGAACTGGAAGTGTTCAAAAGTCTTCATGGAACTGTACGTGTGTATAAAAAGCTTTAAATGGGAAAATAATTTTTTGCACCAAGCAGACTTGCGACAGTGTTAGGAAATTGCAGTGCGCTTACCAGTCTCTTATAGACTCATTAGTGTCTCATGACTGTTTTCATACTGATTTGAACAGCTAAAATTTCCTCATCCCAACCCAAAAATTACAAAAATTCTCCTGAGAGTGGGAGTATATCCTGATAGAAAGTGTGGATTAAAAGGACAAGCTTGCAGCCTCCACATTATATGAGCACTTGGGACAGCCACCAAAGATCTCCTGAAAAGGAAATTACATTTGAAGTACTCTTGTATTTGTAATCTCAGAAACCTGGCTGCAATGGTATTTTAATGGTGCACAGTGATTGGTTGTGTGGAGGAGGTAAAATGGGTTTGTCACAGATCCACAAGTGATAAAGTGATCCACTGATTCTGAAATGGAGATAAAGGCCTTGTGGGGGGAAAATGAGAGTTCTCTTTAATATAAGAAATATTTGATGCAGTAATGCTCATCCATTTTCATTTTTTATATGCTCATTTTTTTCTGGCCAGGTGCAACAGAGGTCAAATGCTATGAGATAGATAGTTTCCAAAGGTGTTTGTGGGGGTGTTTCTGTGTAGTTTATGTTTTCAGGCGTGTGTTATCTCTAGAACAGAAAGTCGATCTTTAAGCATGAACAAATTTCATAGATTTGTGCATCTTTGCAGGCAGCTGCAAAACTCCAACCAAGTGTTAGCTTAAACTGCTTGTGAAGAACGAGTGATTGGCCTCAAACCTTTACATAATGCATAGACGTGAACTCTGCAGATCGTAAATAATGGCTTATAATCATGACCCAAACTCTGTATGCTTAAGTAGGTGCCTTCCTTTTTCACTTGTTTTGTTTTGTTATTTTTTTTCTCCTCTCTTATACTGGTATAAGAAGCATCTCTGCTGAGGAGTGAGTATTTACAGTCAAATTGAGAACAAAACAAAAGAACATGAGATAAATTAGCTGTTAATTAAGAAGAATTCAGCTCTTATTTTAAAACCGTTTAAAAATATTTTGGGTTAAGGAGGAAAGGCCAACAATTGTATTCCAAGAGGGGCAAGGTCACTAAAATGTCATTTGTTTACCTGTAATCTGTCCTTCCTTACCTGCCATTTCATCAGACAAAGGGATGTAGAGCTATTTAAAAATTTCTAGAATAGGCAAAGGTAATTCTGCAGTCTGGAAAGGAACCTTCTCTCAAGCCATACGGATGCAAAGACAGAGGAAAATGGAACTTCAGCTTTATCAGCCATATCAATATTTTACTGCAGTTACAAATCTCACACAGATGTCAAGATATTTTATGTTGCCAAATGTTGCTTTTATTTTGCAGCACATGTTGTGCATTCTTTTTTAGAAGTGAACACATCTGCTATGAGTTCTTCCAATATCCATTTCTCCTTCCCTGCAATTTGGGCTGTGAAGATTACAAAGCCATAAATCTGAACCATTGCAAACACAAAGGATCTGATTTACAAATACGATTAATCTTTGTCTTTGCAAATGCTACAAGCCATGCAAGGAAGCCAGGGAACCTATGGATTTGGAAGATGATGTTTGCTAACTGTTGCAGGAGGTCTTTCTTGGTGAAAACTGCAGAAAATCTAAGCCTGTTTTCCTTGTGGTTTTGATTTTGTGTTAAATGAAGGACTAAGTGCAAGGGCTGAGCTATAAATTCTGCTCATGAGTGAGAGGAATGAGTGATCTGCTGTGTGTGTTTCTGGTTGATACGCAGCTGGTCTCCATCTTTGTTTCTCCCTGAGAC
>JAUBOD010000011.1:618176-648244 GCA_032353885.1 Nothura maculosa
AAAGGGCAGCAGAGCTTTTCTGGAGAAGGAAGGGTGGTTCCTACTTCCTTTAATGCCTGTATTATTAATTTGGAATACTGTAGGACATAAAACCTAGATGTGTGTATTTTGACATTAACATACAAAGTTAATTAGGAGAGGAAAAAAGAAAAAAATATGTTAAATGTACACTCTGTGTAACACTTGCCAGAAAGACCTAATGTCTCAAGAGAGGTGGGAAGGCTGTGAACTCTCTAGCATCTACAGTTGTTCATTAATCAGCAACAGGAATAACTGTCCTCTTGCAAATGTTTCTAGTGCAAATAGAAGTGGTTCATAAAAATACAAATCTAAGAATGTTAAAGGCACAGAGATAAGCGGAGATCCTTTGAGCACTGTTGAACTGGTGCAGGTGGCCTGGTCCTGTGGAACTTCAATGATACGTAGAAATCGTTCAACATTTAGAAAATGTTATGTGGCTTCTGAATAAATGTGATGATTTTTTACAAGCATTGAGTATCTGACAGCTCTTAGATAAAGTCTTTGACAATGTGTTTCATAACTCAGCTATCATAAATGTAGCTGCTAAATTATATGGATTGTGTGGATCTCTGTAAAGTTAAATGAGGTGGGGGAACATTCATGAACAACTATATCATAACGGTTAGACTAGATCTTAGATGTAAGTGTCTCCCAGTAACAAATGATGTTGATGCCATTATATCATTTGCATGATAAGCTCCAGAAAAAATACTAATCACATCTGAATAACTTAACTGACTAACTGTCAGATGTTGAATAACTGTTTAGAAACCTAATAGTAAAGGCTTATTTTAATGTTTTAAAACTTGACCTAATTTCTTTTTAAAGTATAACTACCATATAAATCACCTGGTTGTTTCTGAAAATTACCTATTTTATTATTGGACAGACTAAAAAAAATGCCTCATTTGAGTAGTTATTTTGCAGACTTCACCTCAGCTTCCTTGCATGATGGCCCTTTACAGATGTAGTGGGCCATGCAAATACAAAGTTTTATGTATAATTCTCATGCACATCTTTGAAAATCTGTGTTAGAATTTCCACTATACATATAGTCATTTAATAGTACCTTTTTTCATGATGATTTTTTTCCTTTTAACATCTCTAAGAAAAAGTCACCAAATAAGTTGTTCAGCACAGACTAACCAGCATGGTAGAAGTCTGCTGAGTACTTTAATTGATGTCCATTAAAAGTGCAAAGCTGTTTTGCTGTGATCAGACACCCTGAGATGCACCTACAAAGGAACTTGATTCTATTAAGTCAGTGGATGCTGCTTCACAGGTAATGAAAAATTAAGCAAGTTTTGACCAAACCTTGGGAACATAACTCAGCAGTTAGCAATGGAAACCCAATTAAAATACTTTCTGTGTGCTTCTTTTTAAATATTCATGCTATTGAACCGTTCCCACTTAATGTATAAATGACAGCATAATATCCAACTGTAACAGTTGGTGGAAGCCATTTTAAGTAGCAGTTTAACAAACAGAGATGGATTTTAATTTGCAATGCTGGTTGAGCTGTAATAAAAGCTAGTATTCCAGCTGTGAAAAAAAATACAACACAGCTTGGTTTAGAGTTATTTACAGATGTGTAAAGGTTTTCACTCTTTTTTTTTTATTTTTTCCCTCAGCCATACAATGGAACTGTTTTGTTGCTATCCTTTCCCAAACTGTTTGTATCGGATGCCCTTCCTACCCCTAATTTCTGGAATCAGACTCGTAAGAAAGTACACATTAAAATATTACAGCAATTCTTTAGTGTTCATTAATTACAGAATTCAATTTGGTGTTTTGCAAATGTTGCTGTTCAGTGCTAATGTAGCTGCTTACTTGTTTTTATAGACTGTGATGAGCTTCTGTTGACTTTGAGATAAATCCTGTATTGCTGTCTTTGAATGATTTGCATGGGCTGGCGTCACTGCTGTCTCCTGGAGTGTTACTAGGATTCTTGCAACTTTGATATCCATTTGTTTATCCCCGACAAACAAAATGTCAGCTCTTAGAATTGTGATATTTACCTTTTTTAATAATGAAATTCCTTGCTACACTCTGGAAAAAAAATCCTAGTAAGGCCCAAACATACCTTTAAAACTTATTAAGAAAGTTCTTAACAACAACAAAAAAATCCAAGCTCTGCTTTTTTTATTTAATGTTTGGTTAGGATAAGATCCCCTAAGGAAAGAGGATCACTTGCTTGGTTCTTAGTATTAACAATATTCTGAAGTCATTCTGAAGGAGCTACTCGCAGTTCCTTCTACTTAGTGGAAGACTGGCACTAACCTAGTACATACAACTTAATGTCCATGAGATGTTATTCCTGCTTTTTTGGTTTTGTAGATTTTTTTTTCTATCAGTATACTATTACTAGAGACTGAACAATGATAAAATGGACTGTATTATAAACTAGGCAACTGATAGTGTGCAAGCAACAAGCAGAGGAGGAGTTCTTGGAGAGGAGGGTTTCTGAGTGCTGTGAGTCGAAGTGTTCTAATTGGGGCAGTGCAGTTCAGGAGAGAAACTGGGACCACTTCAAAGGCACTCGGGAGGTACAACTGCAGCTTGCAATACACCGGAAAACAAGAGGGAGGAAATAAACAGATAATGTTGCACTCTGGTAGCTGGACTGGAAATGTAGTTTCATTAGAGGGTAGTAAAACTGTGTATGTTAAAAAGAGGAAATAGCTCCTTGGATCTTGTGCAGTAAATCAAGATAATCTTGGCTGCCTTAGTTTTATTTTAACTATCATTTTTGAGAATGGTCACAGATTTTTCCTAATAACCCAAGTAATGTGAAGGATTGCGGGATATATTTCACTGAGAAATGAAGAAGCTGCAAGTAAATGCGTGAATTATAGTGTCCTTAATAGGTAATGACATCAGGAGGAGTTGAACATTGAATGCTGTCATCTGAATCGTGTGTGTGCTAAACAGATGAAGAGCACAACAGTAACTTGGCGCAGTCACAAGTTGTTTGGGAGGAATGAGGAGTTTGGGCGAAGGGTTGCACTGTGCATGCCATGTATGTTAAAAACAGAAATATCCTGGTGCACTTCAGCCTACTGCAGACTGCCTACTCCAGTAAAATTGATACTGTGTGTTTTAACTCATGGGATAGGCAAATGGCTTCAGTTTCAACACAACTTTAAAAAGTCAAGTTTGTTCTCTCTGGATTTTTCTTATATTTCAATATAATTGCTTTAATATAAATAAATAAATTCCTTTTTTTTTTTTTAGTAGTTATTTGTAAATAATATGCATCAGAAAAGCAGATTCCTCAACAGCAAAGCTTGTCTTGTCTTGCAAGCTGGTGCCTGCTGGTGAACTCTGCAACTTTGAAGCCAAAATGACTCTCTCTGAGGAGCAGGAGGCAGGAGAGCTGGTTCTGTGATGAAGTGGTAGGAAGGCCCTGAGATCCATGGACTCAGCTGCTGTTATGTGTTAGCTCAAAGGTCGGTCTGGTCTCCTGACACTATAAATCTGGAGTCATGGACAGTTGCTGAAAATCCTGTTTAATGTTGATCCATATCCCTTCCCTCCTCTCTACCCTTTTTGAGATTTCAGCAGAAACTTATAACTTAATGTTCCTTTTGCTATCTTCAGGGGTGGATTTCTCTTTTCTTAGTTAAAAGCTGTTGGCATAGCCTTTTTGTAAAAGGCTGCTGCAGTGCTGCTGAGCAGATCACATAATTATTGCAAGTGTTCTGAGTGCAAATCTCTAAAGATGACAATGGGAAAAGTGGAAGCTGAAATGAGAGATAATGAAAGGCAGTGAAAAAGTGAGAGGTTGAGGAGATGATGCAGTGATGCAAGGTCAGACAAAACAAAACACTTGAAACAAGACTTTGGGTCTGGGCTTAGCTAGTTTTGCTTAATAGACCACACGTGCCACAAAAGCAATGTATATATTGTGGGTGTCAGGGCTGTATGGAGATGACTACTTCAACTCTGGAGAGTGCTTAAAGACTAACATTGCACATACTGCATATTTACAGTTTGTCCTGTGTGCAGCTGCTGTGCTGCAGAGAAGGGAGGAAGCTTCTTGAGTGACCTGGCAAGGTGAGCGGGTGCAAAATGAGTGACTGCCCCCACAGACAGAGCTATCTGTTGTGCAGCAGTTCTGAAAGTCACTCTTCCTGAATGAAGATGCCACCACACACATGCAAGTGCTCCATGGTGTTCTCTTTTCTAATGCATGTAAACATCCTTGGAATTTAGCTAAGAACTTTAGTGGCAAATAAAGAAAATACAGCCAATTCTTGAGAGCCAGGACCAAATTGTGCATTATCAGTATTTTTTTTTTTTGAATGCCTGGGACTAGAATGTTGAGTTTTCAAGAAAGGAGAACAATTGTTCTCCTTCTCACCAACCTTCCAATGAACTTGTTGGTGTAGATTAGTGAAATTCTCATTGAATTGAGAGAACAGCGCAGGATTTGTCTTGGACTGTGACCTTCCTGTGCTAGTTGTTTTACAAATAGAAATCAACCAGATACTCCTTGTCCAAAATCATTTGTAGCCTTAAAAGAGGCAGCAGATGGATAAAGACAGATGGCAGAGAAAAATTATTTGACAGTCTGGTTGGGAATGTTTTATCATCAAAACCATGGTGATTGGGAAGCTTTCCTTTAAAAGTTGTGGGTTTGACAGTCTTTCTGATGAAAGGTCCAGGACAGAATTTCCAGTGGAGGCAAGGGAAACAGCAGAGAATACTAAGGAGCTTTAGTCATTCAGGTGGGATATAGGAGAGCAGAGTTCAAGGGATTGATCTGTATATGGTTTGACTGAAGTCAGAGTCAGGTTTTCCCACTTCTGTAAGCAGTGCACCTTAGCATTTTTCTGGAAGAAGATCCTGCTGATTTTAAATAGAGGCTTGTGCATGCTGGTGTATGTATGTAGATATGCACACACACAAATTCACATACATAGTGTGGAATTATTGGATTTATCTCCATTTAGAGAAAAACTCATGAGGAAACCACTTCCCTTCTGTATGTAACCAAGGCTACATGGAAATAAGCAGCATACAGGAAAAACATAGAAAGAAATTACTGGAAAGACAAATATTTAAGTGATTTGACTTGAGCTGTATCTCAAGCTAGTGAAAATTGCTCTAGCTCTTCTAGCAGTGGTGGATATGTTCCAACTTGCATCCTCTGGTGTGTGCTGTTGGGTACACACGTAAATATGTCTTAAAAGATTGTTCAAGGTAGTAGGCTTGTAGCAAACCCTTACAGAGGAGTGAACTGTGGAAAGAACTGCCCTGTAAATCTGGTTGTTATCAAGAAGGGAAGAACACTTTTTTTTCAGAATACTTTTTCTTCAGCCCTTCATCCATGAAGAAAGTTGCACTTTCTCTTCTGTAAATTGGTCTCCAGCAGTTTTGAGCAAGGCCTCCTGAGTGCCCTCTGTTCATAGCATTAGAGTCAAAACACACCAAAATGCTAAAGATAGTGACGCTTAGAAATGGAAGAAACGTGTGTAACAGAACGAATTACGTTTCTGTTTAAAATTGTGCAAGAATGCTCTGCAGTATTCTGTGTAAGAATGAAGGTCTGCAGTATCTTCAGATATGGGAATCACTGATAAATATCAGACACTCAGGAAGAAACTTTGAGCTTGAAACAAAGTAACCTCTCAAATAATAATAGAAACTCTCACTTATTTTTAGGAAATGTGTCATACGCTACTGAATACAGGAAAGGCAAACAGGGACATCCCTGTCGCTATCCCTAAACTAATGAAAATTAGTTATTTGAAGGCAGATTTTAAGAAAGATTTCATTTACACATGAAAGCAAATCTTTTTCAGCACTAAATAGGCAATATCAAAACTAATTAAGGGAAAGTCTGATCTACACAGTTTAGCAGTGGAACAGTATACATATATGTTAGGATGCAAAATGTATATTATTTCAATACTGCTATCCCATTCATTGACATATGGCTACAACAACAGAATATATCTGTTTCTCTTTTGCCTTGACACATTGTGGTATCCTATGTGAAAATAATTAATGCATTCATGCTGCTGCAGAATAGTTTAACTCCTACTCATTATGATATTTGTTTGAATGAAATTAAACATTTTGTGGGTTAGAATTACTGTATTTCTTACATATTCACCATGCTGAAGATTTTACTCATTTTAAAATGTAGCTTGAATTTACTTTCTGATCTAGTGGGTTGTTTCAGGATGAAGAGTCTAAAGCAAGTTTGTAGAAGTTTAATCCAAGATTTGACTGACATTTTTGCTTTGTACAGGAATGTTTTCTTGTGAATCAGAACTTACTGAAAGGTCTTCTGTAAGGTAGAAGAGAAATAGCAGTAGGAAGGAGATTTGATCTCTTCATTTGTTTTGCTTTGTTTTGTTTTTCTCTTACCCATAATGGAACAAGCAGCAGTAGACCATGAAGCTTTTTCCCCTATCTGAGTACAAATTATTCATTGAAGTGTCATATTTGGTTTCAAGTTTGTTTGAGAAATCCATTTTTTATGGATTTTGGACTAAGCATAGGTCAGAAAATGGGATTTGAGTCTTCTTAGCTCTGATTTTATTCAAGGCAATTTTAAAGGATTGTGATTTGGTATGAAACTTTTTTAATTCTTAAAGAATTATGACTGAATTTATAAAATTCTTGGTTGTGGTAAGCTATGTTCCAGAAGAAGAAGAGATGCTAAAATTGAAGTAATATTTAGAATCTGTTAGTAATAAATATGCCTAAAATATCAGTATTTTGCTAAATTGTATTGGTGACTTGATTGAAAATAAATTTTTAAAAAAGTCCTTGCCTTTACTTCTGCAAGTTATGATGATAGAACTAGTAATGTGAAATAGGTAGATTATACTATTATGTAAGAAAAACAGGATTAAAGCTCAGGCAGTAGGGTATATGCTAAGTGTCATGTACCATCAGTTCAGAAATCTAAATTTCAGTGTTCCTAAATGTGTCAAGAAACAAATAATTGCATAAAATAAAAAGTACAGAAATGTAGAACAGCCAAGTACAGACATGATCACATTATCCGCGCACCTTGGTGGACAAATAAAATTACTTACAGCTTGTAAAGTAATAGCTTGGCATGTTTAATTCAGTCAAGGAACCAGCAAATGAAATATTGCTCGAGTTCTTTTTTAAAAAAAGTTTTTTACATATAAAAGCTTTTTTAAAAATATTTTTTAAAAACTCCAGGTAAGCACATCCTCTATGTGTGTGAAGCTAAAAATTCAGTCAACTAAACTCAAGAATTCTGTATATAGCAATCTGTGTCATATAAAATAAAATTTTGAGTTACTAAAGACAAGTCAGGAGGTGAGAGGAGGTGAATGCAGCAAATTAGAAAGCTTTGCTGTACTTGAGTGGGTAATTACAAAGTGCTATACATGTCTAGTTTTGTTAATATGGAATATATAGGAAAACCCAAACAGCTGCTCTCAGGTCATTGTGCGATATCTCACATTTCCCATCTCAGTCAAGATATTTTTCAGGCTTCTTAAATCAGGGGCTGTATTGTACATGGGTCCCCGATGTGTGTGGTTCCTGTCCTGTCAGCCTCATGTGTTATTCTTTCCTCAATCTGCACAGGCTGCAATGGGAGTTTGATCTTTGATCCTTTCCCTCCTCATTCACTCTGTTCCCATTTTCCAGCAGGTAAACTGGAAGTCCAGTGCTAACACATGCACCTCTGTTGCTATATTCTACCTGCATTTTTTTCAGATTTTAAATCTTTGTAAATAACCGCATAGATAACTGTCAAAATCAGACACTACTCATGTCATATATTATAAGCAAATTATATTTATTCTGCTTCTGGAGAAATGTCTTCACAAACCCATTTTGTAGCCACGTGGCTGGGCTGGTTGCTTAGCATTCAGCTCTGTTATTTTCATTCTTGCTGGTGAGAGCTGTGAAGTTCGATGACTCTGTTGTCTTTGGTCTAGGACTGGGGCATCCCTAGTCCTAGAGACAGTGGCACGTTTTGTGACACAGCAGCTCATAACTTGTACATAGTAAACTGTCCAATTGTCACAGAAGCAATTTCATTTACCTCCCAGTTAAAAATAATAAAAATGAATTTTTAAAGCTGAAGGCTTAACTAGTATATTTGGAATAAATACAGAATTGCTATGATAGTTTTCCTTTGACTTCATGGCAGTATAAGATGGATTAATACACTGTATGAGCGTACTGGATGATAGTAAAATTGAAGAATTAAAATCATTTCAACACAGTATAGATAAACCTTTGAAAATAAGTAAAATTCAGTCTTAAGCATCAGAATAATTGGAATGTATGAGCAACTTTTCATAAGAAAAGCTACTTTATAGAACACTCATTATCAGAGTATAACAGGAGCATGCATTGCATTACTAGAGATAACAGTGTACAGAGGGAGTAGAAATTGAAAGGTGGAGAAAGTCTACAGGAGGTTAAGGAAGGGGAGTCAATCCATCTATCATTTTTGCCCCAATAAATCTTCCTATTTTGAGAGAATACTGTGACCCTAGAACAAGGAGAATGAAATAACTCTGCTGCAGTATTTCCAGTTTCAGTGTGGCCATGGAAGTCTGACTGATCTTCAAGAGATCATATTCAGTGTTTATTAGCACAGGAAACATGACTCCTGAGTTTCCAGTTCAACCACAGGGTGCTGTTCCCACCATTTCTACTTCTAGTAAAAAGTGAATATCTAAAAGGCTTAATTTATTACAATACAATAAAGGATTCAGTTCCTCTCTTGAGCATGTTTCTGTTATGCTTCAAATCAAAAAGTCAGTGTTCGGTGCCATTTGTTCACATGGCAGCATGGAAGATAACAAAGAAGAAACAGCCGAGCGCTTCAGTTGATGCAGTCCATGAAGATGGCAGTCCCTTTTGAAAAATTGTATGTCATACCCATATTACCTGACAAATTCTGAATGCAGAATGGTTGAGAGAAAATGTTCCATAGTAACAGTACAGGTGTGTGTGAGGGCTGTGTGTGGGTTCATGTTTCTCCTGGAAGCAGAAATGAAATTAGACTACTTTCAGGAGGCACCAATACTGGAACATTTCTTACAAATTAAATCTGTGAAGAGCATCTTATATTCTGTAATGACAAATTCTTCTATGTGAATGTCAGGCCATCTCTTTGATGAGTCAATTAATGAGAGAAAATAGGAGTTGCTGGTACAGGAAAAATGTTATAAATGTACATCTCAACACTGTGACAACTATACATATCTGTTTTTTTATCAGACTTGCAAAAAGTAAATTAAGTTTGGTTCCTCACCAACTTGCCTATGTATGCTAAGTGCTTACAAAGTAAGGGAATAGTTATTGTCAGTGCTGGCTGGCCTGAGTAGAGAAGTGGGAGAATGGTTTTTCTCGTCTTATGCAGGAGCTCAGTTATTAGAGACCTGGCTTGGAATATCACAGGTCTGAAATCTTCTTGCCAGAGATGATTTGGATTCAAGTTTCTCACCTCTCAGAGAGACCTACAGGGTGTTGTGGCAGTTCGGAGCCTAGAGCCCGGTTCCAGGTTGAGTATTCTGGTGTCCTGGCTACAGTGCTTTTCCTGTCTTGTGTTTGCTATTAGTGGATATTAGGTCAGAGGAACTGAAAGTCTCTCTTTAAGTGAAGTTTTTATGTTGGTGACTTGGGCATTAGGAGGAGAAATGAATGCTATTCTCTTCCAGCAGCAGATAGATAGGAGTTAGCCATGGCACCATTAGATATAATTGGGTAAGTGCTTCACTGGAAATATTGTGAATCTCAGCCACTTTTTTTTTTCTTTTTTAGCTTTTCTTGCTATTGCACAAACATTTAGGTTTTAGAAACAGATGCTACATTTAGAGTGTAAATATTTTATATGTAAATGATTTGTACCATTAATTTGCTATCTCAATGAGAAGAAAGGAAATGATTTAAAAGTAGCTTGATCCAAAAGAACACATTATTTCTTCAAGTCAGCAAATGAAGTAAAAAAAAAAAAAGAAAATATTTGCACTGATCTGTGAGTTCCTAGGCATGTTGCTAAAATTCAAGAATGTGGATAGTCCTCTCTGCTCTCATAATAAGTCTTAAATAGAGCTGATGTCTTCACTGCATTTGTTGGATGCTTAAGCATCTCACTAAGTCAGAGCAGAATATACTGGACTTGAATTTGATAATGTATTATGCTGAGATAATTACTGATTTAGGTAAAAATGGTGTATTGGTGTAACGGATCATATCAATATTTTTAAATCAATAATTTCTTAAAGAAAATTCATGGCAGAACTGGGCACTTAGGAAAGTCACTCTTCAGCTTGCTCATATAACAAACAAAAACTGAACATACGAATGGAAAAAAAACACCTTTCTTCTTATTTTCTCCCTGTTTGAAGTCCTTTTGCAGTGAAGGTCACATGCACCTTCATTCATCCTTTATCTTCTGACATTTTTCAAGCCATACCCTGTGTTCAGTGTTCATGCCTGGAGCATTGTATGTCCTCAGCCCATCCTTCAGGACAACATACAACTCCCTTATCTTCCTCAATTTAGAACCAGGCGTTGCAGTTTGAGAGGTGCCTGCAAGCTCAGTGAAACAGAGAGTCACAAAAGGTCAAACATCGTTCCCCTATTTTTCAGTTCTCATCAACCTGAGCTGACACTTTGTTGGTCTTGTTTCCATGTATGTGTCATATTTGTAAAATTACTTTAAATTTTACTCTTTCTAGAGGTGAAACTCAAAATACAGCATAAACACGTGAGCTAGAACCTGTTGTGTAAAAATGTTTGACTAATGTGTAGATCTTCATAGGTAACTGACTTTTGTAGCCTAGAAAGGAAAAGAAGGTCAAACAGAAGTTTGTTCTATGTTGTAATTAATAACATTCATTGAAGTAAATTTTTAAACTAAATCAGAATTTCAAGTCATTGAAATATTTGAGCTATTTTGCCACTTTAGCACATGAAGCCTCCTTAAGTTTTAGAAAAGCTTTAATTTGAGTCTATAGAGTAGATTTGGGTAGGCTGGTTTTAGTGTGGATAGGATTGTGTGGATTGTGTTCATGTTGCAGTGGGTTAGTAAGAATTGAAAGCGGCAAATAAGTTGATACCATAAGTCACTTCAATTATTCTAAACAATATATTGCAAACTTATAAAAATTTGAGACCTTACCATTTTTAACAAACAATTTTTTCTTCCAGCTCATATGTGTTCTTTTATTTATGTTTGCCAACACACACACATCTTAATGCCCTTCCATACTTCAGAAACTGATGCTTTAGGAGGCCCATAACAGGTGTAAATCCTAGGCAAGATGTTGCATTATTCACTCCAGTCAGTTTAGGTTATTGATTATGGCATTTTGAGTTAATCGTGCATTCCCTTTTTCTTCTTCTTCTCCGTAATATATAAAATGAAAATGAACAGGGAAAATAAGGGCATAGTCCTGCTTCTGCTTTCATTTCTCTGTTGAATGCAGTAGCACTTTGATAAGGGCTTTGTTTTCCTTCATAATGTTTGCTATTTCCATATCTTGCACATGATCATCCCTCAGAGAAGGCTGGCTCTGTGCATCATAAGTGTCAACCCTTGGCTTGATTAAAAAAGTGCAGGATTTTCATCTGCAGATGCACAGTTCTTCCTTGGTTATTATTTATTTTTATAAATGCCAAAATGAATGAAAAATATTCCTTAGAGAATTAGGAAATAATGAATGATTGGCATTTGGTGTACAATGCCTTATTCTAGTGAGATTTTCACATGGCATTCACTGGGAAATACAAGAGTACTGAATGACATCCACATTTACTAGATGGGCTGTCAAGGTACACTATGTGTCTATACCTTTCTAAAATATCACTTGAAGCCCCTACTACTACATAATTATGGCCACACAATTCAGTCTTTCTGAATAAGATATTGTATGCTTTTATTTTCCCCCTCTAAAGCTATAGGTGAAGCTACTGCTTGGTCTCTTCCTCCGCACAGGTTGTCTGGGCGTGGGAACAAGAATTAATGGAAGTTAAGGGAGAAGAGCACATACAAGTGAGTACATGATAGAGATTGTGTCATTCGATAAGGGTCTCTTGTGCCTTCTTGCACATTGATACCTTAAGGCAATATGGATTCTGTGATAACCTAGTAACTGGAACTGGTTCAAAGTGCAGCGGGTGGCCAGGTTGCCATTAAGGCTAATTCAGTTTAAGTCTTCATTAGTGTCTATTGATAGTAAAAAATCCTCAGCAAGTTTGTGCTTGGCGCGCGGGTGGTTCCGTTGAGATGCTGCGTATGGCAACAGGGCTGCTCTTCACCAAGATGCCAATAGAATGAAGAAATGGGCTGACAAAAACTTCCCTGAAGTTCAGCAAAAGTCCAATTCTGCCCTGGGGACAGAAAAAATGCATGGCAGTTACGTGTAGCAGAGTGACTAGCTAGAAGGAGGCTCTGCAGAAAAGGTGCTGTGGTGCAGGTGAGCAGAAGGTTGAACAGGAGCCAGCAAGATGTGCCCAGGCAAACACAGGGGCAGGGATGTGCCCTGTGCCCTGCACCCTTGAAGCTGCAGTGGGAGCTCTGTGTCCAACTTGGGTGCAGAGATAGGACTGAGAAAGCTGGACCAGGTGATCTCCAATTTGATCTTATGAGTCTATGAGAGCAGCTAGTAAATTTCAGATAAATCCATGCTTATGGTATGAAAATTCTCCATAGCCTTCGATTTTAATTATTTTCATTTTGGGTAGCTGTCTTTAGTTTCTCTGATATGTATTTTGGGGAGAATAAGAAAAGAGTGCTGCTTTTGAGGGCACTAGGTGTTCTGAATTAGCTGATCCTGAAAATAAGTTGTTCAAAAGCAGTATAAAATGACCTAATTCTTGTTTATATTAACATAATACCCTGGAGTCCAGCACTGCATTAAATGTCATGCTAGATATGTATGTATATGTCTATATTTATACCATATACATATGCATGAAAAGGCAACCTCTAATCAAGAATATAGAGTGAACATTAATTGATAAACCTTGGTTCTGCTTCCCCTCCACTGAAAAGGTGTAAGTATTATAATTTAGCAAGTCTGAGTTCATGCTACATTCCTCGAACCATTCTTAATTAAGCAATCATTAAAGAAAGAATGACTAAGTCGAGAGCAATTGCATCATCCACATACACTGTATTTCTTTTGTTCATTATAATAGGATAGATCACAAGGGAAACTGCTCTGCTGTTACACTTCCTGTAAATTTTCTTTAATACCTAACCAATATCTTATTTGTTGTGATTTAATCCCTCTGCTTGTTGTGCTATTCTCCATAGTCCTGGAGAGCAGACTGAACACTCCTTTTGATTTTTCTTTCCTCAGCCTATGCTTCTTAGTCTTTGATCACCTTTTTTATTTTTTTTTTTTTTCTTTCTCACTTCTGGATTCTCTCAGATTGGTTTATGTCTCTCCAAGTGTGTTGCCCACAAGTAGACTTAAACCAACTGGTGTCTTGAGTGCTGAGCTAAACTGAGGGATTTCTTTTTCCTTCCTGTAGGTTGTATTTCTGTTTGTAATCCCAGTATGGTGTTTCCTTTTGTACAACACCTAAGTGGTGATTCATGTTCAGTTTGAAACCCACTACAAATCTCAAATCCCTTTGTATGAAATTGCTATCCAGCCACTTCATTATGTGGTGATTTATCTAGATTTTTTAGGAAGAAAGGAGTGGAGTGTTTGACACAGCTGCCTGGAACAAGTTTCATTTTTGGCCACTGACCACCTAAATATATATTTTCAGAAGGCTGTACCAGCTGCTTGTTAGAGAAAATAGCCAGCAGCCAGGAAAATTCTGAGTTCAAATCCTAATTAAGCTACTGATTTGCTGCATGACCTTGGGCGAGTCCCTCTATACAGCCATGAGACCCAAATCAAAACCTCTCAGTTGAACTTCTCGTTGTAGAGAGATTAAAAAAATTGTCCAGGACAGACCTATGTACATCACCGACAGTAACATTCTGTTCGTACTGAACTTCTAACCTGACCCTTGACACTTAATGCAAAATACATGTGGGCCTTTTTCTATTTGTCTTGTTCCTATTTGTTTGCGGCTGCATTGGGATTAACATCGATACACCTGCACAGTTATCTAAAGGAGACTTTTTTGGAGGTATTGTTTTGAGGTATGAATAACAATGTATTTTATGAGAAAGTGAAGTAAGTGTAACACCTACGCAGTAGCTCCAACAGAAAAGTAAATAAGCACTAAGCTGTGAACCTAAGTCTTGCTGTACTTAGCCTCCTTGCAGAAGGCTAATGAGGAGGGGACAGCGGGGAAGAAAATGGGGATACATAACTGATGTACTAAATACCTGGGAAGCCTGAGCTCTAGTAGGGGAGAATACAGACATGAGAAAAATCAAAGCACACATCACTGCACATAGTGTGCCAGGGACCCTCTATGGAATGTATTTTAAATGCTAACCACCCAGCCAAACAAGCCCTTGGTATGCCAGTTTTCACAAGCACTGGTTGATATATTTGGCAGCTGAAGAGAGAGGAAGTCTCTGTGAAGTTTGCAGGATCCCTAATCAAAAATGAGTACCAAATGCAGGCACATCTGCTCCACTTGAACCTGCTGCAGCTGCAGCCCTGCAGTGTGACCCAGGTGGTGAATGTACCTGGCTCGGTAGCAGTAATGTCACAAGTGGCCGTTGCCAGAGGAGAGATTTGCTGTCAGATGTTTGGAGCCTGGTGCAACCAGCTGACAGCAACTCCTCGTTTCAGAGATGCCCCAAGTGGTAACCAGCCCATGTGGTTTTAAAGGTCAGGCTGTTCTTGAGAGCCAGATACTGTCATGCTGGCTTCACAGCAGAGCTGCGTGGCTGTAAAGCAGATAACTATGCAAATAAGCATTCACCGCTACAGGAGCACAATCTAGCTCGTATTATTTACCACACTAGGGATTAAGAGATGATCAAGTAAATGAGATGTGCCATCTTCACAAGATTTCTCAAATAGAACAGAAACAAGGGACATGAAAAGAGTAGGCAGGAGAAATTCAGAGGGGAAAGATCTGTTGCAGTTGGCTGAGGTGGTTGATTGGCTGGGTATTTTTTGGTAGGGAGATCATTTTTATTTTACATGTTTTGAATTATGTTTCTGGATATTTATTGTCGTGGTGATGCTGCAAAAGCTGAGGCGAGTTCAACTACTATCAAGAGAGATGTTCAAAGGAATAGTATATGGATGGATTAGGAAATCTAATGGGAATGCAGTGGAATATGAAAATCTACATGGATGAGAGGGAGATGGTTACAGTGCTGGTGAATAATTTTAGAAGTTTCAGGTTAATTGGAAGTGAGAATGAGGAAAAAAAATGGGCAGTGTAAACAAGTAAGGAGAACAATAACAAAAAAATGCTAATTTTAGATGAATTTACTGTTGTTTAGTTTAGCCAAAGATGATGAATGTACTAGGAGTCATTTTTAAAGCTTTGTCCTATCTCTCATATATTCTGTCTCTGAAAGTTAGTTCTGTAGAATATCTTTTATTGCATGCCACAAGGAAGGCTAGAAATACCCAAGTTAGCTGTAAACAAGCTGCCTTAACAGCAGAATCAGCTTTTCTGTGATAACCCCAAGGTCCACTGGGCTAATTTACTTTCTAGGTTCAGTAAATTTAGAGTTGGGGGAAACTGTGTACTGGGAGATACTGTGCAACGTAGGTATGTTCCAGACTAGGTGTTTCATCAGCATAATCACACACATTTTTTTTCTGGTTGAGTGTTAAATATGCAGAGGACTCTAGGTTGATCATCTTGGCAATTCTATCATAGATAGAATGCTGTACAAGTTTTTCTTTCAAGGCAGCAAGGAATAACTGACTTATGAAATACACTTTTGTACCCTGCTGATCGCCAAATCATAGGCTAGCAGAGCCAGAGATTGTACATGAGCAGGGCTCTGAGTAGGTACTGATAGGAGATGTTAAGATCTGCTGTTCAGCTACAGATGAAGTTGTATACTGCCTAGATTGAAGTATGTGAGAATAGGTACTTATAGACAAGGTTTTCAAGGATAGAAGAAAAAAAAAACCTGTATGTGCTTATATTATTTAATGCAAGGGCATTTTAAGGTATGGAAGGATTTGGTCTAATTTTTTACCTCATAGGTTCTTAGTAACTGCAGATGGGTTTCTCATCACCTCTACAGGTTCTCCCCTGCCATTTTGTCCACTTGTACATGAAACTGCTCTACTTCAATCAGTCAGAATCATGATCTAATCATGATCTCTCTTCTTCTTTCCTTACAGCTATAAGCAGATCTCCCGCATGCTGAAGAGAAGTGCCCTGGATTGAGAATGCTCAACTGATCTTCTATACAGTATGCACTGTCAGGAGGTGGAATTGGCTCTTTGGAGCAGAGCTTGTACAATGACAGATGTTACTATATTGGTGGTTGTATAATGTCCTTCATCAGCAGCGTTAGACAGTCAGTAATTGCATTTATTCAAATAGTGGCTGCCTTTGCTTTCAATGCTATTCATAGGGTTTTATCTAACATGATAATTTCTAAGGTGTGGGCTAAAGAAAGCTGATTCATATCTGGTTTGCTGATCAACTCAGAAATGTGGCATATACCTTAGCCATAATTTGCAGTAACTTTTGCTTGGAGAGCTTTTACTTTATTCTCTTTAACATTAAATCTCTTTCAACATTATGTTTGCCTACCTATGTATCTTGGGAGCTTGGGAAGTGATTATGTAATATATTTCCAAGTATCCATAAGCTTTGTTTTGAGCAAAATCTTTTTTGACTGACTCTATTTTTGTTAGCAAGCAGAACTTATTGCAACCTTATTTACTTCAGAACAAATTTGCAACAAGTAAAAATAACTGGCTGGAAAAGAATAACAATGCAGTTGCTGAACGGAGAAGGGTTAGTAAATGATTTGCTGGGTTGGCTTAAGTTCCAGAACATGGTAATTTATCCCTGGGGTAAACAGGCCTTACAGAAGTCTAATAGAGTAATGTTAGTGGCACATAAGCAGTAGTCAAATGAAGAGATTTTTAACTGCAGGTTTGGAATTGATCTTCCTTCCTTCTACATTGTGGATGCCCAAATCGCCTTGCAATATTTAACCCTTGTAAGATTGAGTGTACTAAGAACTAATGCTAACCGACTATACTAAAATAATTTTGTCTTGTAGTAAGTTAATATTGGTATTACAGGGAACTTTATGATGGCTGTGCAGGTTTATCCCTGAAGGTAATTCTGTCCCCAAGTGCAGTTCAGAACATGACTACTTTGTCAGTACTTACACTGACACACTTACAGTACTTACACTGTTTTTCCTCAGGAACACATGCAGTGAAGACATAAGGTAGGGAGAGGAAAAAAGCAATGGCTATAGGTAATTCCACCTTCTTTTTTATAAAAGTGCTTAAAGTTGAGGCTAAGACATAGTTTTTAATAGTTATAATGCAGACTTGTAGAACTATAGAAGCAATGGTATTTTTTCCTTGTCACTGTATGAAATCAATGAAAAATGAAAAATTCTTCTGAAATTCTTCTGAAAAAAAAATTCTTCTGAAAAATTCTTCTGAAAACACAGATAGCACTACATAGGCAGCATAGACTGCACAGTGTACGTACATTCAAATATTTAAACTAGCTGAAAAGTAGTGAAATATAAAGGGAGTTAGAGATTAGTTTTTTATGATTTCTGAATCCCAACTCCCAGGAATACCTTACGGCATTTCTAAAGTCTCACAGTTATTCCAAACCCAGGCTAAACTCTGGCCTCAGGCTTCTGACTCTATCATCTTTTCACTTTATTTTTTTTTTTTTTGAGTAAAATTCCCAGGTTTTCATTCCCTTCTTAGAAAGAACTATCTTCCTTTTGTCTTTTTTCTCTGCTAGATATATGAGAATTAGTAAGTAACAAATACATCAAGTGACTACAGAATCATTCTTTTTCAGTATAAAGAAAGCAAAATGTTTTGCAACTTAGGCACACAGTAGGGAGTATTCTTAATATGTCATTTCAAGGCAATTGTTTTTCTTTGTTACAAAAACCTGGGGATGACACTCATGTAAATATCTAGTGAGAATCAAGTCTTGGCCAGTAGGTTACTGAGAACACCTATTTAAGCCAATGTGAGTAGCAGTCACTCATCCTCTCTCAGGATTTGACCCATTATAGGAACTGAAAAAGTATAAATTGCACAATACACAAATCGAAGAGAAAACAAGCCTCATACAACACACAATTGCACTCTGGTAATAGGGAATGAAGAGAAGAATGAGCTCTCGCTCTGGCTTATCTGCCTGAAATAGCTGCACACCCAGTGTTTTCAGTGATTCATCTGAATAATGTTAAATTCTGAGCTCCGGTGAATGCTCATTGCTCATTGTTTTCACAGATAGCCACATATCATTCTGTTTCATCTAGCCAAAATGATCACAGATGTATTTTACTTGAGATTTTCACAACTGTTTATGTTAGCAGCTGCTGATAACTCTGAATAAAATGTGTCAAATTGCTTTCAAGACCAGCCACTTCACTCAAACACAAAGGCAAACATTTGAGTCTATTTACAGCTTGAAAATCTCCCCAGAGAGCACAGCTGCCTTCAGGACAATTAGTTATGCATAGATTTAGTGGCAGTGAAAAGAGCCCCTCTTTTGCTGTCTTCAACCGGCTTGAAGACTGATGACCTGATTTTCCAACCTGTAATAGAAACAAGTTCACCTACAAGTCCTATTCAAACCAGTGGGTATAGCAGCTGGCCCACAGCTTTGAACTGTACAAATGGAAGAAACATTGGGTCTATTTAAAGAATACATGAAGACAAAAGACCAAAGACTCACCCAAGTATTGTTGCATCTCTAACCTGCGGTAGATAAATAGGACTTGTATGCATTTTATTCAGATTTCCATCACCGAGGCATCTTCTGAAGTGTAGTTCATGCTGCTTTGAGAGTTTGGTCCACTGAGATTAAATGGAGAATGAAGCTAAGAAAGAAACTTCTGTTTAAACAAGGTGGAAAAAACTGGACTTCTCTGGTACGTTGTCCAGCTCAAAAACTTTGAAGAACTTTTGAAAAAAAAATTTCAGCATCTTACAGCGAGGCAGATGTTTGAGTGGCAGTTGTTTGGGTTCTTTGTTTTTGTGTTTTCTAAAGGAAACCTAATTGAAGTCAGATTTAAAAAAGAAATCAGCCTTTTAATAAGTTTTTTACTAATACAAGTATTAAAGCATCAATCATTCCTTAAAAATTAAAAAGAATATACTATTGTTTCTTTAGTCTTTTGAACACAGGCAATTGATTGCAGGCATTCTGAATATGTGACCTACATCCTTGGATCTCAATCTAAATAACAATAGCTCAGAAAAGGAGAAATATATACTATTATCTTTGCTCATATTCAGCCGTAACACTGGAGCTAGATAGACCAGGCAGGAATCATGACTGGCAGACTCCAAAATCATTCTTGCCTGAAGGACAGCAAATAAGAAACAAACACCTCAAAGCACAGGCTTTGGATCATAAAATTAGCATAAAATAATATTTCAGAGATGTCTTGTGTGCTACTATAGCTGTGGTTAAACAGGATTTAGCAATATAAACTCTATTTCCTTTGGGGTTTGTGGTTGAGTCATCTTAATTTGTGCTGGGTAGAAAAACATTCTGCCAGGTCCTAGACTGTAGTGCTGTACACGTTTCCCATTCTACAAAACAGGAACACTTGGTGTGTGTTATGTAAATGCAATTGTATAAATGCCAAGATCAGATTTTCTACTACTTATTAAAATCATAGTAACGTTTAGGAAGTGTCTTTTAAATTTTGGATTCATATGGCACAGTTAAAAAGAAGAAAGACAGAATATCTCTATGACTACTGCACCCTTCTTTGTTCTATAAGTAAGAATATTTTGTAAAACTTATCTTTTTTGAATCTTTATACTGTTTTTTTTTCAATCTGGCTGTCCTGGTGGATGCTAAACATTCAATGCAAACATTTAATACTTCCAAATCACCACTAGTGGAAAATAATTATTTTGGACAAGAACTCTGGTGCATTTCAGCTTGAGTCCAGGGCAGGTTACCTGTCTCTTCCCCAAGACCAGCTGGCCGGCCTGTCTGCCTTCCTTCTGTCCTTCCTTCCATCCTTTCTTCCTTCTTCCCATCCTTCCTTCTTCTTTGTTGCCTTTTAAAAATATGCATCGTATTACTTGCAGAACAGACTGGAACCTTCTCAGGAAGAACCTTTTCACTTTGTTGGTCTATAATATGGATTTAAAACATTTATAAATAATTACCAGACTAGAACAGTTCTTTCAGAGACAGCCTGCACATAATACACATTTTTAGAATTCATATTTAAATGTATTATTTACCAGAGGGAGACAGGAAATTGCTTTTTCATACAAATTCCTGTCTCAGGCACATATTACACATTCTGAGAAAAGTGCAAAACATATTATTTACCTTAAAAAGACCACTAAAATATTACTCAAGTCCACCTGACCCATCTTACTCCTGTAATTAAGGCATAGTCAGGTTCTTATTTGGATGAGCTGCTCTATTGAAATATGAATAAAGCATCAACATTATCAGTATATTTTTTTGAAAGTGTGAATATGAAATATATAAGAAAACAAAAAGTAGATGAATGCCCACACATTATGAGAGTTTTATGTTACCAATGACAATCTGTTTCTTAGATGAAAATTTCTAGCCAAATATGTAAGTACCATTACATTAGTCTACCCCAGCATTTTATAATTGACTTTTAAGAATGTTCTCATGTTTAGATATCAGTGCTGGTACTCCTACACTGTGCCTCCTTTTGAATGGCTGAGGAAAGCACAATCCTTTCTATTTTAAATTTACTAATTTAATAGATGATCTTTTTTTTATCATTTCTGATAAAAAATCTCCAGTGCCTTAAGGATTTTAGTACTTTTTTCCTGGTGGAACAGATAAGCACAAACTAGTCAGCACACTCAGCTCCTTTGGTGACAAGCAGGAAGCTTGGTAATCCTTTAGACACATGTAAGACCCCTTGCCTTAAAAACACTTAAGACTTCTTTTTTTAGGAGCTCGAATGGGCATACAGAAGAAGCAGGTTAACCCTCACTATAATACCCTGTATTGCTGCCAAGTGACTGTTTTTCTTGTCAAAATATTAACTCATCAAAAACGGAACTTTACTGGAATACCAAGTTTAACAGAAGATTTTTTACATGTGAAAAACATTTTGCCAATTTGAATTTGTGGTGTGAAAATCAGAGTAGGGATTTGGATCTTTCTGGAGCAGTGCTCTTATCAGCAAACCCCAAGTGGACAGTTTGTTTGTTTGTTTGTTTGTTTTTTATGGTGTCTTGCTCTTGGTGTCTTGGGTTTCTATTTCAGAGTAGCATGCAGGGATTTTGAAATCTTAGTGCTCTGTGGGACACTGCCTTCCCCCTCAAATCTGATTCTAGAAATACTTCTTCCTTTCAGCCACCCTCTGAGACGCCTCAGATGTGCATCAGTCATCTCAGCTGAGCTGAGAACCTAGCTCAAATCTTCTGAACCCTTTTGAAAACAGGTGAGGAGGGTAAAGCCTTGGTAAAGGGGTATAACAACAGAAGAGGAGCTTTTCCGTAGGTGGAATGATCTCCATTTCCTAAGTAACAACTTGCAAGTTGCTTTTAGGTGATTTGTGCTGATTAGCACTTAACTTTCTATGTGGAATATCTCTTCCTTCAGACATCAAAACTCTGTAGTTCAACATGTTCTCTAAAAATAACATTTTTTTGTTAGTTGCTACAGGAAGTGCCCACGACATTTTTCTTGCAGTAGCCCATATTTGTGCCATCATAGGCAGTAGCAGTAACAGACTGGGCTCTTTGAAGGCCTATGAAACAAGCTAATATCTTTCAATAAGACTCACTGAGCTGAGATGAGTTTGAAAATCTTCATTAACGTTATTCTCTGCACAGATATATTTTCATTCAAACTGTGCATCTTATGCTCTGAAAACTTTACTTTCCATTTATTTCCAACTTTTTCATTCATTTTTATTATTAATTCATTGCTTGTTATTGTTTATTAATATTTACTATCTTTTTTACTCTTACTTTCCATGTTAACAATATAAAAATGTTTCCTACATTAATAGAAGGTTATTTTACAACTCATTTCTTTAAGAAGGTTGCTAAGTATAGTGTGAGTATACAATCAAGAAACTTTTTAATATGTTTCTATTAATACAGTTTTTTTTTCGCCTAACAAAATCAAAAGGAGAAAATCCTGTCAGCATCACTAAATCCTTTTTTAAGATTTCATTGATCCTAGCCTTAGAACAAGATTATAAAAACATTCCTACGCAGAGATAATGTCTAGACAATTTTGGCTAATCTCAGCACTTCATTTTAGATTAGATCTGCTCATATTCAGACACATAGCTATTGCTGTAGATAACACGTACTTACCAATGTTTACCTGTAATTAAGATGCAATAATTTCATTTGTTTTCTTTGATTATAGCACAAGTAATGCCAAATATTTTCATAGCCATTGGATGATAAAAGTTGTGTAGTCATTTGCTGTATAGCATTCCAGGCTAAGGATCGATTCTCCCCTATGAGGAATTCTTTCTCACAGGGGAAACTTCTGCAGTCAGTCACATAATCTTAAGGCATGCTAATGTTTCAGGCTGTAGCTAGGTTTTCAGCTTGCTTCGTTATTCTTTCATTTCCATTAAATAGAAACTTGAGTATATAAAGATTGTTCAAGTAGTGTTTTGTCAGTGAGAAAATTATTTTGGGAAGGATACCACTGCAGAAGAATATTGAAATTAGCATAAAAGATGAGGAAAAGATTTAATTCATTTTCATAATATCAGTGCTCAGATCTGTTGAGCACTAATAGTCTTCCTGAGAAGAAGTAAGTTTGTAATGTAGAGGAGCGAGAATTTACATCCCAGTGATAACATAATAATATGGATAAAATTCTGTGCCCCAAAAATTGAAGTCTGTCATTTACTTTCCAGTAAGGCCAAGTTCAGTGTATTTTCAATGTCCTCTTTTTTTTTTTAATGCATATGTATGCACATTTACCAGAACATCTAATTCTTCTTTGCTATCTAAAGTGGTATGCAATGATATTTTGTGGTATCTTTTTAGTATAAGTATGTAAAGTTATCTAATGTATTGCTTTTCACAAGGGAAAACATGAGGCTGAAAGGATGTAGCATTTGTTTACTGCTGGCTCTTTTTCTTTGCTAGAACATTTTGCTTTGTATTATTAGTTAATAGCAAGGGAAAATGGAGAGCAGAATTCCTGTTGCATAAACAAACCTGGCCTTTAATATCCCAAATTATGTTATGTAATTGTATAATTACAACTTTTTGCCAGGACATTTTCAAATAACACCATGCTTGTGCTTATACAGTTTTCCTGCCATACTAATGACAGAATTATTTAGTGGTCTTACACTGAACATGTTGAATTTGATGATTAAACTCCCCTTGGCCTAAGTATATAGAATGTATGTAGGAATAAGTCCTAGGCCGTCGAAGGGATTAGTGCTGTGTAGCTAAAACTACTTTTATCAGCAGCAAAAGAAGCATTCTCTTCCAATAACAGTTTCTGGTTGGAGACTAACAAAATATTTTCCTAAAATGCTCTCAATATATGTTTCTAGTATGTCCTAACTTGCAGTGGACCTTGAGAACGTTATGCACGTCCTTCTTATGAAGAGCATCATATAAAAAAACAGCCACAGTAGCCGTGGCTGCTGAAACAGTTGTTCTCTTACCTTGTAAATGTTCATTACTGTTAGAATTAGTTACAGAGAGCCAGCAAAAGTCATGTCTTCACATTTTTCTGCTTAAATTACACAGCATTTCCTACAACATAAGGATTTTTAGGTGTTATTGTTATTGCTGTATAATAATTTGTTTATGTCTCCAAGTCATTAGTTCCTTAAGGCAACTGTTTTAACTGATTGTGTGTGGATGTTAAAAGACAGAAAGCAGAGGCACAGGATAGGTTTTATTCTCTTTGTGTTACAGCTAATGTACTGAAAGTAGCACTGAACCCAGTAAATACTTGTATTGTGCTATACTTAAATGTCAAATCACTTAAGATTTTCTTGCCTTTTCTATGTACTTTAGATCTTCCCTTCCTTTTTATTCATATGCAGCGAAGCACATCAGTATGTTTAACTTTTTGCATCTGCCTCAGACCCAGTGCCCAAGGATGTCTCTATAATTAAGCCTGCTTTATACCCAAGTTCTGTTTTGCATAAGGATGGATATGCATCAGTAGCTTTTTTTTAATTATTATTTCATTCCTGTAATAACCGGTAGTTATTCATAGTGACTTCAGTGACACACACTGAAGGTTCATACCTCATCCATTCTTTCTGTTTTATATCCTTACTTTTAATAACTAAACATTTGAGATGTATAGATAATAGAGTAAGTTAATTGTTAATGCCCTTTGGGGGTGGCTGCACTTCTTTCATTTTGACAAAATTCATCTGCAGAATATAAAGATGTTAATATTAAATATGTCTACTGTATTTATCCCAATCTCCCAATCATAAAATTTACAATCAACATGTTGTTTACTTAGCCATGACACATCCTCTGCATATTCTCATAATCAAGCTGATTTTATTTCAGTGAAATTGTACAGTAAGTTTGTAGTATGCTTAAGATGTAGTGATGTTTTTTAAAAGTCTGAGACAAGGGAACTTTTTAATTTCTGTTCCTGGCTCTGCCATACGTATGATGTATAAACCTGCACGAGACAGGTAACCTGCACTGTATAAGCTAATAACTAGTGGTCTCCGTATGTTGTTCTAAGAACCTAGCTGCTGTTGACAGTATGAAGGTTGAGGTTCATCTGTGTTTCCCCCAGAATTCAATTCAAGATTCAGTAGTCAAGTTTGGAGTGCTGGTACAAGCTTTGTTTTCCACTTTGCTGTCTTTGGAATGAGAGTAACCTGTGCAGATAGTATTTGCCTGTCAAATGAAGAATAACTTTTGTTCTGAAGTTAACTTCCATTCTGTTGTGTGTTGGGGTTTACTGCAGAAATCTTTATCTGAAAAATACAATGTACGTGCAAGGCACTGATGATATTTTCCAAGTCTGAAATACGTTCTGGCTATTCCACATGCAGTAAGACCAGAGCCTTTGAGAAGTCCGTGACTTTGGGTATATACTGTAGCATTGCTTTCTGCAGACCGTAACTGAAGCCATTGGGAAACAGTGCTTTAATTATGCACAGCGCAGGGGAAAGCCCCTGTACTCTAGCTCTTTCTATGGAACGTGGAATGGAATGGTTCTTACATATAGGTCAGCCAGGAGCACTGAACTTGCTGCACAGACCTGCATCAGCTATGCAATATATGCCCAGTTTCTTCCTGGAAGTGCGGTGAAACAGAGATGGAAACATTTTGTATTATGAAGTTTATGTTTGTGATCACGTCTGGCATTTTTGGACATAGCACAACAGGTCAAAGACATTGATCTTTTAGACCTAACTGGGAAATAATATCAAATTTTTCAGAAAGTGAATGTTCTATTTCTCCAAACAACTATATCAAGAGTACTTAATAACTCCCTTCACAGTGCACAGGTAGCACACATCTTGTTTGTTTTATAACATGTAGAATATAAAACAAAGCTGGGCAAAGAAGCGGTAAAAAAATGCATTTATGAATGAATGAAAACCTAGGCTTTCCTGCACTCCTAAATTGCGGCTTTCCTGCACTCCTAAATTGCTAAGTTAAGTTGAGGTGCAGAGTCCTTCCAGTTAAGGACTGGAAGGTAGGAGCTCCCAAAAGCAGGCTATTCAATGTAGTTCAGCTTTTCATCACGAGGTTTCTTTGTGTACTCTTGTGTGCAGGCATTTGGATACACCAGCACCCCAATATGTCAGCTACAGACTGCCCAGGCACAATTCCTTCCCCTCATGGCTTTGCATTTGACATTCGGTTCCTTCCATAGTTGTGAGCTGGGATATTTCTACCGGATACTGACACGAAGGGATAGAAACCAGGACACAAGTATTTGCCTGCTTGTTTCTAGCAGTGCAGCCTGGCTGCTGCAATAGCCATGTGGAGTGGCTCTTCAGGAAGAAGATCCAGGGCCTGTAAGTGCTTATTGTGTTTGGAATAGTTCAGAAGATTGGGTAGCATAATGCTTAGTGATGTGTATTGCACTCTAAACATTTTATGTTTTTAGCACAAACAATTTATTGTTGACAGTGACAGTGTTTCTGTTTATTTCACTGTGTAATCTTTGTCTGATTTCAAGTGTATCTGTAAATACTCATGGCATTTTGGCAAACAAGTTATTAGCACTTTCAAAGATAAAGATATCAGAGCTTTTTCAAAGGTTAAGTCTTCTTAGAGAGCAAAGTGCCTCTTGAAGATGGAGGCCACTTCTTCCCTTTGAAGATAATCAAAATATGGAGAGTACTTAGTCCTGAACAAAATGATCAGGGTGGCATAACTAAAGCTTATTGAATTTGTGCAGAGGATCCCAAAAATGGCAGTTCCATTTGTTCCATGCAGTTTTATCCTCTAATTCCTAATCGCAATGCTGTCTTATTGTGCACAATGAAAAGACTAATTTGACTAAATCCATTCATAAATGACAAAATCAATAGTTTTCCTTTTGAAAGTCACTCAGCATACAGAATATGAGAATTTATGGTTAGTTTACTCATGTCATGGATGGGTCTCCCTCTCTCTGGTAGTAACTGATAAAGCCGCTTTTGAAGTTGAACACTCTCAGTAAAGTACTTAAATCCATCTTAATGTACCTCAGGGGAGCAAGTCTGAATGAACCTAGTACCTCAGTTTTGCAGCAATAATAAGGTGAAAGGGAGTATGCAGCAAAAACTGATTATAATAAGTGATACAAAAGGAGACAGCAGCAATGAGGCAGAAGTAGAATGGGAACTGGGATTAAGGGATCTCTCACCCAGACATGTGCAAAAATGTGGAAAATTAATGTTGTATTGTTTAGCTAACAGCTGTCAAGTCATTCAAGTCATTGTAATGTGTGGTATGCTTGCTTTCCTCTTCCCCCTCACCAGGAGTGTATTAGAAATTATATTCTCTTTCTTCTGAAGAATAATGAAGTTAATCCTTCCTTGCATTTCTTTTAAGATAAACTCATAGTAAAGACTGTCTCTGTGTTTGTCAGAATATTAACATATTGCAAAACTCTGATATTAAACTGGCATTTGATGAGTGCAGTTAAAAATCACTTAGGGGGCATTTTTTTTCTAGCAGTTGTATTTGTGTGTAGTAGAAGAGACAAAGACTACAAATAATACCTTTGTATACTTATAATTAGAGAGAACCTCTTCTCATGGCATCAGGTAAATACTAAAAGCTGTTTTTCTAAGAACACCTGACATCAAATGAGCAGGAAGGAACTGTGTGTTCTGCCTATTTCATTAAAATAGGTTTTGCCTATAATCATTATGCAATAGAAGTGAAAAGATACAAGAAATATTTCTTTACTAAACAGGCAGAAAACCAATAATACAAGGCCTCCTTACACTCTTGTGCCAGTTTATGCCAGTGTTTTCATTTGGAAATCTGTCTTTCCTGGTCCAATTCCAGTCATTCTGTTTCATTGACGTCTTTTTGTGTGCAGGTCTTAGTATTAATAAGCTATATTTGGGATTGAAAGGATTTAGAAATTTACTATAATTCTTTTTTAGAGTAATGGTTAAAATTAATATGTCTTTTAAATGATTGTATTTAGAACTAGCATTTTAACTGAATCAGACTTTTGCCTGTGGTAAAACAGAAATCCAAATATGTTGCTTGGGACATTTTTATTCCCCGTAGAGCCAAACTTTTTATTTGCAATAGACTGAATTTACCCATGATATCTTTTAACCCTTAGTGTCCCCTGGAGACAACAATAGTGACAGATGTTTTCAGCATTTGCTGAACACTTGGGAACAATGATTTTCATTTCTAACTGTTCCTATTACACTTGATGAAGTCCTGCACTTTGTGTGATGGGGGTAGCTGACAAACCTGGGGAACAAAATGCACATTTTTAAGGACAGAAAACAGCAAAGCATTGCATACATTTCACTTTGATATTTGTCATCTCTGAGACAGTGCTAAGGCTTTGTTATTTTTTTAGATATGTCAGTTGAATCGTCTGGAATTAAAAAAAAAATGAAAATATTCCCAGACTAACTTGTATTCTTCCAGCACGCTGTTCAGCATTAGAGATGTAATGAGATATTGCCTTGCAGCAGCACTCGATGTTCGGAGCGTCATTCCTCCATTTTGAGTGACTTCACTTAAAAAATAATAACGCAAATGCATTAACCTTTTAAAGTCATTGTAGATGACAATGTAGATGTAGATGTCTGTCAAATAGGGGAAACTCACAACTGTTTAATAACCCTTTTTTATTTTTTTAAGTAATTGTCAAGTACAGTTTTTGATTTGTTTTTTTTTGGTTGTTGTTGTTCTATGATGATGAAAGATGATATTTATTGGGGAAGGTAAATTGAACATTCATCCTTTCACAACTTTGAGCACCCTTTGAATCATGGTAATTCAGCCAAAGCTGTTCTTTCTTAATGACCTAAGGCTGTTTCCATGGTAATTTGTGTTTATTATTTACCCCAACACTTAGTTTGATAGGACTAGCAGTGTTTAAGTGCTCTGAAATTAACCTCTTCAATTTGAAATATGTGTACCTTGTAATCTGCTAATATTCTCAGCACTTCCATTCTTCTCTGTATTGTCACTTCAGATCCTCTATGCCCTGCACAGTGTTATTCTAAAAATTTCTTTTTATGACTCACCCTGCAAATTAGCACTACATTGTTACACATCACTTAGTTACGTTCTCCCTGTACTCATTACGGCATCCCCTGTAGGGTAGTGTTGCAAAATATACAAGATACTTGAAACAAAACACAAGGGAACATAAAAATTCAAGGAAAAAGAAACTAAGTAAAATAAAGCAAAAGGAAATGTTTTCATACCCAAGTACGATGGGCTTTTTATTTTTTTTTCTTGTTTTCCCATGAAGGAAAATTATTTTTAAAGCTCCTGTTTATCATCATTTATCAATTCAGTGAAGAAACTGCTGAGCTGAGTTACACCACATGAGGAGCTGCTGCTGGGGGCTTGTGTCCTCTGAGCAGCGGGATCCATTTCAGCCCTGCGCATGGAGCGCCGGGCTGCCGAGCTCCTGCAGGACGGGTCCTGCAGGCTGCCCACTAGCAGCATTCTGCTGATCTTCACGTCTTGTATTGCAGTGCAAAAAAATAAAAAATAAAAAACAGAACTGTTCAATTATTCCTTTTCCTTTCATATTTTACTGAATGGAAGAAGTTTCTAGACCTTTGTACGCCACTAAAAATGCTCTATACCTGAAGAGGTTGGACTAGCAATCTTCTCTAAGGCATAAATATCCACCTGCACTGAAGCTGGCCACAGTGAGCCTCTCAGCCTAATCCACTGAAGTCTGGTTTTGATCTGTTAAAATATTCTTTCTTCTGATAATCTCATATTGAAATAGCTGATATTAGGCTGTTTGCATTGGTTTATAAACTGTAATCAACCTCAACCTGGGCTTTCTACTTGTTCCACAGCTTTTTCCCTATGGTCTTTAAGTGTGTTGAAAGAGAATTTTTCTAATGATTAGAAAGGAAATATCAACCACAAACAAACAACATAGTGCATATAGAGTGGATTTTATAAGGAAATACTATTTTTTTTTTCTCTGACAAGTAATTTCTCATCAATCTGTATTGTATTGTTCTTTGTTTTGACAGGACTGGGATGAGTCCCTGCTTTAGTATTGCTATTTCTAATTTTTTAAGATTGTCATCATTGCTTAGCAATAACCTGTGCAGCATTATTTTCGAGAAGGCAGCTTCAACTTAATTAAACACAATGTTCTTTCCTTAACAATTTCTCTCATACACTGTGTTTGCTGTCTCTACGGTAGTCCTGTGGTGCAAGGATGGTAGATAAAGAGCCAGGTGCTCAAGTCTGCAGCCTCTGTGCATTTTTACAGGAGCAAGAGTGCAAGTCTTC
>JAUBOD010000011.1:648344-689724 GCA_032353885.1 Nothura maculosa
AGGATGGTAGATAAAGAGCCAGGTGCTCAAGTCTGCAGCCTCTGTGCATTTTTACAGGAGCAAGAGTGCAAGTCTTCACTTAGTGGGTACAAATCATGACACTTTCTCTTTTTTTGTTCCCCAAAGATTCCCCAGGTGGATGCTGCAGCTGGCAATGCACCCTGCGAGATTTATTCTGAGAGATTTGATGGAAAAGCCAGGATGGTGGTGAAGGTGAGCAAAAAGAACCTAAAGCTGGTACAGGCACTGCATGAAAAACAAATGCCAGGAATGGTAAGACAGGTATGGATCCTGGAAAGGCTTTGCTCTTTGGGTTTGTTTGGGTTTTGTTTGTTTGTTTAGAAAGCATACATTAGAAAGGCTAAAATTAATATCGGCCACCAGAGACATTTTGAAGGAATCATAATATACCATTGTACATGTTGATTGTTTAAATGGCCAACACAAAGATGGAGAAAGGGCTACTTAGGCAATGACCTGGATTACAGCAAGGAAATCTAAGAGGAAATGTAAGTAGGCAGAGACAGCACTGAGGCTAGTGCAGGATTTTTCTTTGAGGACAAAAGCAAAAATGTTTTTAACAGTGCAGTTGCTTAGTTGTCATTGGCGAAGGTTTTTGAAAGTGAATATGCTTTTTCTCACACCTCAGTTTTAGAGCTACAGAACGTATCAGGGATAGTTGCTGGAGGATAAGATACATATTGATTTCTTAATCATTTTTTTTAATTTGAAAGCCCATAGAATAAATGCATCTGAAGTGCTGATAGCTTTTTTGAGACATGAAGCAAATGCTGGCTGAATGTTACTAACTCTATGAGACACTGAGACATAAATTATTATACCAGCCCCTCTGGCCACTTAAGATTGAACCCTAATGAACAGAATGTGTACAAATACAGACACAACAAAACCATCCTGTGAAGAGTTTACTGTTTAAGAACACAGACAAAGTATGAAAGGTGTGAATATGAAGGCTATCTCAGTGTGCTTACGTAAGTTAGCTGGAGGGAGGTTTATGTTCTCAGAATAGAAAATACATATTTGTAAATAATGTGTGTTTGCAGTCTAAAACAGAGCTATGTGTCAAGTCTGATCCCTCTCGCCTTCCAGAGAGTCGGTTCACAGGGCCTCAACCTCCACCCACAATAAATTAGAAATGTGTTCTGTTTCTGACGCCAAACTCATTCAACTTTAAGATTTTCACTTGTGTTTTAAATTCAATTTTGTATACGTATTATTTTGTGAAAAATGGCATCAGTATAAAAACTAACTCAACCAAAAATGAATAATATATCTTTTCCTCACTCTTCTCACTATGAATCAATGTTTAAATAGTGGAGAAAATAATTTTAGAGCTTTCTGGGATTATTTTTTTAAAGGTGTACAGTTTTAATTTATCATTTTAAATATGCTGACAGTAAGCATATTTTACAACCTTATAGTGCAATGCATCAGGTTACCTAATATTAATTTACTTTTTATAGGTTATTTAATATAGTATTGATTGCATTAGCATTTGGATTAATGACCTTTTAAATGCTCAAAGACTAAAGCAGTTGTCTAGTAAACAGGGATGACAGTCATGAGGCTGAAATAGTTGGCCAATCAGCTTTTTAAAAATAAATTAAAGATTCTGTAGACCAAAGCAATGTTGAGAATTAGGGCTTTCTAATGAGATCATCAGTTCTAAATCAATACCAACAGGGTACATGCATTTTTGTTTGATGTTCACTATGGACTTGAGAGAATTTCAGTAATCAATCACTGACATTCTGACTTGCAGAGGCAAAGGGGTCTACCTTGGTGAAATTATAAAACTGCAAAGTGTAACCATGCACTTTTATGAGGAATGGAAATTGGACTGTTTTCAAAAGGGAATAGCTAAGCTTTCGTAATTATGTGTAAAACTCCCTGAAAATCATACAGTGGATTGAATTTGAGGCTGATTCTTTGAAAAAAAATACGGGGCTACATAATTTGCTTTATCTAAGCCTACACAGGAGGGAAATCTCAGCTGTGTTTTTCTCTGGTGAGCTGAATATAATTTAAGGGAATAAAAAATACAATCATGATGATGGTAGGGCATTCAGGAGCGAACAAACCATAACACAGCATTCCCACTCTAGGTATAAATATCTAAGTCCACTTTTGCAGTCTTCAGTAGACTTCATGTTTGATTACTTATCCCTATCTTTAATTGATCATGGCACTTAAAATGCATAATGAATGCCTGAATGCTTCCCAACTTTGCCAGTGGGGGTGTCCAACTGTGAGCTCTGGATTTGCTGATTTTAAGAGACTAATGGGTGTTACAGGCCATCCGTAAAAGAGAAACAGTGAGCAAGCAGGTAAGTGTGGCTCTGCCGTATGTAATGCAGTTAGTACAATCTGTGGGGTTTTCCTTTCCTTTTCTAGGGCTTTTTTTTTCTTCTTCTTTTTCTTTTCTTTCTTTTTTTTTTTTTTAATATTGAGACTCATTATTCTTCTATTCTCTGGTGGGTATACTTAATAGCTTTTTAGTAAATTTGCAGTCATTATCTAGGAACAAAACTGAAACTGTAATTTGTCCAAAGCACCAAGAATTTGCAGGAAGTTGCTTCCTCATTCTCTAAAGGACTGTGGATCCCAAGGGAAACGTCGTGTGCAGTACCTCAGTGTGGCAATCTGGCAGCACACCAAGAGGCACAGAGGGCAAAGCAAGTTTAAGCCACTTTTCTGCTGTCAGGACTCTGTGGGTGATCCTATGTAGTTTAGGCAGCTGTAGGGACTTCCTAGCAAATGCACCAAAGACAGAAGGGGCACAGATAAATGCTGTCTTCAGCTGATTAACTGTACCCTTATAAAGTTTCTGCTGTGTTCATGAAATTATGGGAAACAGTGTTTTACTAAAACACCATTAATTTTTAAGTATTGTTTCTAATATGAAATAGTTTTATTTTGGCTATTCATTTTTAATGACTAAATAATGCAACTCAGCAGAACTATAGAAAGCAAACTAAGAAAAAATGAAGCTATTAACATCAAATATTTGCATAAAAGCCATAAAACACTGAAGGAAAAACTTTTTAGGTGGCTGCCAGCTCATGCAATGAAGACAAAATGTGCAGAAACTACTATTAAAGCATCACTTTATCAGAGCAAACTTATGGTGTTAAATTTACTACATGTCTCCTTCTGGCAGAAAGTTATTGTTACCTTTAGATAGGGGGTATAGAGGTTATTACTAATTTATCATTTATTGTATCCCTGTTCCTCAGTCTCACTGTTGAGAACTCGGTGGCTTATCATTCCTGATACAGTATAGCATGATTTTCCCCATAGATGTGCATGATAGCATTCAGTATGAGCTGGCTAGCCTACTGAAGTTGCTGGAAGCAAATCTTTTTAAAGCTTTGTCTTAGCCAGGAAATCTTTGCCTTCCACACACATTTATGTGTGTGTTTGCATATGTGCATATACACATAATATTGAAACAGCTTTTGAAGCTATTTTGATTAAAAAAAAACATGTTTACCCCCATCAATGTGCAAATAATGAATTTCTTCTACCAGTGTATTCTAGTAGGAGAGTATTTCAGGTGCCCCAAAGAGCTAAATGAATGAAGCGGCACAGAGGGAAGTCAGCTGCAAAGCTACAAAACTAGGGATTTATTCATAGATGAGTTTTGTATGTCTCAGACAGACCTCTGAATGAACTCTACAAGTGTCACATTATTTAATGATACTAGTGGAAATTGCCTCAATCTTTCACATGAAATGTACCATGAGAATATATTCATTTCAGGTCCACAGTTCATTACATTCATATTCCTTCAATCTTTGCATTTAACTGATGGAGAAACTTTAGCATAAGGACTTTGGTCTTCCAGTTTGCTTTATATAAAGGGAAATAGTTGTAGGCAAAAAGTTTATGTAAACTGATAAACGCAAGAATAAGCATATACACACCTGCAAGCATCATGTATATTTTATGTGTACATATATAGACAGGGAGTGTATGTTTATTGTTTTAATCTATTTAAGGTTCCATGAATAATGGTCAAATTTACATACTAATCTTAATTTAATTTTTCCCTAACTGACACCAAGTTCTCTCATTGCCTTCAGTAGCACTTGTGATAACAGTAAAGGCTTGTGAAACACAGACTTCCTCATGGTTCATCTGGGACTCTATGTGCTAATTAACATTTTATTTTATGGCCGCCCTTTTGTCTGTCCTATGTCTCTGTGCGCCCTTAGTAAAGTGAACAGATGTAGTCACACATCTCTTGTGCTTGGCAGAAGATGGATACCACTCTTTAGAAAAAACTGTACTTAGTCAAATCAACATCTGTCTATGTGGCTACATGCCACGTATGGAGTATTATGGTGTCGTCTAGAGAGATTTCTGAGTTAGTCTTTGTGGGACTTTGCTTGCTTTTATGTTGTCCAGGCAGCCATTTTTCCTACCTTTCCTTTGATTTTCAGATTCTCTATTTTTCAGATTCTCTATTTCAGTTTCAAATGTTTAAACTGTTTCAGCCTCTAGCTGGTGAAACATTTTTGTTTCAGAAACAATTATGCAGGTTAATTCCATGGGGGAATAGTACCAGAAGCTAAAATTTGTCCTATTGCAATAACTAAGTTTTCTGACTTACAAAACTCAGCTACTTGAAAAGAGATTCTTTTCCCTTTGACATCTCATTCTTGGATGGGGTAGTTTTCTCCAATGGTAGAACACCAGCATTACCGCATTCGTTTCTAAGTGACCTAAGGAGGAGATTCTTATTTCTCACGGTGACTAACTTGCGAGCTCTGTGACTGTGCATGCATATTCTGGAAAAGAACCTGGGCTCTTTGTGTGACTAAAGTGCGTCACTCTACTTCAAATGCTTCAAATATATTTTCTGAAGCCTTTGCATTATTATTTCAAAATGTAATTTTGTTCCTTTAGTAATGGGACTAATCTATAATGAATAGTAATCTATACTGAATCTCTTTGACTGAGTCCTGTCAAAGTTCTCTGTTATTTTGTTTGTTGTATACACACACAGCACAGCTCTCCTTTCAAACAGCCTCAGCCATGCAAACTTAATTCATGTCTTAACTTTTAACAAGATGTCTTTTTCACCAAAGACTGTTAAATGCAATAAATAAAGAGCAAACGGCAGGAAGGGCAATGAAGTTCATGTTTCTCCACAGAACAAGTCTGCCAGGTGCTAATGCAGAGTAAAATACTCATGTGCCTGGGGCGAGGCAGTGTTTGTGCAGCCAGAGGGGCAGTCCCTCCCCGTGCCCATTAAATCTGCATGAGGTGATAAAGCTGCCAGCACACGTGCCAGAGCACAGCAGCTGTGACATGGCCTGTCACGCTGGGACCTCAGCACTGGCATAGGCAGGGAGAGCATCCGCTTATTTTGTGTAGGCCTCAGAGCGACTTTCTGAATAGTGGGGTTTGAAATCACAGTCACGCAAAAGAAAGGCAGTAATGAGATTCCACGTGAGAGCCAGAGCCTCAACCTGCCTATGATAGATGGTTAAATTGCCTTTTCCACGTGCCTTTTGGAAAGAAACTAATTAATACTTTTTTTCTTACATGTCTTCAATCTGATATTAAGAAGCTGAACATTCCCATTGATAACTAAAATTAAATAATCAGTCTCTCATGAAAAAAGGATATGATTAATTAATAAACTTTGAAGAAAATAATTCATTTCCACTTTCAAAAAGCTTATTGGTAGATATTATGAAGGCAAAGAACATGATGATATGTGTAATAAAATACTGTTGAATTCCACTTCCCCATTTTTCTCTTCCCTTCACTTTTGTTCTCTTTGTAGTAAATTCCTTAAAGATCATTTAATTTAATTAAAGTTGAGAAAAGTACCTAATTTAAATGAGTAGGCTCGAGATGCCTTCTCATCTGCTTTGCTGAGAAATAACCATATAAACTATTGTCAGTGACTACCTTTTACTTTCAGAAACTTAGGATCAGCTCCTGCCTCAAAGTGGTCAACCCTGCATTGATACTTGGCCATAATCAGAGTTTATGCATTGCAGCATTTATTTATATTCATATGGGTACATGAATGCCTTAGATGTATAATTTTTATATATCATTCATACAAAATAGAGCCCTTGCTCACAGTGTAAGTAAACCCAAGGTATTTGACATGTCCTGTTAGGCTTGTTGTCAAACCTAGCAAAAGAAATGGGCCTGTCTAAGGGAAAAAAAAATCATTTCTTCCCACACTAGAAATGGTCCCCTTGAATTTAAAATTGATGCAGTAGGCAGTGCTGCAGTATATTTTGTACTAATTCTGTCACTCAGTAACATTTAGGCCTGTCAGTTGAGTACCATGTACAAGTGCTAAATATGATGGATTTGTTTTCGAAGGTTTTTAAAAATAAGGAAAGAAAAGGTAAGTGTACTCTTCAGAGGAAGCTTCCTCTGAATTTTAATGCACTGTGCAATAAATATAGATTTTTGCACTACAAAGTCAAATTTTAAAATTCATTAAGCTGAACAAGGTAAACAAATATTATTTATATTTAAAACATTTCACTATTCAACTTGGGCCTTAGGACTCAGAAAAGGTCTTTAGTTTTGGTCGATCTGTTTGCACAAGACATCATTAGATTTAGTGTTCCCCTCTGCTTTTATTGGAGATGTTTCTTTAAGCATTTCTAACATTTGAAGCAACAAAATATTTTTGATATAGATTGTTATCTAAATCATGTTGCCACTTCAGGCACTTTTTTAAGGACCAAAAGTCACTGGCTAAGTTGCAAAATGATACCAGCAGATGTAAAAATTGCAATGCATTTGTATTGTTGCTTCTAATATGTTTGAGAAACTTCTGGAATGGCTGTGGTGTTCAGTGTATATGCAATTACTTCTGACACTGAAGGGAGAAACTGCCCTTCATGAATTTTAATCCAGTAGCCTTTAGATTTTCATCTGCACCTTTTCTTCTGTTTTGTTAAAGAAATGCAGATATTTGAGAAGCTATTTTTTCACAAAACATTTTAGAAGAAAGTACTGCTTGAAAAATTTACTGGAAAAATTCAATTTGTATTTTAAAAGCAAAAGCAGAACAGTTTAAAAATTATATTTTTAAATAGTATGTGACATGAAAATGTGTCAGTTTTGGTGATAAGATTCAGAAATCCACCATTTAAGGGAAATCATTGTAATAATAATAGTAAAAAATAATCACTCATATTTTTAGATATTTTATACCTATAACTGAAGTTGTGGATAGCTGTAAAAGACTTAGAGATGTAGTAAAGATACTGTTCATGAATACTTATGTGTATCAGGCAAATAGCGCTTAATATGTTACTAAGAAATATGGTAATAAGAAGTACCTGACTCCACCACTATTTTACCTACTGACAATAACCTCTAAAATTGGATTTTTTTGGTCACTGCTCAGCTCAAGAGGGTTGCCAAGAAATCCTATCATTACCTGTTAAAGTAAATAACTTGCAATAAGAAAAGCTCTGTGATCAGAGATACGTTGTACAAAAGAAAATTGGTGTTTAGACAATCAAAATTACTTTTTATGAGAGAGAGGGAGGAGAACTTTGAGATAGGTACTTTGAGGCTATTCAGCTTGTGGAGAGGACATTTTCTATTTATTCTTTATATTTTTTGCATGTTAAAAAAAAAAAAGCTTTTCATTTTCAGTTAGTGTGAATGTGGTTAATGACTGGTTTAGTAAGCTTAACTTTCTGTTCCATACCAACCATCAGAAAATGTTTTAGCAGGAAGCAGCACCTTGTGTTTCATTTTCTGCTCTTTCCTGCCATGACAGTAGTATGGAGGTATTGGCTCCTCTTAACTTTTCCCCTACTTCTTCTTGACAAAGTGGTATATATGTCATTGCTGGAAGTTCACATGGATGTCTCGTAGCTCTTGCTCACTCTAATGCCTCCATCTCTCTTCGGTAGAGAATGCCATAAAGTAGCTTCCAACTCATGTTTAACAAACCTGTCTTCCACTCTTCTCAGCACATGCTTTAAATGATGTGTTTTGGAAGAGTCTCTGCTATATCTTCCCAGTATACATCTTTATTTCAGCGTGTTTCTTCAGTGTGAACACAGATACTGTGAGGCTGACGTGTCATATGTGGGTGTATTTAAAATGCTATCACCATGACCTATTCATCTCAGCATTCATGACAGAATCCTCTTTTTTTTCACAGAAATCCAGGAGTCCTTAGAACTCATCTCAACAAGGAGTAGCATATTCGGTAAAGACATCATGATCAGTCTCCTAAGCATAAGCTGTGAAGAATCCCATTGCTTTCTTCCTCTTTCTCCCACCCACACACACCTTGCTAGTGGTGTCAGTCAAGTAAGTTGATGTAATTTCAAATTTTGAATAGATTGTAAGATCAGATATTATTTGGTACATTATTTGAAGTTATACAGGTAAATGTCTTCACATATTTGGTTCATGTCTTCACATATTTGGTTCATTTTTTCACATATTTTTATTTTTTTGTAGCAAAGATGAAGTTAAATACCATAAGGTTTATTTAGCAATCTATAGTAATGTTAGCAGACATAATCTTTTTTACAGGTTCTAATAACCTGTAAAATGTTTTCTTGCCCAAATTCGGGAATAAGCTTTTTACTCTAGGCATTTTTCTAAGTCCCACTGGTTTCAAAATCATGGGAATTAAGCAGGTGCTTAAAGTTAATGAGGTACTTAATTGCTTTGTAGAACCAAGATGGACTGTTGCATTGCAAATGCAATGAGAAATTTTCATTGTTTTTGTCTCTGAGTGATGAGATTTTCAGGATCGAGATTTCAGTTGCAGGCCATCGTTTTACTGTTTGTGCTTAATTTGATGGTCAGAATTGCACTGTCCTGCAGTGGGTTCAGCTATACCGTCATTAAGACCATTTAAGCTTGACCGATGGATTTTATGAATTTTCTAAACTGTATGTTGAAACCGTGGAGGGCTGAGCAAAGCCCCAGCATTTTATGCCACCACATTTTCAGCAGAATGCAATCAATGCCAAATCATACAGACCAAACGGATTGACAGCTTGGAGGAAAGTGGATCATCACAACAGACTTTCTTCCTGACAGGAGAGGTTTATCATCTTGGGCAAGTGGAACGGGGAGAAAGAACACTGATGGCTATAAACATTAGTCATGAATATATTTTTATTTCAAGGAGGTAACGTTATAACAAAAGATGACTATACACCTCAAAATGTTAAGCCAGATTTTCTCTGTGCTGCACTGATGAAAGCCCTGCCGCATGCTGCATGTGCTGATTGACCCTTGTCATTCTGTGAGGGAGGATTTGAGCAACCTTCACAGCTACTTCCGTAGAGCTGGTAGCATCCGATAGGAAACAGAAAGAGCTTTTTTATTAGTCAGAAAAACAAAGTAGATGTGGTTGTGGTTGATCTCCGTATAAACAGTAAAGCAGAAGTAGCACAAGATTCACCTTCAAACATTAATATTTTATTTATACACTAAATCTTACACTAATAGAAGGCATTTTACTGTACACATATGCTCTTTAATTAGGTTGTCCAACATCTGTTAGATTTTCCTCATCCTTAAAGCACAGAAAAAAATTACTTCAGCATGCTAATGCTTGTTATGGCAACAAAGAATCCACTTGAAGAGGAAAGGCAATTTTTACATTTATGTCTCAGAGTAACTTTAAACTGTTCATGGTATTTCTATTTAGAATAATTCCAGAGGTGTGTCTATTTATCTCCTGCATTAAAATTCAAGAAAAAGGTTTAGCTTTTGGCTTGCCTTCAGGGCGAAGCTGTGCAGCAGACATGTTTCTCTGAGATAATTTGTTTTCTAATTGCCATTCGTTTGCTGAAATACAATTAAAGTTATTGCTCTAATATTAACATCAACATCTTGATTGCCTTATCAGAATATGAATATGTATTTTTCTTACTCTGCTTAGAGACATCTTTCACTAACTTTCTGTGAACGCGTAGCACTTAATTAAAGAGAATTTTTAATTCAGCTGTAGCAGCAACACTTTTCCAGCAACTGTTAGCAGTTTGTTGGAAGGTCACACCTTGCTTTGGTGTCCAAGCCTGCATCCCAGGCTGTCATTCCACCAGTGCACATGTTAATCTAGACTACCTGTCCTTTGAAACAAATAATTTGAGCTGTGTGCAACTGCCAAAATTCAAATTGGAGGTGGGCAAATTTTAGTCAAGTACCATTTTCATTAAGAACTGTGTGAAAGCACTGACTAGCCAGTACCCCAAATGGAAAAGGGCATTCAGCAGGCTGTGAGTCAGGTCACAAGATCAGAATAATATTATAACTATATTCAAAAGCAATAAGCATTACTGCATGCAGTATTTTTGTTACTTTTTGTTGCATTTTAGAAATTAATACAGACAAAATAAGTATCAAAAGAAAGAGAACAGTTTGCATTTTAAAATGTCTTTGTAAATGTCTGCTTTCTCTACAACACTGTTTTACAAAGCTTTTGAATGAAGAAGATTCTTTCAGTCAGTAAAAGCAGGAGAATGTTACTTACAAAATAGTTACATAAATGAACAGGCCACTTGGGATGGCAGAAAACCAGAGATAGAGTAAAGCAGCAGTTGTATTCAGGGATGAAATTGTTCTTTATACTATGAAAGGTCCTTTTAAACCTTTTTCTCATTTAGTGATTTTCATTTTATGATACTGTATCTATTTCCCATACCTCATTAGTTTCTGAGCACATATGAATATCCCACTGAGTTACATAGAAAATTATTTTTTTTGAGTGTGATATAAAATGCAAAATTGAATCCTAGTTTTGAAAAATAGTAATGCAATTGAAATCTATGCTCTAGTGAGTTGTTCGGTTGAATGAATTCACTCTATAATACTGAGCAAAAATTAACTTGTAATCTATATAATTTGGGGATAATCATTCCATTTTATAAAACTCTGTATTTTTCAACAATAGAATAGCAGAGTTCAGTTTGCAGGCATCAAGTGTGTGTTTGTTTACTCTGAGGAAAAATAATTTTGTATCTTAGTAAAGATGTGAAATGCTGAGATATTCATGTTCTAGTCCTGTTTCAGTGCAAGTAAAATTCGTGGATGTCCTGCATTACCTCATTTGTGCAATGATGAAGGGACATCCGACTTTTTATCCCTGAGCACTTGGATTTTCTTCTGTCTTCAGGCAGATTGCTGCTGATAGATAAATTGTCCTCCTCCCTGACAGGAGGAGAGCTGCCATAAATGACCTTAGCTAGCCAATATCTGGAGTGTCATTCATGTCAGAGCTGAAGATAATTGTATGGTTGTGAATGGACAACACTTCACCACTACAAATGTAAGAAAGCCTGCAAAGGACATGGGTGGGGAAAAATCTGTATATGTTTCAGCAACGAAAGAATAAAAAAGGAGATTGTTGAAATTCACTGTATTAAATGAGTTTGTGAAGGATCATTAGTTAACTTAGACTAGCTATTTGTTTTTCTACTTATAGTGCTTGGAGTTTTACATTTTCTTATAGCTTCTTTTCTTACAGCTTAAACCAGATTAGTTGTGCAGATCAGGGTGTCTGGAAAATTTCTGTCTGATGGTTAAGCATACTGCCTGCACTAGCACACCTTTATACAGAGCTTTATTCCATGGAAATGGGTCATCACAATTAATACAAGTAACTGTATTAGTGGCTGCAGCTGGCAGGGAGAAATCAACCTAGGGATGGCAGCATCATGCTTAAAAGATGTACTTCTCGCTCATGCTTTAATATTGTTAGATTTTTTAATTTTCAAATTTGAGATCAGTAATATTAGTCTGTGATATCACATTTATGCTATGCTTTTGTAAACAGTCCTAGGAATACTCTGCTGTGATGAAACTCACAGAACTGCATTGCTGTATTTAGTGCAGGTATTGTGGAAGGTTTTTGCATGAGTGCTGCTATGATAAAATGTATAATACTTAGTAGTTTAAACAGAAGCAACTACAGGAAAAAAAAATCAGGAAAAAAATGGTGTTTCCTGATGCTTTGCTGTCTCATGTTAGGAATTGCCAAAAGAGGCTTTTTAGTGCATAGATGCTGCATAAAAATCAACTTGCCTCATTGATTTCAATGAGCACTTCCAAGGTCAAATGTTATTCAGCTGTAAAATTATCTATTATTATTATTATTATTGTGTTTTTTTTTTACTAAGGGAAACCATCTGAGTATTGAAGGACAAGATAACAGTCCATTTACAGAATATAAAAGATATAAAAGAATGCATTTTGTTTGTTCAACACATCATAATAACAAGGATGTGCTTTGCTTCTCAGCTTTTATTTCTGCCATTTACAAACCTTAGGATCATGACCAGTTCTGAGCAACAATATGGTTAGAAAAGGAGGACTATACAAACATAGCTCCACAAGTATATACAGAATAATTAGAGCTGGGTAAAACTTAAGGTTTCATGATAGTTGTCTAAAAAAAGAAAGAAAACTAACCCACAAACCAAAAAAGAGAAGTCCTTAAAGATATGTGTCCAAAAGATATTTTGAGTGTTGTTTTTCAAAGGCCTTGGATATGTATGTGATGGAGAAAGGAAGTTAAAACTTCAGTTTTGATTCTATGTAGATAACCTGATGTTTTCCACCAAGGGTCACATTCTATGGGAAGCCTGAGGTGTTACATATTTTATTTTTAAAAGTATTTTTTATCTTTCGTGTTTTCTTGGGAGGTAAAAAGAACAGAAAATTATATTTTCTGAAACCTTTTTGGGAAAAAAAGCCTTTTATTCTTTTGATTATTAGTTTTATACTGGTATTAGAACTTTATTTGTCTTAATCGGTCCTACAAATAACACTATAATCCTCCATGTGTATCAGTTGAGGCAGTAACACCTTAGGCAGAACATGTTACCTCTTAAAGCCAAGCACACATAGCCCGTAAGGATGTTATGTTAACAGGTAAGAATAGAGTAAGTTAAGACGTTTTCCTACTTCTTAGCTGGGAGCCATAATAACACTGCTCAGTTCAGAAAGTGAGACTGAGAACAAAACCCTGCAAGGCAGATCAGCATGGGGTGGAGAAAGCCAAACTCTGTCAATGTTCAGTTGTTCTGCACTAGCCACTTTTCCTAAAGTTGATATCCTGCTTTCCGTAGGAAAAAATCCTCTCCAGTTTCCCAGACACTTGCCTTCTCTCCTGAAGGGGCACTTGTCTTCCCTCAATCTCTCTCATTAAAGCCCAATCTTCACTGGAAAATTATGTCAATTTACATTATCACCTTGAGAAGTCTTGTTAAATTTGAGGAGTTCTGACTCTGCGGTTAGTACAGTCAGGGTCCAAGCGAGCCCAGCTAATAGCACAAATTGCCTCTGCCTCCCTTGAGTACAAAGTCATGGTCAACATCAGGTAATTTAACTTAATATCTCAGAAACAGCTTCTAACAATGTCATTTCCTAGTGAAAACTAATTTAATGGTTTACCTCAAATATGAACACTTACCTTTCCATTGTTTGTTTCATTTAGCTGGTTATCAGATTATTTGGCACGGAAATTTGATAACAGTTATTAAGATTCTGTGTGCACATTGTAATCTTCTGCTTGGTGGTAAAGCATTGAGATAACCATTTTAATGTGGGCAATTACTGGCTCACCTGGCAATTGTAAAAATATTTCCAAATAAATTGTAACATATTCCCTACTATTACATTGGTATTTCCCATAGGACTGTGCAGATAACACAGATGTGTCAGGATAACTGGCATTCTTTTATAATGTACTAAAATAAATTGTGCTTTTATAGGATGGCCTTAATGTACAGTAACACAAAACTCTTCAGAGAGACATCAACAATAAACTAAATTTAAAAGGAAAAGATGAGTTGCAAAGAGGTTGTTAAGTTTTCAGGGAATGATAAGGTGTGTGACTGAAATAACAATGTGAGTTAGGACAAATGAAAGAGTAACTGATGATTATAGTGTCTTAACTAAACTGGAATGATTTTCTTGCCCTTATTTCTATGATTAAGATTACATCTATTAGCATGTAATTTGTCAGCCTGGACAAACCTAATAAAACTTACAGCTTTGTATTACAGTTTAGTGTGATGGGGAGAATGGATTGTATCATTTATCTAGCTTTTTCTTGACAACAGCCTTACATTTATTACAGTGGTGTGTGCATCAATATTCCAGTTGATATTAAAATTATGGTTTCTGCAATTTTATCATAATTGTTCTCAACTCTTCCTCTGAGAAGTTAAGAGTAAGACCCAGTCGAGGTAGAAGTAAGGTAGGGAGAGAGATCTTTTACTACCTTATCGGATTTACTAACAATAATAATAATCTGCAACTTTTTTTCTGTGACTTCAGTTTCCTTATATTCTTTAACCAGCAGGGCTCCAGCAGAGTACTGCTGCAATTAGTAGTACACCAGGACAGATACACAGATAGATAAACAGGCAGTCTTTGCAATCCTGTCCTCAGTATTTCCCTAATGAGTGCTTTTAATCAGTTGTATATTTTTGTCAGTGTGTTGGCTGAATGTCGTTACAACTACTCTCTGAAAATTGGAATTTTAAAATAACATGATTTAATATCTATGCTCACTGTTGCTGACAAAAAAAAGAGCATCGTTACTCTGTCCCTACCTCATTTGAGTGCTTTTATGCATAGAAAATCTCTGTTAATTAAAAAGCAAAGTTATTTACAGAATTCTGCAGTAATGAAGAACTTAAGAAGGCTTTTAATATAGTTCTATTATCTACTGTATTATGTGCAATGTGTCACCTTAACTAGAGAAAAAACGTTCTCATACAGATAGTTTGCATACTGGAAAGCAAACCAGTAATTTTATTCAGACTGCTATCTCAAAAGAAGAATATCTAATTATGGTTTAAACAAAGGCAGTATTTCATAGGTCTGAGCGAAAACTTCAAAATTCTGTTTGCTTAATTACATATTTTTGTTCCTTGTTTCCATTAGTTTTGGAGTTCCCATTTGTCTACCTGTCCTGTGCCATTATCAGGGGCTGCTTTGATCATCCATACCATTTTTCCAATTCAAGGAGAACTGGATTATCACGTACTGGAATAAAAACAGGTGCACTGCTCCCAAGTAGGTAGTACTGACTTTCACAGCAAATTTCAAGGAGAGACAATATAGGTTTCATAAGTACCAAAATGGGAAAATCCATCTCAAAACTCAGTATAGCCTTTTTAAGGCTAAAGTGAACATAGAGAAGATCATATTATCCACATCCACTTCTGGATAGTGGTTTGAGCACCAGCAGAACAGGATAGATGTAGTTGCTGGAGGTTCTTGACTACTTACCTCTCACTGTTTGACAGGTGGCAGCTTCGATTTAAAGCATGTGCTGGAGTGCGTTCCCTCAAGGAGCTACTTTAGACCTCGTGCTCTGGGGATGGTTCTTCCTCTGTCCTGGGCTGGTTCTGCAGAGCTTGGTAAGGAACAGAATTAGATCAGCCAAAATTTACCTTCAGTTTCTTTGCAGTCTGCCACTTTTTTTGGCTTTCTGCATTTTTGGATTACTCCCCTCTTTTTTTTTCTTCTTTTTTTTTTTCCCCTGGAGGGGGAAAGGAGGAGTGGATGGGGAATGTAAGTAGTTCAGGCCTTCATAACTTTCAGTTAATATATTTACTATTCTTATTTGAAGAAAAGAATGTTTTCACAGTTAAATCAATATGCCAGTAAGATCACAGTGTAGCAAGGACTGTAATGGCTGTGAAGATTTGGAAGTAGTTTTAATGAACACTCAGCAGGCAAGAAAATATGCTTTTATGTTCTCTCAAAACAAAAATATACAAGCTGGGGACAAAAAAGGCAGACTGTAGCCAACCTTATTAAATGAGAAGTGGCTATGAAATGATTTATTTCATCTAAACTAAATAAGGCCAATTATTGGCTCTCCATATAAAATAAAAGAGAAATCCTCTGTGTGCTTATGAAACAAGGTTCTGTTTTGATAAAGAGTTACATAAAGCCAGATTACTATTAAGTAATGCTTAAGAAAAACAGAAGGATTTTTTCTCATAGATGAATTGCAAAGCATATCTTAAGGTCAGTTATTCTGCTTTATTTATGTTTTGTTATACTAATTTCTACATGATATAAAGCATTTATAACATTAGAGTACTATAGATATTATATTTATTTATATTTAACCCCAAAGTAAAACATTAGTGTCTTTACTTACAAACACTTTCTGCAACTTGAATCATGAGTCGGGTCTTTTGGTTCTGGCAGTTGGGGCTGAGCACATTGGTTGTGCTCTTAGCTCTGTGAAGAGTGCAAATAAAAAAAGGATTGAAAAAAAATAGAGAAAATCTACATATCATTTCTTCTGAAATCCTTTTCCTCTTGAAATCTGTTTTCTCTTTCTACTTTTCTTTCCCTGGCCTCTCTGAAGACCTAACTGCCTTGCAGGCTCTTATGTCAGGCATGGATGTATACATAATGTGCCTTCTTGTGCTGAACTTTTTTGTGAAGCCCCAGGTGATTTAAATGATTAAGTTGGCCTGGAGCCCAGAAGGAAGCGTGAGGGGCTACATGGTGGAAGGGAGTCTGTGGACAGGTGGCTGCGGAAAGGGAGCCCGGGGTGGCTGAGTGAGAGAGAGGATTATCCAGCACCTCGGAGAGGATTCAAGCCCTGTGATTTCAAAGGCCATTTCAAGTCCCTGTTCTGCTGTACGCTGCGTGTGAACCTAGACAAATCAGTTTGTCCCTGTGTGCTTCAGTTCTCTGTCTGTAAAACGCATATAAGAGTGTTTACCTACCCCTGGGGTGGCTGTGAGGACAGCTTCATTAAAAGGTGAGAGCAACTTGGATGCTGTTAGAGTAGATGCACAAAAGAAGAATAGCACAAAGCTGGGGGGCACCTCTGGACCACAGGAAACACATCTTTTAGGTTTAATTTTCTTTCTTTAAGTAAAAAATGAGTAGTTTGAACAAAAATAAATACATGAATATGGAAAAAGAAATCCCAAATTACATTTAGAAAATTTATTTCTAGAATAGTTTGCAAAATGTAGAAGAGTAGTAGGACATCTTTCCGGAGATATTGGAGCCTACCTTCAGAATCAAGTCTGCCTTTCAGGATCTTCCAAAATTTATCTTTTTCTGACGGTTATAGAATTCAGAACAAAACTGCATAGTTGTCATGCTGGAAAAGCATACCTGCTAACATAAAACTTGTATGCAGGGTAGTTACAAAGCAAGTAATAACGAACTTGTGATGCTCAGAGGGTCCTAATGAAGTGTTTTATTTATTTATGTTAGCAATAGCCTTTCTGTACCCCAGTTTATCATAGAAAGATTTTGAAGTACTGCTATTTTAAATGGCTGAACTAAGACTGAAACTAAGCATTTAACTGTGGAGTAATGTTCATTGCTTTCAGTGTTACTGCCTATAAGCAACCAGATACCATGAGTTACTGCTTTTGGTCTGTTATAAACACATTAACTAATCTAAACTTTTCACTAAGACTTATTTTATTTACAGTGATATTTATGATACCAGATTATCACTTCCTAAAGCATGACTATCTGTGAGACTGTCGTTGCTTGCAGCAGTCTGACTGCTAACTTCTTATCTGTAATATTAATTGTCTGGAAAAATTACTGCTCCATTTCTGAAGCTAGACCCAGAGTCCCTTGAAGAGCAAACAGGAAGCATGCCCTCATCTTCCTCTCCATAATCACAGGGCATTGGGCTAGGAGAACGGATTTATTTCTATTTTTGGTGGGAGAAAAACAGAATCTGAAATTTTTAGGGATGCATTCCCTGGCCAAATCCTATGTATGCCAATGATAAATTATAAATTCACTTAAGTTCAAACTTCATATACTCCAAACTCCTGCTTAGTTAAATTCTAGGAACCTTTAAGCATTTTAAATGTTGAACAGGCTGGGTAGTTGATGGACACTGTTAGTGTGGGTTTGTTTGTTTGTTTTTTAATTAGTCTAGGAAAAAATCTCTCTCCTACTTTAGTAGCTTTTGACTCTCAAATCTTCCATCCTTGAGTAGTTGCCCTTAAGAGAAGTTCTTTCAGTTCCTCTTACTGAAGCTGCTTATGTCCTTGATCTGCTGGTAAGGAGTAGGATTCCAGTTTTCACTGCCTTATGCAAAGGCAAGAACTGAACCCTTTCAAACCTGCTTTCTTATAAAAGCAGTAAAAATCTGGAAACATTTCCACAAGGTTAATTTTAATACAGACATAAGTCCAGAGAAGCTCTCAAACACTGTTCCTTACACCAGAATAATGGATGTAGTTCGAAAATATGTCATGTTCTAGGAAACACCCTGTGCTTCTTATATCCCTGTGTCAAGATATGCAACCCAATCTAAATATATGGAGTGCTACTGATATCAGCTGTATACTGCTTTATACTTCCTGAGTACACAGAGCTTGGTGACATGATAAAAAGATTTATTTATTTACTTATTTATAATGGCAAAAGAAAGAATTGCACTATTTTGGAAGCTGCAGACTGTTCCTTCAGCAAGAGATTGGATGCTCTATTTAATTGGTTGTGCTTCAGTAGAAAAAAAATGTATACTCATTAAAACATCAAAATCCCGAGTTCCAGGGTATCTGGCTTTTTTTTTTTTTTTTAAGAATATGGGACTAAATCATATTTCTTCCTGATTATGCTTTTTTAACCACCATTTATAATTTGCAGACAATCTGTAGGGGACAGGGAAGCTCTGAGTATTATTGATTTACACTGTTGAGATCAATGTTATAAGCATATTCGCATTTATAAAATAGGTGAAATGGCTTTATTATTCTCCCTGAAGCCCTAAATCAATGTGAAGCTTGTTTTCTTCATTGCTTCTTTCTTGCTTTTTATTACAGATGTTGAAAAACTCAAAATAAAATATTAAAATATGCATATAGCCTAGTCTGCTGCTGCCCAAGCTGTACTTCAAGTGAGGAACACCAAACAGGTATTTAATTTCAGCAATGTATTTAGGACAATATCCTACACAGTTTGATATGATAAATCAGAAAGCATTACAAAGACTGCAGTGGGAAGGAGCTTTATTTAGAGAAGCAAAGGTTTCCTTTCGTTTCCAAAGCAGTCTGTGCTGCGGTGGATTCTCTGTCAGGGGTGAGAGTTTCCTGTGGCAGGGGTGGTAGCCAGCCGGGTGTCCTGACCCAGAAGAGTGTTTCTATAGCAGGGACACAGGCCAAGGACATTGCCTGCTCATAAGCACATAGACCCTTTTTGCCATGAATTCTTCCTTTCAAAATACTTTAGTATTTTAGCTTATATGGAACTCTTAAGGCTACTTTGGATGCTTAAAAAACTTAGTAGAATGTAGTGGGATGGTTTATCTTCCCAAATCTTTGGTAGTTCTTCACTCACCTTGTCATTTTTCATTTCCCTCTGCTTATCTTGTAGAACTCAGCAATGAAAACCAGATGCTCAAATTATTCTTTCTAATGCTGGGTTAATTTGTACTTGTCTCGTTGAACCCTGTTTTCTTTCGTGATGTGCCTTTATTGAGCTTTGTGCAGTCCCCTTTCCTGGAGCTCAGTCTTCTCGAGTCATACAACATACAGAGCTGTATGGTCTGTGCTTTTTCTCTTCGTTGTCTATCTCCTTTGCCATTCCTTCCATATTACAACAGCTTGGGACTCTGCTATGCTTAAAAAATGTTGCATTATATTGCAAAGATTGTCTATAAAGGAATGAATTTCACTCATACAATGTGGATATTGGGCTCCTTATAATTATATCCTAAAGCATTTTCTGTGATCTGTGCCTCTCTGATAGAGTTACCTGATCCACCGTCATTTTATTTGGAATTCTGGGATGGCTCTCAGTTCACCTTAAAGCTGTGTCAATCTTCAGATACTGTTATTTCTTGATCCTATTTATATTAAACTGATTCCCTTTGATACCTATCTGGCATTTATTTTTATATAGCTCTTGTTTTCTTTTGGTGTCATTCCCTGGGGGAAAGAAATGTTTTAAGTTCTGTATCTGTATTTATCACTTTTATACCCACTATAAAATATATACTCCTTTCAGCCCCTACAAACCTTTCTTCTTTTTGTATGCATAATATAATCTCCTGTACAGTTTCACTGTATCCCTTCTACTGTTACAAGCTTTTTGCTTTTACTCATTTACTTTTGTGTATCTTTTGTGTGTGTGTGTTTCTTCCTTAACCTTTGATTACTTTTTGCAGTTAGACTATTTTATCACTGTATTTGCTCCTGGACGTTAAGCTATGTACTACCCTCCTGAGCATGCACCACTGTCTGGAACAATTTTCATTCTTCTTCAAAATCTCTTTCCTCCGTTTCTTTTTCCCATTTGATTTTACCTGACAGTTTCATGACTTTCTAAAGCACACGTTCCATGTCCTCAATTAGACGCCTTCCACTTTTAAGACAGAAAACCAGAAATGAAGTAGTGAAACTATTGTTGAACCTGAAGTCTTGTTGTCTGCTGAATTTAGTGTTTCTTCTTTTAGTGTTTCTTCTGCCTTATATAGTTTGTTTGCAAATTTGACTTCTATTCCACTGCTGTACTTGAGTGATTAGTTCCTCTTGAGAACTTAGATCAAATAGGCTGAAAACTGTCTTTTTGAAAGGAACTTTGCATCAGATCTGATTTCGGCTGAATCACAGTAATTTAATGAAATTTCTTAAGGTCCATTAAAAAAGAAATAGTGCAAAAACTCTTGAAGATTCCTTGTTACTAATCTTAACATTAGAATTCAGCTATTGTGCATGTATTCAGTGCCTAGTTAAATATCCAGTCATATGTGTGTTTGAAGGCATTTGCTACCTCCTCATGGTTTGATTCTGATATCTTCTGTCTAAATCTTTCAAATTAGACTGGATTTCATATGCCTTAGCTAAGAAATGTTTTATTGACTGTGGCTGCTAAATTTTGCCCTAAGGTCTTTGATCAATGTGGATAAGAAAATTGGGAAGAATTCTGTTGGAATTAATCATTAACAAATGGTAGATTTGTATTCGCATTAGCAGAGAGTCTTTGATAGCAATTCAACTACCTGGAAGTTAGAATTTTCTATCAAGCATTTCTAACTAAGCACTGTATTTTTGCATTTGGTAAGGGGATGACTGATGTCTCCTAGTTTGTTGTTGTTCTAGAGTGTTTCTGCTACTGCTTTCAAAATAAACAGAGTATAAGCAACACCTAAGAATCTTACAAAATAATTAAAGGTGGATGTATAAATCAGCACATTCCCCATGTTGAAAATTCTGAACAAAAACTTGATTATTTTAAAAATTATTTGTGGGAAATATATATATATAAATGTATATAAAATATATATAAAATGCTGTGTGAGAGGGGGAAATGATAACAAATCTCAATTTCTCAGTTGTCCTGATTAAAAGCCGGCTGTGAAGCCATAATCTAGAAGATTTCTTGAAAGTGAAATAACATTAAGATGCTTCTAATGAATTAAAATACTATACAACTACCACCTCTGTTTGGTATTTATGTGAGCTGATATCCTATTTAGGAGACCAAAATACACATTCATTTCAGCAGTCTCCTATTATAATTAATACATTTTTTTACAGCATAATAATTCTACAGCTTCTGATGGCTTATCTTCCTAGATTTTTGTCATGTTATTTTCTTCCTCACCTTGCAATTTCCATTTTTCCCTGCTTCTAGCATGCAACTGCTAGAAACAATAGAGCACACTTTTCTGTGTTAATTATTCTCATACCACGTAACTGCTGTAGCTTTTCAAAAGGTAGCAGCATATGATCACAGGTACAAGAATTTATGTTTTAAAAGTCAACATGGCCAAGATAGGAAAGTCTGTTAAAAGTTACATCCTGCATTTAGTATAGGGGAAAAAATTCTTATTTCTTAGATTATATACTTTGTAGTAATCTCCTTTGGAAAATGAACATTTTAGAAGATGATAATTACTACTGCCTTCAGAAAACCTATACCATTATCCCACATCTTGTAGAAGACCATAAAATACCGTAATTGGTGTTTTATTGATATTGGCAGTAGGCATAAAATGAGCTGTTGCCAGAGGAAATTTCTTGTTCAGATGACCACTGATTTAAAGATGAATTATGGCAGGATCTACCTTGTATATACCAGCTTGAGCGTATGTTTAGAGTTTGTGTGAAGGTCCTCACTTGGACCAGTATTGGACTGATGCCTCTAGCTTTTCATCAGGTCAAGCTCAAATTTAGTCAAAGACTTTTTTGTTTTTCTGTTTGTTAGGCCTGCTTGTCATAACCTTGCACTGTCGCAAGCCGCTGTCAGGTTTAGATGGTATCTGAGTCATCATGATGTAGGAGGAGAAGCTGAAAGAAAAAAAGGCCCCTTGGCGTGTAGAGAAGGTTGTGCAAAGCTGGAGCATTTGACTCCTGGTTGGTTCCAGAGAGGAACGGCAGCCCCGGTGCTGAAGTCACCTCACCTCATATGCGTGTTGAGATCTGCTGCAGTATCTAATCGCTTCACATTGACCCGTGAAAACAAAACAAACATGCAGAAAACCCTGTCTTGCCCAAAGCTAAAAACAGAGTTAAAACAGAACCGTCATTTCTTGTAGGATAGCAAATATCCAAATATAGTTCACAGAGCAACCTGCCTTGCCATTTATTCACATTATCAGAGGGGAGAAAGTGGCAAGGACAAATAGATGGGCCTTTGGGACACTCGCTCCACATAGGTTTGTAGCACCAGTAACGTACATTGTTTTCACCTTGTTCCTCTCCTGTCATCTCTCCTGTGCGCCTTCTCACCACTATCAGCATGTTATTCTCCAGCCTGCCTTCCAGCCCTCTGATTCATTGAGCGTTCTTTACCCTTTGATGTCAGCGTCCCTCTTTGCTATGGAGTTACTTTTATCACACCCTTTATCCTAATCAGCTCTTCCATTTTTCACAGTCCTTTCTCACATCCTCTCAATTTCATCTTTCCTACTGATTGACTCCCTCTTTCCCCTCCAACTAATTGTTTCATTTTTTTCCTTTGCTGTGAAGAAGACATTGCCAAAATGTCACCTCTAATCTTCTTTCCCATTTCTAGCATGTAATTTATTAATCCTCTCTCTCCCTTTTTGCCTTTTACTGAGCAGCCTACATACTAATACAGCTCAATTTTTATTTTCAGATTGTCAAATAAATAATTCCACAAGTCTTAAAAGTAGGGGTAAAAATAAAAAGCATTGAAATAATGATCACCTCTGTCTTTCTGTCAAGGCGCTTTAGGCTTTTGGATTTCTACATATCACTTTATTTGGGGAGGATATAGCTATCCCATACAAGTTCGATTAATTATTATTAGGGTACTTAAGAAGCTAAGGTGTAAAGCCAGCCTTTATATGACTGATAAAGCATCATTATGTAAAACTTCCATGTTAATGTAATTCTGCTCTATTTAGAAATGAAAAAAAGGCAAACAACAAAACTTGGTGTTCTGTGTGTGTGTGAGATCCCGGTGTTACCAACAATTTGGAGTGGCGTCCTTCCCTGGTAAGTGGTAAGCTTTCTTTTGGCCCTTGTGTACATTTCCATTGGATACCTAAGTCAGAAGGAAAGAAAAACATTATTTTTTGGAGCAGAGATGAATGACCGTAAAAATGCAAGCACAGTTTGGTCTTGGTGCCAGACCTGGTTTGAAATGTAATATTATTTTCATTATTTTGCCTTTTTAGATGTGTATGTATATATGCGTGTGTGTATGTATATATGCGTGTGTGTGTGCACTGCTGCTGTTTTCAATGAGATAAGAATGATAACTCCCAAATTTGACAACTACTGTGCCCTCACAGGGCCTAAGACATTATCCTTCTTGCTTTTTGGCTTCTGACTTTGATATTTTTATGAGAGGTGCAGCCTGTCTGTGGGCTGGTGCCAGTGGCAGGTTGTTCCCAAGTGTGATGAGGGGCCGGCAACAGAACAGCACATTCACACATTGCAGCACGGTGGGCAGCAATAGATGTCACCCTCTGCTTAGGCTTATCAGTGCTAAACCTCCTCATGGAGCTAGGCAATTATTTAAGGTTAGCTGCTTTTGTAACCTGAGTTGTGTTAATTTGGATGGAATAAACAGCTTCAGAGAGCAAATGGTGTAAGTCTGACCCCGTTGCTGGCACAATTAAGCAGCTACATGTATCTAATATCTGTTACTGTCCAGCTTTTGCAGACTTGCTGGTACCAGTGATGGACATCTGCACATGCAATATCTGTAGACATAGGGCAATACAAAGCCAGACAGCTATGTCCAATATGTAAGTACCACTGAGAAAGCAAAGATGTTAGACACTTGAATTCTTAAAATATCTGTGCATGATTCTTTGCTGCAGATTTAGGCTTTCCCTGCCTATGTTTTGAGCTGACTACAACCCCTATAGCTTCCGTCAGTGCAATGCCAAGGTGAGCTACAAACCTTCTTGAGAAAGGCGGTTCTGGTTCCGGTTCAGTGCCACACTAATGTGACTGCAATTATATTTGGCAGCCTTCGAGCACGGGCAGAGCAAGCTTGTATCTGCCAGCAAGGAACTGCATAGATGCAGCTTCTCTCACTACCAATTACACTCTGTAGGTATCTGTTGCCACTTCTGGGCATATGAATTTTTGCACATTTTTTTAAATCCTGATAAGAACATAATGAAGTGGGCACTTTCTCACTGCCCTGGCCTGCTCAGTAGAACATGCCATCCCAAACACCACATCCCAAATGTGGTAGAGGCTTAGTTAGAAATTTCCAGCCAAAACAGATTCCCTCCCGGAGCATGACAGATCGCATGGCTCTGGGAAATGCCACCGCATCACAGACCTTCCATTTGGTGGAACTACACAAGCCCAAGCTAATTAAGTATTTAAATATGAGCAATCAGACACTCTTGGACACAGCTACAGATGTTCAACTTCTAGGAACAACAACAGTAAGGAGAGATATTAATGAAAACACAAATGTTCCCTAGAGACAGGAAGGTTTTTGAAAAAATAAAATAGATACTAGGTCATGCTACGTTCTGATTTTTATCTGTTGCATTAATGACATTTGCAAATAACTTAAGATACTGGTAGTAAACTCTTGAGCTCTATTTCCTCTTTGAAAATGTGGCAGTCCTCCTTGCCAGTATTTGTCAAGCTTTCATGAGTTGCATTCATATTCCATATGGATATTTTTTTTTCTTTGTTTTCCTTTGACATTAATGCTCTTGCAGAGATTTCTAAGTAGTAAAGCAAGGAAATTAACTTACATTTACTGGCTTGCTGAAGTAAATTAGCTACACTTTTGACTTTCTGTGGTTTTACTCTGAATGAGAAAGGCAATAAAAATGAAATAAGGCTAATCACTGTTGTTCTATGGTTTTCTCTGTGGTGTGTTAAGAGGAGAAGAACCCGTAATGAAAACCCATGAGCTCATATCTGCTTAAAACAGGTCTCTAATTAGCTTCCATAATCGATCTCCACGCTCTAGCAGGTGAACCAGGTAATTATCTTGTTTATACTGTAGGTGAGGCACGAAATGCTAGATAGCTTTTTCTGTATCTTTAAAAGATAATGCATTGTAACAAGTGTTCCCAGTATGAATGAACTGCTGCCATAACCCGTACCATCTGTTTTACACATAGCAAGATGCGATCTCATTTCATGCTTTGTTACAAAGAGCTCCAGACATCAAAGAGCTGTCCCTTTGACCACTGCCTCAATCAAAGCACTTTTACCTAGACAGACCTTTATGTCCCCTTATGATTAAAGTGCTTCAGAATATCAAGCCTATTCTGGTAGGAGGAATCCAATCACCAGTGCTTTCTCTAAGGGCCAAACCTTGTCACTGTGACCTTTCTGTGGGCTTTTGGAGTAGCATGGAAACTCCACACTCAGCAATTAATTAAGGGTTAGTTACTTGAGACTGTGGTGGGCTCTGCAGCGTGTGTCCTTTCTTCAATATGACGTGTCTGTCTGTCACCTTCCAGAAGGTAGAGATATGTTGGCTAATTGTATGGTCAAGATTAAGTAAATGTTAGAGTATTCCCCTCATATGTTTGCACATAAATCCCAAAATATAACATCTACTCAGGTCTTAATATTATCCAATCTGTGTTTTTTTTACATAATACAATTACTTCTCTTTTTCTGCAGGTTCTCTTATACTAAGCTGTACAAAGGGATAATCCCTTTTGACGGGGAGCCTTTAATGGGTCACAGCTGTATTTGAAGCCTATGACTTGTAGCAGTAATAATGGTATATTTGCAAAGAAAAGACTTGCAGTGCAGTTCTTGATGTAACATGGACGTGTTTCATCTCTTTCACACTAGAGCAGAAGCTTCTTGCTAGTGGTAAGTATAAGACAACATATTTTCTGTAATCATTAAAACAAGTTTACTAGCTTTTTCCCAAGCTAAAAGTAATCCTGTCATGGGCATACCCCTTTTCCACTTCTCCTTGATAGCTGAATTCAAAACTGCCATAAACAATTTTTTTTTCTCCTTCTTCCCCCCCCCCCCCTTTTTTTTTTATAGACTTGTCCCTAGCAAATTTAGTTTCAAGGTCTTTTATTTCTGTTTCTGAAGTAATTATCCTCTGGGCCTCTTCTTTTCTTCCTGGTATGATGCTAGACTAATTATTCTTCTCCTAATGAATGCTTGAAATGGATCCCATATGGTGGCATATGTGCCTTCAGATGGAAGCTTCGTTTGAATAAAATAAGAAAATTCTTCTCTTGGGGCTTTCTTAAATTTTTCATTCTGTAACAATGATGAGTGAAATCTGCGTCTTGGGGATAGAAACAGCCAGCTTGCTTTCTATTAGACAATTTGGAGCCTTCTCTGAACTAGGGATTTCCATGGCCCTCTTGCTATGTCCATCCACAGTTTTGGACTCTTACCCCACACTGTTAAACAAAATATTCGAATGGATCAGAGTATCATTACATTTGATTTGAAAGACATTGTCGTTCCCTTAAAAAGTGCCATGAATGGAATCATTTGTGTTACAGAAGCACTTTTGGTACTTTCCTCCGCACCTACCCCACAACTTGTAATGTCCTTTTATATTGACTTAAAGCTCAGTTGACAAAGTGACTCTTTAGACAATTACCAGACAAATAAGAGAGTTACTCCAGTTTATTTCCTGCCTGAGGTGACTTGAACTCACAATTCTTGGCAGAAAGTTTTAACTATGGGATTATTGCATATTCTATGGCAAGTGTCTGTGACAGCAAGTACTTTAAGTCCATGTATGTGTAAAATGAAGGTCCTTGTTCTGCAGGCCTGCAAGAACCAACTACCACCCACCTTTACCTCCTTGGCTTGACTTTAAACTGTATTTCTTAAAGATGATCAGGAGCTAAATTGCCATTAAAGGCCCCCATTAAACCTAGTGCAGCCTCTTGTTTGAATCTACCAGCTGATACTGCAGTGAATGAATAAAATGGTATCTTGTAATGGTGTAGGTGATCCTAATGGCCTGGATCATTCTGAAATGATTTGGTACTACCTCATAAAAGAGGTGCCAAAGTTGAAATATCTGTAGTGAAGTATAAGAGAAAATGAAATGTTGTTAAAAGGAATCTTCATAAATTTATTTTAGTAGATCACTTGAACCATGTGTTTTCATTTGTGTAAACAGCCTCATTTTATCTGGTATATATATATTTGTTCTTCTTTTCAGAGCCACAGGGGGAAATTACTGTATTGTTGATTACCGGATTTGACCCCAACTTGATAATGAAGAGGGCAGTATCTAATTGTATATCTAATTGTATCACTGTTAATACCAAGCACTGCTTCGATTAAAAAAAAAAAAAAAAAAAAAAAAAAAAAAAAGACTTCTAGCAATATTTGAATCTGCAAACCAGAGAGAATGTTACAATATAAAGGCTCGATTTTAAGGTGTACCATGAGGCCTTAGTTTCTCTTAAAATGAGAATGTTAAAATGACTGTTCCAGGCCTCTGGGTGGTCTCTGCCTGAGAATATCAGACCAACAGCTTTGGAAAATACATACTGTACTTTTGTGAATAAGCTTATTTCTGACATGCTGGCATTTTCTTGTTTTGTTTTCTCTTCTGTGAATGAATAATTGTTAGCATTCCAGCAACCCAGCTGAGGCTTTAAAAAAACAAACCACTAAACAGATTTTAGCTACTCTAACAATTTCCAAGCTTACAAATTCTTTTAAGGAATAATCCTTGATTTGGATTTGTTTTACTCAGCTCATTCTATCCTGTTCTGTGCAGAATTTTCAGATTGTATTTCTGAAGATTTTTAACAGACAAAACCTGGAATAGTCCACAGGGATCTGTTCAATAGCTTTTGTCCTCTACCTGACTTTCAATCACTGGCTACAAATAACCAAGGGAACATAAACCATTTTAGGGGATAATAATTTATCTTTTGCAGAACAGTTGGTTTCCTTTCTTTTACAGTCTGTGCAGAATGCTTAATCCATAGCTCAGAAAAAGATTTCTTATTCAGCCCTCTTATTAAAGTCACAGTGTCATTTTCTAACAGGGCAGTATTTGCACATATTTGCCTTGATGAAAGGCCAGTAAGCAACAGGATGAGGGAAAACGGATCATTTCTTATTCATATCACAGTAGTGGCTCTTTTCTCCTGTTAGAAGTTGGTTCTAAACATCCTCTTTAACAAATTATGTTGCAGAAAGTAATAAATAGCTGTGGGAATCTGGGAAGTAATTGCTTTTCTTAGAAAATCCAAGCCAAAGCTTTCAATTTTGGCTACCTAAAGTTAGGCTCCTAAATCTATTGCTAAGTACCAAAACCAAATTGTTATCATGATGAAAGGTTTTACTTAGCCACAAATCTAATTCTGACAATGGGAGCTGTGAGTGCTAGGAGCTTTTTGTAAAAGCAGACCACTTCCATTTATCTAATCAGATTTGCTGTTTCTACTTAAATCTATCTAGGAATTTTATTTCATGAATATAGTTCTGGCAGTATCAAGTGCAGGACCCTGTCATTTTCTTGATCAGGACAAAAGTTAAAAATGTTCTTTTCTCTTTCCAGTACAGAGTTGGCTCATTGAGCTCTAGAGACAAGGAGTGCTGTAGCTTGCTGCATCAAGTGGATACTCAGCAGCACTCAGGTTTTCCAGGTGTTATGAACCTATATTTTGGACTACAAAGGCATTCAGAGTGCCTTTCTCAGAAGGGACATCTGATATTGATGCATCTAATACATCAATATTGGCACAATAATTTTCAAAAATCAATCAAATTCCCCTGAAAGTTCAGTACTAGTTTTGCCTGCTCTGCTTTTCGAAGTAGAAGCCACAGTAGTTCTTATCTAGGTGTCTTCCCATGTAATTAGCAGAACCTTGCTTATTGATAGGCCTTTTATCATTGAGCCTAAAATTAATTCCTGGCCCTTGATAAAGGCGTACATGCATATCCTGCACCTAAATCCCTTTAAGAATCTTGAATTTTGTGCTATCATAAAAGAACCAGTAAGACTATATTATTAGAGTTGCTTTGCCCACTGCAGGTGTGGTAGGCCCCGTGGGGGGGAAAAGTAATAACTTGCATCCAGTAAAACTCCAGTATCAGATGATAAACAATTTCTTTTCTTTTCCTCATTTATCAGATTTGATATTTTTACTTTGTAATATTCTGTGAGGTTACAAGCCCACAGAATGAGACCGATCCTACTTCATTTAACAGACATCTAACGTAGCAGCATAATTATACTAATAATTCCATGAAGTTACCAGCTTTTTTATAGCTCTGTAGCCACATTATAGACGTATGAATTTTACAGTTTCTTTCCCTTAACTGGCCTGGTTGTGCATTTTCACCTGGTAAGAAGCACAAAAGCCAAAAATGCAAAGAAGCAATTTTGAAGAGCTCTAAGCAGTACTCTCAAGCACCCTTTCAGATTTTCTTTCTCTGACACATTATATTTAAAAATTAATCCTGAGCACCCCCACAAAAAATCTATTTTACTTGTTTAACAAAATGGAGTATTGATTTGCCAAAGCCTAAACAGAGCAGCCAGCATGATTCATTGATCAAGAATTTGGGCTCAGTCCATGTGATCATTAACTTCTTTGTCAGATGCATTCATTTATTCATAAGCTTTGTTTATGGCAGGCTCTTTTCACAGGCTTCTTGCAAAATAACAAAGACCAAATGACTTGTCTACCTTATGTATCACTGGATGTAGAAGACAAAAGAGAAGGTTCTGTCTGCTTCAAAGATTGTACGAGCCTTTTGAAGAACTTGGGAATTCTGGAAGGCTTTCAAGTAAGTCCAGGTTTCAGTATTATTTAGGAAGTGTATATCACAAGCATAAAACTCTCCAAAGAAAGAAACCCCTTGTGTTGCAATGAGGGGGACATTTGCAAACCCCAGATTTGACAAAGTCAGAGCTGCTCTTAGGAACTGCATTTAACCTTGTAATGTTGTTGAGGAGATGCTAGTTTCATGACCCTAAAGCTTTTCTCTTGATAGGGAATTTGTATCAACAAAATATCTTGACTGAGAACTTCTGATATGTAGTGTAAAGGATTAAGAAAAAGGAGCTAGTTAAAAACTGTGGCTTAATCCTAAATCAACCCCTTTGCTTTAAAACAGGCAAAGCAACAACAGGCAAAATAGATCAGAATTCTCTCCCTCTCTCTCTTTCTCTCTCTTCCTTTCTTTGAACATAGTACTGTTTTAAATTCCAAACTGTACTATGTGCTATACCTTAACAGCAGACAAAATGTATTAACAATGAAAAATGAGTCCTTATAATCAATAACTGAGTATTTGCTGCACTCCATTAATCCTTTATCAAAAAGAAACATCACAGGCTTGAAGATGTTATTACAGGGTGAAGCGGGGTATGCTCTTGCAGTCAAGATACTGATTAAGTCACTGTACAGTTAACAGAGGGTGTTGAGCATTGTTGCAGACAGGCACCGAGCTAGCTAAGCCTTTGGTGGGAGATGGGCAGCCTTCACGGGCACTGCCCTGAGCTCGTGTGGGTCAAACACTCAGAGCCTCAGAGTAAATCCCGTGTTCGCTCACTCACCTTGTAGTTTCTGTGTAAGCCTATCATCTCCTTAGCGTGCAGCTGTCAACCTTTTAACATCAAAAATGAGAATAGCAGGAAAAGAAGATGAAACAGTTTGTGATTTGTTTTGTCTTGTTTAAAGAAAGAATAAAGTAGTTCACTCAGTAATTTATAGAACTGAAGTCTAATTTACATGTTGGATGGGCTATAAGGCAAACTATGGAACACGTTCTGACTTTAGGAGCCTAGATAGCTATGTGGCTGTGGAATTAAATCCTTCTGTAATTCTTTTACTTACAAATACAGCAATGTAAAGCCTGCTATCTAAATCAGGACATTACAGAATAAATAGCCTGAAGTATGACTGCAGTAGGAAATAAAGGTCTTGTCCAGGACTGTGAAGGAGGTGGAAGTTTTTTTCCACAAATTGCATGCACTGTGTTTGTGATCAGACAGCAAGTGCTTATCGAGTATGGACAGGGGAATTAATAACTCAACTTGGATGGCATCATCCTGATTTCTGTAATTAACTAGAAGTTAACTCAGTTATCCCAAACTTAGTGTAGATAACTGGATGAAAACTCCTGAACAGTAAAGAGTGAATGGAGTGTGTGCAGTGCTGGGTACCCACTTGCAATTCTTGCTCTCGGAGAAAGTTTTGGGGCTGCTACTTTTATACTAAAGCAGTCATAAACATCTCTAGCTCAACTCAACCCCAAGCAACAGAAAAGCTCCCAACAGTTCTTCTAGGAAACATCACAAACATTTTGTCACAACACAGCAAAGAATCAAGACGACTGACTCTACCATATTCTTTCTCAGAGATAGCCTGATTTTTAGACTTTGGCATAACCACTGATTCTGTGCCAGCAATAGAGAAGAAAACAGAATGACGTTTTGCCTGAAGCTGAGTTCTTGCAGTCTGTTCTGCTATCAATACACGTCAGAAACGTTTTCAGCAATGAGATCTCATTACAAATACTTTCATACTCTGAAATGTTCACTTAATTTAACTACTTACAATCAGACTACTTAACATTTGGACAGGTTTTTTCAAAGGCATAATACAAAATGATACATCATGAATATTTGTAGCGTGTTCTCTGCCTGTACAAAATGTAGACACATACACATATGTATCTGTTCAAGCAAGCTCACTGCATAGAAAAAAGAAGAAAACATTTGCCTAATAGTAATGCTATAGATATACATTTTTCCATTAGCAACATTTGCTTTATGTTTTCTTGCAGTTAAAGATGGAATATGTGCCACAAGAAATAGGCTTTAAATGGATGCACAATAGTTGGCTACAATGGATAATTTCATTTAGGCACAGCATTACAAAGTAGCCATTTTTAACTTCAACTAGATTACACATTTACTAAACCTTCCATAAATTCATCATTTAGCTGAGTCACATTGAGAACTATTTTAAATAAATCTATGTGAAAATTAAATTTAAGTTGAAAAGCAGCAGGAAAAAGATGTATAGTAAGTACTTCATTTGTTGTAATAGGACTGTTTGGAAGGAATACAAATGCACTTCAAATTGCAAAAAGCATAATTATTTTTCTGTAGAAGCTGAATGAAGTAGAGCAGCTTCTGCCAATATAATATTTGATAAGAATTATCCCCAGAAAATTCAAGTTGGAGTTTTAAAATTAAGTCTTTTCTTGACATATAGTAGGTTTCCCAAGGTATTTGCTATTTCTTTTTATTTTAATGGTCCAGAAGAACATAAAAATTGTCTCAGCAGATCAGATCTGCCCTTTATCTTCTCCATTTTAGTACCTTTGGCAGCAGATACTAACTGATGCTTCACAAAAGCGTCAAATACCTGTTTATTATAGAAATGCTGGCAGGAGGGTGGGTTTGCCCAGAGCCCAAACCCTGGGAGGAGTGCGAGGGGTCTCGCAGACCATCACCCTCTCCCGCTAATCCCCTCAGAGAGGGAATTTCATTCCAGCCCCTGACAATAAGTGGTTGTCTTAGAAACACTGAGGTCTCGGAGTCCTTTTCCATTTCTCTCTTATCTAACATAACTGCAGATGTGCATATTACCCATATAATGGCTAATCCTTTTCAAATCCTGTACAGGGTTAGCGTAGTGTAGATGACTGAAAAAGATCTGGACTGCCCTGTAAGAATTTATTGGTAGTAGGAGATTGCTGTTATTCTGAGACATCGCTTGGGTTTGGTTGGGAATATCGGGAGGAAGGAGGATATTGTTCCAGACAGCCATCCATCAAGTGACACTTAGGAGCTGTTAAGAACTGTTAGCTTTAATGATTCAATCTCCTTTTCCAGACAATGGCCTAAACTTGTTCTGACAAGAAATGATTAAAGACTCACCGGAAAAAAAAAAAAACACCTATGGTAAAAGATTTGCATGAGAGGTTTTTTGGTTTTTTTTTTTTAAAGAGGGCGGCAGGTGCCCCTCTCTCCTCATTTGCAAGATGACAGAGCTCTGGACAAGCAGAGGCGGGAGCCAGTTTCTGAGTGCAAAGCAGCATCCAGGCTGCCTCAGCAGCACCTGTTCCAGAAGGTCTCATGTCCTACACAATCCCATAGACACCAGCTAAGAATTAGGATATCCAGCAAAGCTACCTCTACCTGCTCTACAACCCTCCATACTAATGTTTAAACCAGTGTTTAAAACCTCCTCTCCAACTTTCCTTCTTTTTTTCTTTTTTTTTAATCTTAGTCTTTAAAGTTTTATGCTCACAGCCAAATGCCAAGTAAAGCATACATGTATTTTAGAAATGTTGTTCTGGCCCTGACACTCCCCCTCTAAAAATGAAAAAAAAAAAATGTAAATTTCCCTCCAAGGGGCTTTAAGCCAAGGGGAAGGCGCTAGACAAGGGAGACAGAGATGCAGCAAACTGTGTCACCATGACAGTATATCATGAATTCCAATGGATATTTTATTGTCTTCTCTCTTTGAGGGTTGAAATGCACTCACTGCTATTCTAATTTACCAGATGTGCCTTTGTTGGTATAAGAAAGTTTAAACAAGACTTTGTTTTGCTATCTCTGTACCATTTGTAGCTTTGTATCCATCATATTCACTTTCAGTTATCACAGTTATTTACATTTTGAGATAGTTCTGATGTGTACAGTGTCTACAGAGGATGACATTTCTCCAGTTGGATACAGTGTTAATTAAATACTATTCAGGTTCTTTCCTTAAGGGAGACAACACTAAACTCTTTAGAGACTTCAGTAGAAAAAAATAAAATGGTGCCAAAGAAATTGCACACATTAAATACCTGCTTTATACAATATGTTACTGCCTTCGGGAAAACAAAACAAAACAAAACAAAACAAACAAAAAAAACAAACTAGTTCTAGTCACTGTGCTTGAAAGAGGTGACAAGAAGTGCCAGCATCTTGGCTCAAGCTGTTCTTTTATAGTCACAAATTGTTAGTTGCATTCGGAGATCCCGCCTCTCTTGGCTTGATGTGCGGGCCAGTTGGGGCCTGTACACTACTGGGTTTACCCAGTTTTCCCAGCAGTTTATCCAGCATTTCCCAGGCACGACCCAGCAGGGCCGTGTGTGCGGCCTCTCTGTTACTGAGCTGGACTCGTGAGGGCACGAGGCGGCCGCCTCACGGCTGAGATAAAGGTAGGAGCTGTAGGAAGCCCGTCTCAGCAGGAGGCAGTCCTGGCGTGGCTAGTCTAGCTATTTGTATTTGTCTATAGTGCTCTCTCTGACAGATATAGTCTGCCTCAGTTGCACGCACAGTGTGCAGCAGACAGAAAAATATTTTTAACCTCGGTGCACTCATGAAACAGGTTGTGGAGACAGTGATGGCATTTGAGTTGTGCCTATGATAGTCATCACCAGCCATTGCAGGCTCTTTGCACCTTCCTTCTAGCAGAGCTGGCTGCTACGCAGGCCACAGCAAGGGCTTATAGGAGGGTGACTGTTGTATGGGATTTAGGGACTGATTTCATTCATGAGTTCCAAGTTAGAGAGGCACAAGTGGAGAAATTCCTAAGAAAACACCAGCTGAACTGTACGTCTCCATCTGCCAGTGGAGTCAATTGCAGATTCCTTATTTTGGGCTTCATTAAACAGTGGTAACCCAATATTTGCTAAGGATTGTCGACAGTAATGCGAGGCCACGCCAGTCCTCACTACATCTTTTTTTTTTGCTCTATTTCTCCATACAGTTCTCTAGTAGAGGAGAGAAACATGGTGTGTTAGAACAGAGTCATGATCTAGAGATTACACTGGACTCCCAAAAGAAGCACTGTCATACAAGGTACTGTAGAATAATATATAGTAATGAACTATTATAAAAACACAAACTATCTGCCAACTTTATGAACAGATCACAGAATATAATCCTAAAAAAATACAATCACCTTCCCAAGCTGTAGTTAGTAATTTACATCTTTCTTTCCTTTAAGCAGTAGGAAGGCTTTGAAGGTAGATTTTTGGCTGTTAATGAACAGTGGGAAAGATCAGTCTCTTTATAAACAGAAACCAATTCAGCATAACCTTCCTAATCAGTATTTTCATGATCTACAGATCATGGCTGGCACTGCTTTATTAATTGGTCCCAAGGTAACATAAACAGCTTTGTTCACTGAACCATTCCAATACGAAGTAATTGACGAGTAAATTGTAAACTTATCAATATCCATCACTTTTTTAATAGGCTAAGGAACATTTGAATCTATCAAAATTACCTTAAAAATGTTATGAATTTCATTTTAATTGATCTTAATCTCCAGACAGCAATCATGTTCTAAATATTTACTAACTCTGTTTTTCTTAATGTTGTATTCTGGTTTTCATTAAAATTAATGCCTGTTTTATCAATATAGACACATGAAAGAAGTCTCATCCTGTAGTGCTTAACAGTATTAAATGCTTCTATGGTCTACTTAGGACTGTTCTTAACTCAAATATCAGAACGAGCTGGGTATATTTTTAGATAAGAAAAATAATTTTGAAAATGTCACAATATAAAATATTTCTAAGTTGAAAATATATCCAATAAAAATCTATTTTAACATGGATAAAGAGAAAATAGGATATAAAATGTTTTGGTTTAACAAAATGATATATAATATAGTCTATTAAGGTATTCTGGGAAGAGAGGGTTTATCTACTCAAAATATGTATATATTTTTCCCAAACTCTGTTATCATTTTTCTCTTGACTGTATTTTAGTGGTTAAACTACCAAAACAAGCTGTTCATTATTCATCCTCTTCTAGATATGGATGACCTAGATATGGATCCCCACTTTTAACAGATCATAATCTGATAAACTTTTCATTATTGATTGGTTGTGTTTACTGTTTTTTAAAGAGTTAAAAAACATTTCCATTGCTTAAGTCTTACTTTATCTAGTTAAACGTGCTCTAACTGAGCACTTCCATTTGTGGCATCTGTTGCATTTCCCACTCCAGCCGCCTTGTACTTTCCTCCTGCTGGGAGAACCTGAGCTGACACAGTTGCTGCTGGCAGTGTCACTGTCTGCTTTTCATCCAGAAAAATGAGTTCTGTGTCTCAAACACCCTAAAGGAGTCTGAATTGGATGTTTTGTGTCATTCTGCATTTTACTCAAGCAGCAGAGGTTTTTCCTTCTCTATTCCCTTCATTCGAGTGAGCATGTTACTCAGTAGTAGTATTTGTGAAAGGCTCTCATGGGTAACAGGGTGAATGAGATCAATGCACCATTGCAAAACCCTAAGATCCAGCATTCTAGAAGCATTGATTATACCAGGAAAAATGTAAGCTGCTACATGCCTTTTCAACATCAAGGACCCTGTTTCCTGTTGTGAACATTCTTATTTTCAAGGATGTAAGATAAAAAGAACTTCTGGATGCCTTCGGATATGTAAGAAAACAAGATTATGGTCTATTGTAGCAAAACATATTGAATCTTTTGGGAACCTGAAGAATGATTGAGATTTACTTCTGTGTAGAGTAACAGTGAACAAATTCCCTGCTTACCTTTTATACACTTGGGGTATAGAGCACACCCCTAGGGACAGTCAGCAGAAGCAAGAACTGAATTTAAATGTTAATAGCTTTAACCATGGATCTCAGGATCACTCTGTGATTTCCTGCAATTTTGGGAGACATGCAAATTATTCACTGTGGCCAGATTCTACTGACAGAAGACAGAGTATGAGGGATTTTGTGCTGGGCTTCTTCACCCACAACATGAAACTGCAGCTACTGGGATCCACTTGTATTTTAAAAGCCCCTTTGCTGAGTGTCAGATGTCCATGAGCTGTGTAACCGTGGTCTTTTCAGCAGGATGTGCAGTGGAGCACCCTTCCCACCTTGTTTCTGGAGACGAAAAAAGATTAAAGAAACTGAGGTTTCTCAAAACCTATTAAATGTTGTTGTTCTCAGTTCATTCAAATTAATTTGAGGCAGTTTGGCACATTGAAAAGGAATAAAATGAGGTTGGAGGTTTGAGCTCTGATACACTTGACATATTTTGCTGTGATAGGGAGGTTTTGCTTCAGAGAAGTTTAATTGCCCCTCATGCAACAGTGAGAATAGACTTTCTAGGTCAAGGTCAAGAATCACAGGTAGAGAATAAAAGAGCCTTTCTCTGCATTAGTTCTTGCCCTGAAGACAATAAAATATCCTTTTGGAGCCCACATGGGAATGCTACTTGCAAAGACTAGATTGTATTTTCTTTGTTAGGACTGAAGAGCGGAACTGCTTCAGCACAAAATGCTCATTTTAATTTCATGAGAACTTTAAAATGTGGCATTATATCAGGAGAATACAAGAGTGATGATTGGTGATAACTCTTTATATCTGTTTGTCAGAACATTTAGCAGAGTGCAGGAAGTCTGTTTTGAATTATTTCCCATGTTTTAGGGAATCAGAATCTACTTCCACCCAGGAAAATGACTTAACCAGGAGACTGCATTGCAAAGTGGTACATCAACCCCATATTTATTACATAGTGCAAAATAAACTGCTTCCCTAAGAAAGACTGAAAACAAAAATACCCCACATTCCCACATACTCACCTATGCACATGGTGCAACATATAGTGTGAGGAAACAGTCACCTGAAAGACCGATCAGGATTTAAATTTGAATTTAAATTCCATTGATAGAAGAAGCTGTGAGCTGAAGTACGCTAACTTCAATATTTTACTACCTCCTAAGTGAAGGTATAAGAGGAGACACATTTTTTTTAGCTATTTGTTTAAAAATAATGAACTTGTCCACTTATTTTTTGAAACTAATGCTGTAGGAAGGTAAGCAAGTCCAAAAAAGGAGGTGTTATTTAAGACATACCTGATCAGTCATGTTCCAAATGACTACTTTAAATGGCTCTCTGCACACACTGGTTTTGCAGTCCAGGTGCCTGATTCTTCCCAGAAAGGGTAGACTGAATGGTAATAATAATAACAATTATAATGACAACAATAATAACAATAGCAATAATAATAATTAATAATATACCATTGTTGGAAGTTGACCAGAAAAAATTGGGTTTTGATCAATGTTAATATGGAAGGTAGCTAGGCACCCTCTGGAAAGAAGAATTCAGTGATTCTAGTTGTAGTGCTTGCTATCGCCCATGCAAGCTATAGACATGAAGGCTGATTGAAGAGGGCAGTACATTCATTTTTCATATTAGGTCATGCTTCTAAAACCCCAGAAATTTGGGTGGTGCCCAGCACTCATATAGAGCCAGAGGTATGCTTAAGGGACTAACCATGTAAAGGTATGTAGTAAATTTATTCAGTGTATTTCTTTATGCACAACAAATTTGTATGACACTTAAGACCAAGCATAATTTTTCTTTTTTCTTCTCTCAATACATTTGCTTAAAATATCAGCTTCCATTGTGTTCACTAAGTATTTTCCAAATCTGTGTAAACTACAGTGTTTGTTATTGTCACAGGACAAAAAAAAATCAAGTCATTTTGTAACCTTTGATTAAACACAGGTTCTCAGGCTTGGCAATTGTTTGCTGCTTTTTTTCATGTCACTTAGTGTAATTGTTCATTCTCCTTAGCTAGAAGCAGAAAGCAAATGCTTATGAAGACTTAATATACATTTTACTGAAAAATGCACTTACACTCAAGTTGATATCCTATTAATTTTCCCAGTATAACTCATGCAAGTATATAAAAAGAACTTGTACCTTGGTTAGATTTGTCTTCAAAAGTGTTTTCCTAAAATCTGAGAGAATGGCTCCATTCTGAGTATCTTCTTTAGTGCTTTTATGAGGGTGTGGGGTGAACAGAGCTGGAGCTCAGTCACCTGTCATATCATCTGAAAGGTTAGTGTGTTCCTCCTGCCCTTCGCACTGGCGTAGCTCCTTTCCAAACTGAAAACTAAAGGATAAGAGATCATTGTGTTCTTTATCCATCTGATGAGCTATTTACTTATGGGTAAAGCAATCATCACCACCCTCAAAAAATCACAGTACTTTTGATTTTTTTAGAAATTTCTATAATGTTCTATATGTTACAGCTGGAAAATTGATAAGAATTATCTACAGAAAATTCAAGTTGGAGTTTTAAAATTAAGTCTTTTTCTTACAGATGGAGAACCTTAGCATTTTACAGCCACAGTACAGCTATAAGTTCCCATCATTTCAGCCAGCAGTCAAGCAAGGAAGGGAGCTCAGTTCTTCAAATATTATCCAGTAATGTATCTATTAGATTGCTTTACCTCTGAATGAGAAGCTAGGCTTGATCTTCTTACAAGGATTTGGTTTGCGACCAAATATGAGCTGCAATAATCTCTAGTAGATAATATTTTTGACCAGATTAGAGTCAATGATTTAGAAATTAGATTTTATTTTATTGCCACAGTAAAGTGTAAGGCATTATTTCCTGAGAAATGCAATCTGCTCATTTATCTCTTTTGTACATTTACTTGGATTTTGTAGTTAGATAGAAGAAGCATTTCAATTTTATGGTTTGTCAGCAGCATGTCACATTGAACTCTGAAAAAATATTTAATCATGTACCAGTCATACTTTGTGTCTGGTTAAAGATGACAGATTTTAATAGTTCATAATTAAAGGACAAAGATTAAGTTAATATTGATAGTTTCTTGGCACCATTAGATCTCTGCATTTCGAATATGCAGTGGAGTTTCAATAACTTGCCATTATTGCAGGATTCATAGAAACAAGATCTAAAAGTTGAGAAAAAGCTACTTATTTCAGAAGATATTTTCAAAGATAAAAACAGAGAGAGTGCTATCTCATCTCATTTTATCTCCCATTATCTTCACGGACAGATAGTGTTCAAATGAAGCTGACGGTAGGCAAACGTTTTAACTTTCTATGATTATGTTTTAACTAGTAGTGACTATTATATGACATATTTCATGTAAACATAGTCTGTGTCAAACTTTTTTTATTTTGCTGAGAAGTGGCAAAGCATCAGCATTCTTTGAGGGTTTGCGTATTCACATGGATTATGCAAAAAATAATATTAGCAGGTTTCACCTCAGTGTCTCAGTAAATGCTATTCAGCAGCTACTGGAATATTCAAATTAGACCAGATGTCATAATGGTGAATTCTTATCCCAGAGGATTACACCACTTCAAAAATTGTTACTTTTGTTTTTAATTCACTTCTCTATGGATGAGAGAAGTTCCATCTGTTTATCTTTGAATTAAAACATAAATGTTGCCGTGTGACAATTAGTCTAGATATTGTCACTAGGTGACATTAGGTTAGATATTACATAGCGAGAGACCTCCAAGCAGTTAAAATTTGTATCTAAAAATTATGTTTTCTTACATACAATCATCTGCATGATAAAAGCAATGGATAAGTCTGTGAACGAGGTGGAGAAGGGAGAAGAGATGCATTCTGTTCAGTTTGAAAGGGAAAAGGAATATTATCATTTTCCCTCCCTCACATATAGTTCTTCTGTTGGTGATGGTACAAGATGAAAATGAGTGTTTGTTGCTATGGCCTTCTGGGATTACTATTAATAAAAACAACCTTTTTAGCAACCTCAAAAAACAAACTTTTTTTTTTTTTTTTTTTATCCCCACTCGCCTTCCTAATATTGAACTTTCTGTCTTCAAGAAGATGTACTCCTACAAATTAAGCTTTATGACATCAAGTGTAAAAACTGGCACTACTGGAAAACTCAGTGGTTTCAGGAGCTGACCTGCACTATCTCCCCATAAAGAAACAGGGGCAATGTTTCAGAGTTGCATTTGCCATTGAGACAAACTGGATAAACTTGCCATGACGAACTGCTGCGTTTACTGTGTAAGATTTTTTGGACATGGGTGTTTTCTTCTATATAGATGAACTGCCAGGCACAACTAAAAGCGTTCAATTTCTTTTCCACATGTAATTATACTTTCTAAGTGTGTTCTATGTCAGGGCTATAACGATCATGTGTATCAAATGCGTAGTACATA
>JAUBOD010000011.1:694229-716367 GCA_032353885.1 Nothura maculosa
CATAAAATAAAACTATTTTTTAACTTCCATTCCTCATTTTGCTGGGTTCCAATTGAATTTTACTTCAAATAATTACATCTTTTTGTTGATCATATGCAAAATGAAATGTTACAGACATATGCACAACGTCATGTTGTGCTACATCATGTAGATGTTGATAAGCTGAGATCATATAGCGTGAGTTCAAAAGGCAGTAACCATTCATTTAATCACTACTACTATTTCAGATAGGAAAACAGAGAAGATACACTGTGCATTCTTCAAAATACATACATACAGTAAGTTGCAGCTGAATCATTTCTTCCTAATAAAACTGGTGCTGATGATCAGTCTAGTTGCTCTTTTATTTTGCCTCGTTAATGTTCATTTTCTCCCGTATCTGGTCTGCATAACTTGTTCCAGACCTGTAACATTTTACTGCACACTGTCCAGAAGTTTAGGCACAGGTACTGTATACCAAAAAGAACCATGTGTCATACCTCTGCCAATTCAAGAAAGCATTTCAAAAAACAGTGTGATCTAATATATTATGGTTTGGAAAAAAAAAGGCAGTTTTCTGTAGCAGAAGTAAGATTCCACTTCAGTCTGTTATCAATGTTATTTTTAGATGTCCAGACCAAATTTAATTGAAGTCATCTAAGCTCACAAAATAAAGAATTCAGGGAAGCTTTTTTTATAGATTCATACACAAGAGTACAATTGCTCCTCTGGAGCAGGATTTTTTTTATTATTATTATTTTCATCTTTAGACTTACCCAATTCCTCAAATCTTTCTAGGTTGGTTTCTCTTCAATTGTTACTCATTTTGACGTTGGCTCTGAATTGAACACTTGAGTCAGGTGGCCGTCAGCATGGAGTGCTATTGTGATCCACCGGGATAGAGGATGGACGTCCTGCTGAAAGGATGGCCGCAGCAGTTAGACATGCTGATCCAAAACACATTCACATGCACGTACAAAATACAATAGCCCAAGATAAAGTAAGACCTCTTTAGATACATTAAAGAAATGATGTCTATAAAATTACCTGGTTACAAAGGAGGCCAGCTGTTTAAATGATTGCATTATACACAGCACATACCTCCTCTGCATACAAGTGCTTTTTGTTTGCAGCTTTAGCATTACATTTTTTTTCTGGTGCTTTGGCCATTAAAATAGTTGCTATAATTTTAAGATGATTATGTTTAACACAAACCATTACTTTTGGATGATTGTATAGTGCTTTTTTTCATAATTTATTTTGTTACCTATATGGATAAAATCCACTTTGTTTTATTTTATAACCAGTATTAAGCCTTTGAGGAAATTTCAGTGTACCCATAGACAGCCACTGTAGAATGTATTCAGTCTATCATGACACAGCAATTACAATCCTAAGCTAGAAGTATAAAGAGTTAATAATGAACCACTTGTCTTCATTTTGATATCCTTTAATCCAGCTATTGTGCAGTTCTCACACAGTGCTAAAGTGAATTACTGCATCATTTTTTACAATTTCTTTGTACAGCTGACCCAGTTTATAGCAGGTTTGAAAGCATTATCATTGCTTAAGGTTCAAAGATGCTGCAGTGTATTGCAACACAAGTCAATCAGTTCAGAAGCATTTTGATGTCACTTTGCTTTTGGATATAGTACAGCAGATCACAGGACAAAGGATAGCATTTGATTTTGTCATGACAATGTCACATAATACTGTGTGCCTTTTTGTATAGTATGTATTGTCTCGTTTTTATTTTATCTCATTTTTTTGTGTATATCTGGCCATAACAAAGTGAATCCTCAGCTTATGACTTTCAGTGGCTTTATTAACTTGTGCAAGAAGAAAATCAGACAATTTCTACGGTTTAGAAATTTTACTGTTGTGTAGCAGATATGCTAGTTCCATATCACTAAAAAACTTAAAATAAAAACTGAATATCTAAACATTACTCCACTTTGTAAATACTCCAAGTAAGAATTTTTTTTTAATCTGATTTTTTGTATTCTAACACGTAGTGCTTTCTACAGCCTTTCTTAGTGCATAAGCACGGTGCTCAGTTTAAATATATTTTAAGCAAACTGTTCTAGGTAAAGCATTTCATTGTTTTCAAGGTCATTCTTTATGCTTCGGGTGTTAATTTGTGTTGTTCTTGAAGCATTCCTATTATTGATAGTAGAGTCCTTGGTACATGTTATATTGAAATATTGCTAATGTATGAACTGTAACATTAAATTTTTAATCTAATCAATCAAATGGCATGCATATGCAGTAGATGCTTGGCTTTTACTAAGATTAATTACCATGTGCTGTGAAAACGAACTCTGTAAGGTGAAATATTGCATGCATACAGACACAATGAGAAGAAAAGAAAAAGCAAATTGTGCAAAGGGATGAGCACTGTAATAAGTTAATGACTACTTCTGTCATTCAAAACATATGCATAGCCTTTAAGACAACACAAAACAAAGATTAAACGCATGCTAAATCAACTATCTATTAAAGCTTTTAGAGCTTTTTCTCCAGATTCTACATGAAAATTATGCAATCTGTTGCAAAACTAAACACTTGTCTCCCAGATGGTGCTCAGAGTCTGTCTGAGCAAACACTCCCTCCATGCTCTGTGTAACAAATTGTGCATATTTTTGTTCAATGTGCCTCGTTTTATGTATTTGAGGACATTTACACTGAATATGCTATGTAGAGATGACTAAATTTGCATTGTAAAACCCGGTGGTGTTGTATTAATATATATTCTTGATTGCAGTCATGAAGTGGAAGATACTTCATCATGGAAAATAACATTATCTCCGTTTTTGCTGGCTGGAAGTTACAGATATATTGTACTTACCGCAGATACTGATCTTCTTGTAATTTTCACAGGCCATTGATATTACTCCATTAAATAATAAGTAGCTAATTGCTTTGTTTGAACTGTATTGCAAAGTTAAGCTTCTATGAGAGTTTTGAGGAGGTGTCTTACTATGCCAAATAATATTTATGATTGAAACAGGAATAAGATTAAAGCTGTACTGATCTTTTTATGACTTTATTAAAAGTACCTTTTTTATGTCCCAGAAATGTAGGGACTGCACCTTTTGCTTGAGACTATGGTCTGGCTAAAGGCATTAAAACCTCAGAAAGCTATTTGCAATTGATGAGGCTTCAATTCATTTTTTTTTTCCTTGACACTTTTTTTTAATTAGTAATTTCTCTGCTTTGGTTTCTATCTGTAAAGTGGAGATAATGCTCCCAATTTCACAGGAGCAAAGTGAAGATAAATACACTACTGTTAGTAGATTGCTCAGATACGTGATAGGTGTCTAAATACATACCTGAGATGAACAGATACTCTTTCTGTGGAGACGCCGATGCGATAACCATTTCAAAACTGCTTCTCCAACTGTATCTTGCAGACACAGTTCCATAGTTTTCCTTTTGTGATTTCGTCAACTGGTTTACTAAGAAACGTTCCTGGTTTACCAAGAGACAAAAATACAGGAGTATTCATTTAGTCTTAGTACCATTAATGTCACATCTACCTCTTTTATCTTTTACAAAGGCAAAGGTGCTCACGCGCATCGGACAAACGTAAAATAGTAAGAAGGAACTAGAAATGTATTTGCCTGATAGCGTACTCTGTAGTATGTCTTTCTTTTGTCGTGTTTATTGTTTTCAGGTTCCTGTCACAGGAATGTGTGTATGGCAAACCAAAACACTTAAGTAAAAGAATGTCTATTTGTAGTCCATTTCTGAAACTTTTTAATAGAGGAATTCATAATCTGTGCAATTTGATATGCCTATTTTAAATTTATGAAGCTATAAACCAATTTCCTGTACTAACAAACACATTTTTCCCCCTATTCCTATTTATGTTCTTTTAAAACTACTGCAACGCCTTGCTCTCATTCTCTTGTCTTTGTCTTATAAGAAGGAAAGAGAGAAAGGAAAAGGAAGCAGTGGCTCCTAGTAAAAATATGGGACTTGGGGAGAATCCAAGATCAACATACCAGCAAGTCCACTCATTGTTCTTCATTGTTCTGGCTCTCCTCCAGCCCCTCTAGGTTTCCATCTCCTTCCAAACTGCTTTATCACATATGCTATAGAAAAAGAAGTATTATGATTTCAGAAAAGTGCTTTAATTTTATAACAGCTTGAAATGTGAATGCAGTTATCTAGTTTTTAAGGATGAAGATGAGGGGAACTTGTTGCTCTGTCTTAATGTATGTGTGGGTAAACTTGATTATTCTTAACAGGAGATCCATATGTATAGCATCACTGGAGGAGAAATGGATGTCTTTGCATATAATTAGTAGGCATAATTATCTGTAAAACTGTTTGATTTTGGATTGTTTTGGCAGCACAATAAATTTTTCAAGCCCAACACCTATCAAGTGTGCTGACATCTTTGCAGTTGGAAGCAAAATAGTTTAGCTTTACATTTTGTCAGAAAAATGAGGAGTCTTTTTAATGCAGTAGAAAGATGCTGCAGTGCTGGTATAAAAATGTAATGTTGAGAATATTTTATCTGCATTTCTGATAAATTCTTTCAAAATATACCAATTTTTGAACATTGCTTATATTTCCTCCACCGTTTCTAGAATTCAGCCCTTCTGATCTATGGAGTTTCTGGTTGGAACCAGGTTTGCAGCTTCAGAGTTCAAGAACAGAGTTCTCTGAACGCAACTGTGTTCAACAGCGTTGAACACTGTTGGCATAGTCCTCTACCTAATGCTTTGCTTTTGCAGAGCAGGACTTGCTGTGTATCTGGTAGCAACAAGAGGACAGACACTTTGGCACAGAGCTGCGCCCTGTCGGGGTTTCCCTTCATGTCACCATACAAGGACATTTCCAAGGGAAAGCTACAGCCTGCTACTCAGGTCCACTAGTCAAACAGCAATGAGAAGGACATCAAAGCAGACATAAGCACAGTTGTTAGAACAGCACGACTGCATCATCATCCCTTTTGGAGGGGGTCTGAACAAGGTCTGCTGCCCACAGCGAACCCAGTGCCAGTGCTGCTGCTTTATCTGCTCCTGATGGGTTCCTGCAGAATTTCCAGAACTTGGATGAAGGTTTGCTGGAAAAGGGACTTGGCTCCTCAGCTTTGCACCTGGACAAACACTAGTTATCAAAGGCCTGTACGGAACTTAGGATGCAACGCAGCCTCTCCAGGTGAACTGGGTGCCCTTCCAGCTGTAGCTGCAGGCTATTACCGGGCTACATCTTTACCCAATGTAAGAATGATAACTAACCCAGCAGGACAGGAGATGGGCTACAGGCAGCAATTTTACAGTAGTGCTGCTTAGAAAAGACTGTTATATTAGGATTTTTCAGGCTCATTCATTGGATTTAGGATCTCACATTAGATTATGAAGAAATACCTACATCTGTGCATCTCCAGAATTACAGGCTATGTGTTATTTTCTTCTCTGCTTTCCTAGGTTAGCTGAAGCAAATTGATAATAAAAATAAAAACTTTATCATCCAAGGATTAGGTTTTTTTTTAAAGACAAGTGTGTATATATATATATATTCAAAAATATTTGAAAATTCTATTTCTTTGAACTTTCCTATATGTTGTACTTGAAATACGTCCATTATACTTTTAAAAACACGTAAATATGAGAGATAAGCAGTAGTTACTGTTAAATGCATTGCAAGACTTATATCTTCAAGCTAAGAGAAAATGCTTTCAGCAAACCCTGATTCTCATCTGCAAAGCTAGCTCTGCATTTCAGGTACTGTGAATGGGGAGGAAAAAAAATCACACTGAGGCTCAGAGCCAGCCTGATTTATACTAGCTCAGAAGAGAAACAAACTCACTCAGCAGAGCATATCACTACCACAGGTAAATAAGTAAATAATGTGCAAAGCTGCTTTATAACCCAGCTGTCCCCGTGCTGTTTCTTTCAGAGCTTTTCCATTTGTAGATGCAAGAAAGTTTCATAGCGGCATATATTCCCACTTTGATTTTCTGCTTTTCGTTGCTTTTACTGCATCTCTAATAACAATCAGATAAAGTTGCTCATTTGACTTTCAGAGGCAGTGCTCAGTAGGGCTGAAAATGTGCCACTTTGGGATGTGGTCTGCCTGTCAATATTAGGAAGTGCCTGTCAGCATTATTAATTAAGTATGACATTTACTCTCTTCATTGGTTCAAGCCGTGCCTCCCACGATCTCTGTAGCATATGAATATTGTAATTTACAGATAGGTGAAGAGTGGCTTCATAGTTTTAAGACAAAGGGGTTGTGGTTACTCAGGGAAAATTTTGACTTTTGGGGTTTTCTGTTTGGGAGTTCTTTGCTTACTTGTTCTGTGAAAAAGAAAATCTAGCTACTGACCAATTCTAAGACATACTAACAAAGCTGTGCAAGTTAAGCCTAACAAAAATGCGAATCAGTCAATCTGCCCATTTCTGGAAGCTGTGGCATGGTATTTCTGGAGCATGTGACTAAGGAAACTTCTCTGTAATGAGGCTTTTTTTTCTAACTAATGCTGCAATAACTTGGTTACACACACACATATATATATAATATAGATACATTTTAAAGTATATATGTGTGTGCATACACACAAACATAAATGCACATATAAAAGGAAAAGATATGATATATGAGCAAACCCGCAATGTGTTGTTTTGCTAGTTAGGCAAGTGAATCATAATTAACTGCCTTTGAATGCTTCTGCATTTATCAACAGGCCACAGGATGTTTGGAATTTTCCTGTTGATTTGGTAGCTAAAGTCAAAGAGAAAATAAAATGTGAAGCAAGTAGCTGCAGGAACTTTCAAAAGGGAAGGATTTGTAAAGCCTGATTGCTAGTACAGATAGCTGCATGTGATAAGCCTACTTTTATGTTCTTATTTACATACTAATTGTAATTCATCTGTGGCATAATTAAAGAGGCTCAATACAAGGTTTTCTCCAAACATCAGTTGCATCAACAATAAGCTGAAGACTTTCTAGGACTGGCATTGGGTTCACTTAAAATTCGATGATGGTCCTTATCGCTTGATTTTTGTGACATGCAACTTCCTATTTTAAGGACTATCTCACTGCAACTTTTCAGAGATTCATTTACAGATATATATTAAATAGAAATGCCAACTTAAATAAGCATAAAATGAACATCCTATAATAATACATTATTATTACTATTCTCACTACTTCTGCAACTACTACCAAGCATATAAAATGCCACAAATAGCGGACAGTGCAAGTCTCCGAAAGAGCTAGTTGTATGCAAAAATACAAGCATATAGTAAAAGGAAAAGCTGGCAAAGATGATAGACTCTCATTTGTAAAAGCTAATACTGTATTTCAAACATATAAGTAATTTTCATTCATTTCATTCAGATATTTTCTAGTTGATCTATATAACAAAACTGTATAAATATTATTATCTAGGCATTAATAGTCACAAGAGAAGTAGGTAAAATCTGAAGAAGAACAAAATGAAACTATACAAACAGGAAGCAGAGAAGACCAAAGTGGTTTTGAAGGGAGAGGTGAAAGGAATTAGCAGTGAAAAAGACAATGGACAGTCACCAGAGTCACCCTCAAAGGGCATGACAAGGCACTAAAGGAAATGAAAATATATTACTGAATATATTACTTATTACATGAAAATACACTACTGAACTCTACAGGGTGTTGATCCCACTAGTATTTGCACATGCCCACAGATATTACATTTCTCATAGAATTCTTTTTGCCTCTTTCTAATCTAACCCTTAAAAAAATTAGATGCCTGTTCCCCAGCCAACTGTCTGCGCTCCGCCTGCAGCCCACCTTCTTCAGTCATTTATCTTAGCAATAGATGACTTGCCTTCTGAAGGTGCCTTTTCCTTCCATCAACTTAGAAGGCTGCAGCTAACTTGGATATGATGCAGGGTCATGACAGATCACCTGAATTTCCTTAGTATTCCACAAGTATCCTTAGAATCACTTCCTCACATAATATCAAACTCAAATGTACTAGGTGGGGAGAAGGTGACCAGAGCTGGAGTATCTGTGAGCTGTTTCTGCTCTTTCCCCACTATCACCCCAAGTTCCAAAGAGTAAACAGAGCACAGTCTGGGATATAGCACTGAAAAACCTTTCCTTCACCTGCTTTCATGTCTGTTTTCTGCGAGGGGTAGGTATTTCAATCTCTTTTCCTGGTCCTTTTTTCAATGAGACATTTAGTATTTCTACGCAGTTGTTCCTAACTCACACACAAATCATCCAAATTTTAGTGTCAGTTCCTGGTTCGTTGCTAATAAAAATGAATTAGAAATGTTGTGGTTATTCACAAAATCAGTGATACGAATACAGGACTCTGTGTGTGTCTGTGGACAACGGTTGTTCTGTCCAGGGGTGGTATAACCTAAAGCCTTCTTGCCTTGTTTTTGTGATCAAGAAGATTGAACTACATGCAATAAAATACTAGTATATTAAAAAAGGTTCAATAATTAATATAACAAATCTACTCAGAAGCATAGAACAATTTACATTCAAACAGTGAATATTTAAAAATTAATAGAAAATATTAGCATGTTAATAATTGAAATCACAGGCATGTATAATGAGATGGCACTTACCACACTATATTAACCATTATCTGCAGCTTGATAAGAAAGCGTTTAACCTCAGAAAAAATAAGCGCTGCATTCTAGATGCCCCTAAGGCTTTGTTATTATTAAGGAAAGTGCTCTTTGAACACACACACACATCTGTACATCCAGTATAAGCAGAAGTACATGTATTCTCACAATATTTTTCTTTGTCTAAGAACAGCTTTTTTTTTCTCCATAAATCTGGGAGGGAAAAATAAAAGCACTGAGGAGTAACTTCACTACAGAATGTGGCAAAAAATTAGCACTACATAAATGTCATTTTTTTCTCAATTTTCTACTGCTTAGTGTATTGTTTCCTTTACCTTTCGTATTTCTTTTGTGCAGTTCAGCAAACTGGCAACAGAAGCAAAATCAAGAAATTTTTGGTTAGATGCTTTAGGACTTCACACTTATGCAAAATTAAATTTAAGTTATATATTAAATTAAAATTAAATATATTTAAATTTTTATATATAGAGAGATATATAGACAGATATAGATATATATCAGTTCTCTATTCCCTGAGGTCAAATGTCCTTTCTGAGAAGATTGATTTCATGCAGAGAGAAAATAAAAATCAGAACTCTTATCCCACATGTAATAATTTTGTCATTTTTACCTCTCCGCAATAATGACGGGTTAGATAAAATAATCTCAGATTCTGGTACCTAACATTTAATTCACATCCTTCCTATTGCTAAAACTACAGAAAGAAGTTGAGGAGGAATATGGAAAATGGACATTTTTTCTTCTTTGCTGTATCTTCTTCACAGCTATGAACGCTGAAATATTCATTTTAGAAAGATTACTAAATTGCTGTGGCCCAGATTCAAGGGAAGATGCCTGACAGCATAATTATAAACGATCCCTTACGACTGTGCAGCAGAGAATTGTTGCTACGATTGTTTAAACAGGCAATCTAGTTAAAAAAAGTAATCCACATTCTTCAGTAGAGGCGCTTTCCAGTCATGAATAAGATCAGTTTGGAGCTCCTGTTTATTGCTGCAAACTGAAATGAAGTGAGATGGACGGCAAGGAAAGCTCCTGAACAATTGGTAAAGATGCATAAATTACTGTGAAATGCAAGTCAAAAGGAATTGGCATTCAGGGAGGGCAAGCAGCGCCGACAGTCCATTATCCCTTTAACCACATAACCGACTGAGACACACCTGCTTGATCAATCTGGAGGCAGATGCTAAAGCTAGAAAACTGTTTTCAACAGTTTGACATCTGGGTGCTGTGATTGCTTAGAGAAAAAGGATTGGTACGGGCTGATGAGGTGAGCTGCAGCCTGCTGCAGGCTTCGGCTTATAATTAAATGTTCTTTCTTCATAAAGAAAAGCAGTTGAAGGAAACAAATGTGATAATGCAACTTGTGTTCAGCAATTGCAAGGTGTATGGCATGGAAAGCTGTGTACTGAGTTTTGTCCATTAACCCATATGAAAAATTTTAATAGAAAGCATCTGTTAACAGTAGCTTACACGAGCATTTAGCACTAGACCCTGATTCAGCCGAGCAGTTAAGAACACTATTCTTCAGCCAGGTGGACTTAAGGAAATCCTACAGTTAAAGACAGCACTCATCTGCCTTGCTGAGCCACAGACGGCAAATGCACTTTGCAGTAAATTTTTTTAAGTAATATTATTGTCATGTTTCATAGAATCATAGAATCTTCAAGGTTGGAAGGGACCTCTAGGGATCATCTAGTCCAACCTTCCCGCTCAAGCAGGCTCACCTAGAGCAGGTGGCACAGGGTGGCATCCAGGCGGGTTTAGTTTTAATCCTCAGCTAGACCAATGGAGACTAGAACTGTGGAAAATTGCAAGGATCTATGCTTCAAAAATCAGCTCTCAATGTGCCTGGATCCAGCTTCTAGAAACTGGAGCATCCATGAAAAGTAGTTGCTTCTGACATGGTAGCATGACTTTTGTGTGTGAAATTCAGTGAATATCTCTATCGATATCACAGGCGTTAGCCAACTAGCACATTAATGAAGTTTCTTTTTCTTTGCTGTAATGAAATTCATTCTTGGCATTAGAACTCTGTCTTACATTGTGAAAGTAAATAGATGAACAGAAATGGCATTTATTCATTAAAATTGCAAAATAGCAATTAAGTCTTCTCCTCCTCTTTTTCAGAATAATCTCTTCCAAAATATCTAAATAACATGTAGTGGAAAGCAGTTGTGGGTAAAGCTGATCCGAGGATAATAGCTCCTTTTTGTGGCAACCACTGAGATTTCAGAACTTGTTTATATTCAAACATGGTCATGTTCACAAAAACCAAAACCCTTCAAACAAATTCATAGTGAAGAACAACCTCAGAGAACAACCCTGTTCTCACCCTAGGACTGAGAATTAAATTCCACCAGAGAAAGGTGGAAATTGCATTTCCTAGCAGTCAAATTAGGATCACGCTGCATTTGAAACTCAGGATTAAATGATTTCTCTTCCAGAGCAGAAAAGAACTTTTCATTCCAGTCAGTACCAATCAGGACAATTAGTTCGTGATCTAGTAATTTATCTACCTAGTCAATACAGCTCTGTTCTCAATCCAAGATGTTCCCTGATACAAATTTTAAGGCATCTACGAGGTATCCAGATCCCGTACACCTCACTCAGGATTGAACGTCTGACCTGACAGAAAGGAATACAGTTTGCTGACAGTCATATGTGTAGTATTTAATGCAATATTTAATGTTATGATAGCATTGCAGATGGAAATGTTTGTCAGTAGGAGAGAGACTATGCGTCATGGTTGATTACTGGGTGCTAAATGGTAGGTAAGCAAAGAAGAAGCCTTTGTCAGTAACAGTGAAAGCTCCCAGCACCATTTCTAGTGACCAACAGAAAACCTGCTAAATTACTCAGAGGCTTTGGATCAGGCCCTGGGTATTATACATGCTTTGTATTTTTTAAATTACTAGTTAATAAATAAGGGGACAGCAGATGCTACCAAAAAAAAAAAAAAGACAAAAAATAATAAATAATTTTTAAAAAGCAGGATAGTCCCTGGAATTTATTGACTAATAAAATTTCTTCTTATTGTAAACAGCAAATGGTTTCCTCTGTGCAGCTTTTTATATCAGCTTCTCTAGAAGCTCCTATAGAGAAGAAATCCTTTTTCATTACATTAGCAGTGTATCTTGGCCCAGATAAATGGACAGAGAAATGTGGTACAATCAGGGAACATTTAAAACAATAAGCCCCAGAGAGCAGGAGGAAGACTGCGTAAAGCACAAACAAACAAAAGACAGTCAACAGTCTGATCAGAATAGAAAATTTGGCACTTGTTACAGAAACAAATCTCAAAAGCTTTTTCAGCCTTATATTTGGCTGCTAGTGAATAAGATAAACAGGCTGGTGGGAGGTGAGCTGAGGGAATACAATGTGAATCAAAGCAGGCGGTGTTATTGCTTTGCAAGGCAATGGTTAGACTTCATGTAGGGTAGTATATCTAGCATTTGTCATTCTTTCTTAGATAAGATATAATTTCTCTAGAAGGAATGTAGTACTGAGTCACTTAAATGATGCCAAACTTCAAAGATTTAAAATGTGAAGTAGAAGTGAGAAAAGATATGCATGGCAAGCCTGATAGAAATAAGGATGATAAATTTCTCTTCAGACCGTTAGAGATTTAGGAATTAAAATTACGGCTCTCAGTCATTTTTCCTACCTTGTTTTTCTCGTTCCTCTTATTAGCACATTAAGTTATACCATTCTGGAGAAATGGCACAGTGGCATAGTTCTGGAGGGATGATTTTGTGAAGTATAAGTGTATGCCAAGCACTCATTACACATTCATGGGCAATTCTGAGATGTCTATTTTATATCCATATATATACATATATATATGTATGTAGAAGGGTGAACTTGAGTTTCCCAACAATCTGTAAAAAGAAAAAAATATGAAGAGCTGATGAGGAAAACGGATATATTGTTTCAGTTCTTTCAAGCATTGTATTGGACTATTTAATCTTTTAAATACTTTATGTATTTTATTTTGAAACTAAGTATATTTTGTTTTCATTTGGAAAATATTGACATATCAGCAGCTTGAAATCATTTTTTACAGTACTTTTCCTGAAGCAAGGAGTTCACAAAAGATTTTTTTTTCTTTATGTTAACATTTTCTGAAAGATGGAAAAAATCCTCAGTAGGTCTATTTTAGAGCCACCCAGCGCAGCTTGACACAGCTTGATCTGAAGGCCACTGAAGTTAATGAAATGACTTCTGTTGTTTTCAGTGGGGTTTGGGTCAACCCATTTAATGACCAGAAAAGAACTGAAAAGTCCTAATACAGTGCCCTGCGCTGAAAAGTGACTGCTAGCAAAGAAACAGTAGAGATGCCCCATAACTCAGAACATGACTGAGCTGTTAGCACAACGAAAAAGCAGATTTGCAAAATTAAACCCTGGATGATAGTGCAGCAATTGCTGCATGTTCCAGTCCAACAAATCCCATATGCAAAGCGAGCCCCTGCAGTGCTGCTGAGGGGTGGGGGGCCTGGGCAGGAGAGGACTGTGTTCACCAAGGGTCCCTAAGCATCAAAAGGGCTTTGGCGGACTGAGTTTGAGGGGGGGGGTGTTGGAGGATATGGACTGTAATTAGAACATATGTGAATGGGAAGGCCTACAAATTGTGACTAATTAATCTCTTATCATGTCCTGAGTGCCACATTTAAAACACAGCATGGCAATATTATGAGACAGTAATTTATTCACCTGCTTTTATTATGACCACCCATTCTCAAGGATATTCCCTTTGAACAGGCTATGGCAGTGATAATTTTTTTAGTAGTCAAATGCACCAATAAGTTGTTTAAAAAGTGGGGCCACAAAATCATTTTTCCTCTTTTTCTAAAAGGAGTCTTGACTTATGAACCCTATAAAATAACACAGAGCAAGGGGCATCCTGGCAGGGAAAGGCTGTCTTTCTAGGAAGTTCATTTTCTCACTTTAAAACAAGGGGAATGCTCAAAATAATTAGCAGCTAAACATTTGTTTTTGTATCCCTATGTGTCCTAAGACAAAAATCTTGCTGAATAAGCTCAGCCAGTACACAGCTTATAGGCAACTGAATTAAAATTGTGGCTGTGTGAAAATTCACTAATGGAAAATCAAAATGTGGCAAAAACTGTGCTTCTAGTTTTGTCACAAATCTGCAACTGAGATTGGACCTGCCTATCAATTTTGAGCTTTGAATGGAGACCAGATAAAGCCAGGTGAAGTGAGAGTGAAGTGATAGTGCTGATGCTCTGAGCTGTGGTTTGGAATTCCCTGCATTAGACCAGCTTGGAGAAAGCCATGAAGCTTCACCCAAGTTAGTGAAACCTAACTGATTTATACCAGAGGAGAATTGGGCCTGAAGAGCAAGAGCAAGATCAGAAAGGAGGTTCCCATCCCAAGATCCCAAGATAGACAGAAGACCTTTCCTCCCCACCATCTCAGTAAAGAACATTAGGCTTGAATTTACTTTGCACTTGCAAAGAAAATATAGTTGGATGTGCAGGTGCTGAAGCCTATCAGTCTGGCTTGCCAAAATAAGAAGGCTTAAAATCTGTGAAAGAAATCATTGTTAATAATTCTTAAATAGATCCAACTCACTTTATATTCAATGCAAAATTAACACTGCTCCCTGGCCTATTCATTACTTGTATTCATAGAAATATTAATTCATAAAAGAGGGAAAAACTTTCAGCCATTAGTAGACCAATAGGGAATTGTTACCATCCCACCAGAGGCCAATACTTCAAGAAGAGCATCCTTTAGAGAATAATGAGGATTTTTTGAAACTGAAAATCACATATCCTGCAAGCAGATGGTTTTCAAGACAATGAGTAAAGGCAGTTGGAGGCTATTACGAGACTCAGCAATCTGCAGTACAGTACACGGAGTAAACAAAGAAAGAAATTGTGAAATGAGAGATGACAGTCAAATTAGCATGTGTGAGGGTTGGTTACATCAAGCTGGTACATAGGGTCAGGGAAAGGTGCTAAGGTCTTTCTTCCCTCCTATTCCCTGCATCTTCCAAATAACTTGATTTCAGAATGACTTGCTGCCAGTTTGGCTTCCCTGTCATTTCAGAGGGAAGGATCTCCGCAGTCACAGCAGGCAGGCACACGGTGACGGCACCTCAGTGGCAAAAGGTTCTCCCCACGTGTTCAGTAAGTGGGGAGCACTTGACTTCTCGTGCCACAGTCCTTAGATTGTACTGAGAACTTCAGAATATATGATGGGAATTGACTCTGCTGACTTCTTAGCTTCCATGTTAGCAAAATTCATGCACAAAACCAATGTGCTATAATCCTGCAGTCTCAGACTGCATGGAATTATTTTCATGCATGCACTTGCATGGGAAAATGCTTGTATTATCAGCACTCCAGGGTGCTGATTCTTGAAGGTCTGTACAATGAGTGAAATGCATTAAAAAAATATTTAATAGGGACTATGTATATTGGCATGATTTGCCAAGCACTTGGGCCTTCTGAAAACCCGGATTCACGTGTCAAAATTCAATTTCCTTTAATTTACCTTTTGAGAAAGGTTGGATTTCAAAACTTGAGCTCAGAAAGCTGTGATTTCTGGCTGGCCGGGCGGCCGTGTTCCACCAGCAATAGAGTCAATTCTCATTAAGAGTCGTGACTGTTGGCATAAACAGAAATGACAGTTTATAGTTAAATTCTACACAGTGTGGAGTCCATTCATTTTAAATGTTATGCTTAAAAGGCCACAGCAGCATAATAATGTGAAGGCAGGCATGAAGCTTCCAATAAAACTGCACCCACTGGGTCAGTGCTGTTGCATGGCATGCGCTGGGTATTTACAGAATGCTTATGCACTAGGTGGTCAATCAAAGCTCAGTCTGTCTGTCATAAATAGTAGACTATAAGGTGTGGATTTCGCAGAACCATTTGTTGTCTCCACTTTCATAGGGTATAATACCTATGTGCCTTTATAAAGAACTTGCTCTTAGTCATTCAAGCCTTTCTGAAAGTGATTCTTCTACACACTAGTGTAGAAGATAATGCATCTATTATGTGAGTTTATGAAGGATACTCCCCTGGCGCTCACACCTCCTGGCAAGGCTGTACTCTCATTTTTTTCATCCGTCCCATGTTTATAGAGACAATGAGACTAGGAAGTCTGTTACTTACATTTTTCTAGTTACACTGACTTATCAGTTGATGGCAGATGGTTTGGGGGAATTGTAGAGAGAAAAGACCCACTGCTAATGCCACCTCCATATCATGAACTTTAGTCTTTCCCACTGCATGCTATTTGTTAGCAAAACATGGACACCAGAGCAGCACAGCACCCAGCCTGAACCATGAGAAAAGCTTTTCTCACCGAGACAGACACAGACAGAAATAACTCTTCCCCATTTCAGATGCAGGAAGAAAAATAAAAAAAGAGAGAGAGAAGAAAAGAAAACCAGAAACATTCCATTAGAGTAGTTTTGCAAATGTCAGGTGTTAAATGTTTTGTGGTACACAAAGAGCAGCAGCAGCCTTTCAATGTAAAATAATGGTTCTACATAAAGGAGTCAAAAAAGGAAAAAAACGAATAAAAGCAGGAAAGTTGAAGTATGGGGGAACAGTGGGAGCACAGCAGGCCCAGGAAGCAAAGGCTGAGCTGCTTCTGTGAAGGGCTAGCATTCCTGCCCCTAAGATAACACTAAGAGACATAACTCTAACCAAGCACGACTGCAAATGTGTCCAGCACAGAGAGTTATAAGCAAATTCATACACACTGAGTTGGTCCTACCACCAATGCAGACCAGAGCCAATCCTGAGCCTTGGAAAGCACTTGAAATCTTCCTGGACCAACTCAGTACTCCTAAGAACACAAAACCAGATATCCAGCAGCACAGGTATGTATCAGACGGGTAAAGGCACAAGAAAGGTGTCATCAGGTATGTTCTATTTTCAAGGATCTAAGCTATGCCACCTGCATATGATGAAGCCTAGTGTTGTACCAGTTCAGCCCTATATATGTAGGGCTTAGGGCATTGTATTTTACTGCAATGTGGAAACCTATGTACATGCCTAGGGTTTTTTTTGTTTTGTTTTTTGGAGTGTGGGTGACGACCCACAGCAACATCTTAAGCAAGGAGACATTAAGGCAGGGAACTGCCTTAAACAATACATCTCCTCTGTACTACAAACACATCAGAGTGTCACTACAATACTCTTGTGTTCCACAGTGATTTAAATTCCATCTTAACAGGCAGTTTAAGAAGTATGCTAAGGGCTTGGCAAACGTAAGCTTTTTTTGCATAATTCTTAGTGAATATTTAAATCAAATCTCTAAAGCAAGCAAAGTCATGCTTAAATATGTAGGAGGACAACTGGATAGCACTGGTCTCCCAGTAGAGAACTTGAAAGAGACACAGGCAACATTACTATTAAGTTAAAGATCTCTGCTATGTATTTAATTTTAAATACTCAGACTGTTCCTCTCAGGGTTATTTCAGCTCAGACAAAGTCAACACTATTCACAACAAAACATGGTTTCCTGTGTGCAGCTGACTCACTAATTTTGCCATTACTCAATATTATGTAGAACTTTGAATATTTTTTCCTGTGGATATTGAGAGAACATGTCCTGATTGGAGTTAGATGAACTGTGTCTGCCTGCATCCCAAGTAGGAAAGGTCTCTGGAGGTAAGTGTCAAATTTATACTTGTAAATTCTCCTGGTCCAGTCTGTTCCATGAAGGACTGGATTGAGCAAGGCTGTTTTAATTACTTTGCAAGGGAAAAAAAGGCCATTCTGCAGAGTTTGGATTAACTAAACAGCCTTCCACAAATCCATATCCACAGAGCGCATTTTCGAGGTATCACTGGATGGCAGCAGGGACTCTGCAATGTTGTGCTAAGCCCCAGGATATCCACCTCTCCTGCACGAGGACTGCAGCTGAGTTTTGTCTGTGACATTCAGGAAGCAAATCACAGCCCATGTGGTTCTGTAGTGGAACAAAAAATTCTTTTCATACAGAATTAACCAATTGTCATATTTTAGCCAGAGGCTCAGAGGAGAGTTTTCTACAAGACCAGGAGGAGTTTATTATTGCAGTCAAATTTTTCATGAAATTGTGAAACATGTATCATCAATATTTAATGTGAATAAAAATATAGCTTTTATACAGAAATATACATATACAAATTAGCAGTAAAGGAGACTCTTCTGCCTCCTGAAGGATTTAAAAAATGCAGCATCAGAGTACTAGTCACTTCTGCTGAGGCTTTTAAAATTGGAAGTAAATATGTATTGCAGAATACTAATAATCTGTTTACATGTGGCAAATATTTCAAAGAACTGTCAGATATTTCTCTTTCTCTCTGGAGAAGGCATTTTCTCTCCATAAATAAAATATGCAAAAGACTTGCCAAAAAAGGGTGTGCAATGCTACAACTGATAATTAGGAACAAGTCTTGCATTCTGCACCAAAGGAAAAATTCTCAGAGATGTTAATGTATAACCACTTACCAAACTGTTAGCTGGTAGCAGTGCTGGGGATGGACAGCGCGAATTTGCAGTGGTCTCTGCTGATCACCTGGACAGGATGCTCTGGCACTTGCATAAAACTACTTAACATCAATAGGTGACTGCAGAGTGTTCTGGATTTTCTAGATATAGAAAATTAACACGCATTCAAAACCACAGAGGATCAGGAGCAGGGAAGAAAAAGATGCTTTTCAGAAGTTGTTACTTCTGGGCCAGGGTCACTGAATGCTTTTCTCTTCCTCCTGTTTTTCCATTAGTTCAGGGGATAGTGAGGAAGATAAAACAAGACTGATGCAAAAGTGATTTTAGTTGTTCTGGCACAGCCAAGGCAACACGGTACAAAGCCCTACTTCAGATGTGAGAGACAGTGTGGAGGCGACTGCTGTTATTAAATCCTTTGTTTCAGGAGCAAGGAAAGGTTCTTTATCCAGATACTTTGTGCCTTCATCTAACAACCCAGATTACAGATGTTTGATAGAAATGGAAAGACTCCTTTAGGGAATGTGCCCCTAAGAAGTTTCCAAATCTCTCAAATCTCTAATTTTTTACTATAATCTTGTGCACACTACTGCTTATACTGCAGCGAAATAAAGCATATATGTGAAAACTAGCTTTCTCTTTTCACAATATATATATTATAGCTTCTATCGAATGCAATGTCCCCAAAATTAAGAGACAGTACATCTTATTGATATTCAGTATCTACTGACTCATTTGAAAGGGAAAAAAATTGCCAGAAAATGCTGCCCACTTACCTGGCTGACATTCATGATGACACTTACAGATCAGAAAAAGTTTCTGTCAACATATTTATGCATAATACATCAAAAGAATATATTGCAAATGATTTACAATGAATCACTCAGAAGTAATTTCAGGTTTTATTAATTAATCTTTAATAGAGTCATTTTTAAACCCTATAAAGTAAGGTGAGAATCAGATCATAAACAACTAACAAATCATTTTAAAAACAGGAATCAATCTGTTCTGGAGAAAAGGTTCCAAAAAGAAAACTTCTGTCAGTAAGTATTTGCTATAATTATGCATAGATATGATATCATTATTGTGATGAATCATAGGTCTCAAGAGGTGAATATTCAGCTGTGTGGCCCTGGTATGACCACATCTGGACTGCTGTTCTGGCTCCCTAGTAACAAGATACATATGGACATAGTGAAGCGAAGGGCCCCTATGCGGCCACTTTCAGGAAAACCAAGATATTAATTCTGTTCCACATGCACACATGCTTATATTTTTTCATCATTTCAAACCAGAATGAAAATCAAGTTATGAAGTAAATTATTTAAATATTCAGCATGCTTTGGTCTGAAGCAATATGCTGTGTTGTCCCCTTACAGAACAAGATGTACTGATTTCACTAACTTTTCAGTACATCCTCACTGAAAACTCTGATGACAATAGTATGTTCCATGCATATGTTATATTTATTGAGCAGGGATCTTCCTACATAAAATCTTTCACTTGGATTTTTTTCAGCCTACTCTTAAAGCCTGGTACCAACCACTCAGTCCCAAAAACCTAGAATCCTAACATGTCACTGAATGCTTCATCACAGAACAGACCTTTTTTTTTCTCTCTGTAACTACCTTACAACTAATGACATTTATAATTAACATACAAAAGGATAGATCCAAACATAGGAAGATTGTTATCATTGCATTGGCTTTATATAATCTGCATAGCTTGCAAGTCGTTTTTTTTTTTCTTTTTTTGCATTTTTTCTTTGATCTACAAGATAATTACATGCCTCCTTTTCAAAACAGAAAATAAACAATAAAGAAGAGTAGAAATTGCTAGCAGTAGCAATATAAAATATGGATAGCAGTGCATGTGGCATAGGGCTCCTACATATATATGCCTTCTTATCTAAATCTTTTTTCTTTGAATCTTTCAGTACCAAGGAAGAGAACTTTGAGCCAGTCTTGCAACAGTATTTTTCAATACTGTGTGACTGTAACAGTATGACTGAAAGGTTTGTTGCAAGTGCCAAATTAGAGACCACAATTATTACCTGAACCAAGACTCTGAGCTAACCTAGACTTCTGTGTAATGGGACTGGGTAATCCATGCAGTTCCTTTCCATGTGATATGGTGTTGTCCTGGAAATTCTGGAATAATACTAACTCAGGAAACCTTCCTTTGCATGCACAGTGTAGCCACATTGGCACACACAGCAACACTGTTCCGCCCATGCTTTCCTTTCTTCTACTGTCACACAACTTCTTGCTTCCAATAGCCTGCACTAAAACTTAATTTTGTTTGTGTTTCTCAATTATCATAGACCACTGCATGCAATAATCTTTTTACACCTTCTTTTAATTAAGTTGTAAAATATGACTTGTTCCTTTCTGTAATATATATTTATCTAATTAATAAGTATATAACCACTAGTCTATACTATTATTATTTCACAGATCCAATGCAAGCATTGGCATTTTATCACAACTGATAGTAGATGTGTGTTAAAAATACATTTTAGACTTTCAGACCTTTACAGAAGGTAAAGTCATTAAATGAATCACATACAATCTTATTGTGACACTGATCACTATGTACAGTTGCGCTCATTTCCTATTTTAGTCTACATCTGCTATGCAATCTTATATTTCTCTTTTAAGACAATAGTTAGAATATACTTCTTTCACTGAGTAATGTCAGTTAGGGATACTTTTGTAGCACCAAAAGGCTTAGTTCGGGCAGTTGCGCTGTGAAGAAATATAGCTCATTTCTTTCAGGGAAGTTCATAAGCAGTTCTGACAAAAGCACTTTATGAGTACAAGTTGCACCCATACTAGGAGCATTTTCAAGTAGAGTAACCTGTCTTTTTGGTGAATGTCTGAATAACTGGGATCCAATGAATTCAGTCCACTGGTTTAATCATCAATTTTCCCAGTAAAGACCAAGTACTGACAGGGGACATGATAAGAACATTGATTTATTGCTCCACTCTACAGCTGTACCAATATATATACAGCAGCAAACCTTTTCCTAGAAGGTTGAGCTAAAAGGGCTGAACAAACCCCACACACTACATAAGGTCTTGTCTACACACACCAGTGCAATTTCTCTAATTATAGTGTCTACTATATTGATAAAAGAGTTCCTATAATGCTACAGTATACTCCTATATATTTACTTAATCAGCTGGTCTAAGGTACATTTACAGTGGTATAACTGATAATATGCTAAATGAAAAACTACATAGGATTGCATTAGGTAAGTGGACCACTCTAAATGGATGTTTTCTTACAGTGAAAATTTACAGTCTAGAGAGTCTTACAGTCTAGAAAAGGTAGACAACACTTCACTTTCAACATGGGGAGAGACTGGTAGAAAATTAGGTACTACCACATGTGAAAACAAATCTAGTTTTCACTTCTTTAAGAGTAGAACAGCAATCACAGATGAATGTTTATTCAACTGCTCAGAAAAGAAGCAAAACCATAAAAAGACCAGAAGATTTTCCTCTTCATCTTTGGAAAGTGAAGAACCTAATGAGCAATATGTTGTTTAGTCTCAGTAGCAGTCAGTGAGGGTCAGTACTATCTTAAACTCAGCTTTTTAACCAAGACCGACAGAAAAAGGGAAAGAGAATCAACAGGGTAAACTATGACTGCTCTAGATCACAAGATAACTCACTGAAAGACAGACTAGCTAACTTTGTCACTGTAGTTTAGCAAAACAGGCTATGCAGCTTGATTTCAGTCAGGTGCTAGAGTACACAGTAATGCTGTAACATAGTTTAAAAACTTTTTTTGCTTTTCAAATAGTTAAATGAAAATATCTCATTTTAAGAACATAATCAAGCAATGTCCTTCAGGAAAAAAAAAATGTCAAAACTACAAGGCAAACAAGTTGTCACTAAACATGAGACTCTGTATGCAGGTCTATAAGAAGATCCAGTCCTACTGCGATGGGAAAGACTCAGGAGAGTCCTCCCCAAGGCTCGGCTTTAAGGGTGTGTAGATTCATGGAAACTAGAAATGGGGCAGTCTCCCTTCTTAACTATCACATTTACTGAGTGCTAAAACAA
>JAUBOD010000011.1:734584-758658 GCA_032353885.1 Nothura maculosa
AGGAACTAACCACATTCTTTTTAACAATTTTACCACCTAGCAGTCAAGTTTTGAATCAGCTTTGATTCCAAAAGAATTATTTACAGAGTGGTAGCAATCAATATACTCAGCTTTCTGTCATAAGATAGATGAGTTTTGGAACAACTGAAATCGAAGGTGTGGCCAGCAGTAGCGTATGATCAATGCTGTCATTTGCCAAGCTGCAGCATATGATCAATGCTGTCATTTCTATACTTGTTTTCATAGTATGTCCTTGGTCCTAGTCAGTGAAACTGGATCTGAACCTGCAGGTACACTAAATAACGCCCCTCAGAAAGAATCATAATGAATTAAAAAGTTAATTTCAAAGAACTAGAAGAGGTCAGGTTTTATTTTTCTCCTATAGTTTACCGCTCATTGAACTATGGATACCACTACAGTCAATGGAAAAAAAAAATTCCAATCATTTACACAAGAGTGAATTTGGCCCTTCAATACATCTGAAAATATATTCAATGTAGAAATGTCTTCTCTCATCCTGCTGAAGATCTATGCAGGAATAAAATATGTTAGTAAAGATATAACCGTCAAGAACGTCAACTGGATTTATAGATGGATTATATATTGCAGTTTTCAAGATACCAAAATGGTTTAAGACCATCTTTAATGAGAGGCAAAATGCATATCTTATCTCAGGAATGACAGGAACACTGTCCCACCTGCGATTTGTCCCATGTACACTTTAACAGGAAAGTCATCTTTCTGTCACTGTAGAATCAAATCAGAGATTAAGAGCTACCCCATAGCCTCCTTATACTCCCAGTACAGAGGAAATAATTTGAACACTTCTTTGGGGTAATCTGTTAGTTCCCAACTTTGTTTCCCAAATCATCTGCACTAAAGGGAACACCTCTGCTTCATGGCCACCTTGGCAGAAAGGGAAGCAGCTACCAGCTACCCTGGCAATCTGTTAAAAAGAGGATCCATGTGTAACAGAATGCTGACATAAAATAAGTTTAAGACATGTAAATCTGTAAAACAAAACAAAAGTCCCACTCTCTCTCTCAAAAAACATTTATGTTTAGAATAGCAACTTGAGGAAGATGATAGACCCAACATCAAAATACCATCAGCAGTATGTTTTATCATTTGCAGAAACAGTTGATAAGATCCTCCTTGTGCATTCTGCAAGCAGTTGGATATTACAGATAACCCCTGTGAGATATGTGTGGGGTTACCTGCAGATGTGCAAGAGATTCCAGAGTGCTTCTTCAGTCAGTGTATCCTTGTATGTGCTTATGGGATACTTTCTCAGTCTATTCCGTAGGAAAAGCCTTTCCAGTGAAAAATCTATGTGTTTATACCACCTATACTCATTTTGACTGCCAAGATTTTGTTAGAAAATAAAAAAAAATAGTAACAACTCTTTGGTGGAACTCTAACTCCTGAAATCCCAGGAAAAAACATTTTATTTTAGCTGAAACATGTTTTCCTTTTCACAGGCAACTGTTTTTACACTTACTTAATATTCTTTCTCATTATGCTTGCAAAGATTGTGGGACAAAAGCACCCTTTGGTGAGCAGCACCTGTTGCAGCAACTGGGCATGCTAGCTCAGTTATATATTGCCTGATAACTAACCAAGCTCATATACTTTCCAGAGTATTTTCTTGAATTTTGAATCTTCTAAGAATGCTTCTCTTCCAGTGAAGCATTCTGAAACACAGAAGTCGGCAAATTACTCTTTCCTGAGACATACAGTACAACACACAACAAAATGAAGCATATGGAAATCCTAACAATATTTCTGTACATAGAGCTACATTGTATTTCAGAAGGATAAAAGACTTATTTCAACTAAAAATCCAAAACATTTTCTTTTCACTTTTAATCCACTAGTATATGCCATACAGATGGTAAAAGTATTTTTACATGCTAGATTCAAAATGCAAATACTATTCATTTTTTTCTATAGAGTAGGTCAAGTAAACATTGCTACCCCCATTCTTAAGTTGGAAAAACTGAGGCAGAAAACGAGACAACTTTTGCAAAGGCACTCAGTTCCAACTGGCATTCTTTGCATTCCTTTTTGCTTCTGCAAGCACTTGTTTCTCCGTTGTCTAAGTAGAGTCAAAACTTAATTTAAAGAACAGTTACCTTCATCTTGTTTAGCATCACAAAACAAATACTTACTGTAGTATCAGGTAGCATACAGCTTTTCACATTTAAGTAAATCTTTAAGTATTCCTGTTGACATGCCCCACACATCTTAGAATCTCCTACTGTTAGAAAGCTAGTGAAAACAATAGAGACCTTATGCATGAAAAGGAACCTGTTAAAAAGCATGAACAAGTTTCCAAAGTATCTGAAAGGACTGTGTGGCGCAGGGGAACAGTTATTGAATTTCTGAAAGCTTTAAATCTAAGATCCCTTTTTCAAGACAGCCAAGATTTGCTGTGAATGAAAACCATTACCATCATATACATGCCAAAGAGCGTGAGATGAATTTGGTGTCTCCATCTCGTGTCTTTTGATCGGTCATTCTGATCGCAAAGTCACGATGACATCTTTCACTAGCTGGCATTCTTATTGATGGAATCAACAGGATTTAATGGCCGTGGAGATTGAACTACCTTCACTCACACTGTAGGCATATTGATGAGCTGAAGAGATGCTTGTGCTGTCACTGTGGATACTACAGCAGCTGGAAGGCAAATAGAGCGATTTCAGTTTTCAAGACCGTCAATCTGGCATTTTCCACAGGACTAAAAATTCACAAAAACCCGAGAGGAGCAAAGGGAATGAGATCAGTACAGATCCAAATGACACTAAGAACAAAAAATGTATTGTAAGACCATTTTTAATATAATTCCTATTTGTTTCAAATAAAAGGCATGTGACAAGTTTTCAGCTCCCTTATTTTCAGATCTTTTGAAAATGATTGAGTTGTATGTGGACAAGGAGGGTAAGGTCAGCACAAGTATATACTGCAACACTAAATGGAAATAATACCAGCTATTTGCATAAGGCAGTTAGAAGTCCAAATATAACATTTTTAAGTATTTCATATATGTTAGGCAAAACAAGCACCTAAACAGAATGCATGATGAACAAAATTCCTTCCTTACAATTTCTTCCAGTAAAATCAGTCATTATAGATGGGAAATATACATTAATTTTTAATTTTTACTTGACAGCTAGATTCTAAATCGTTCACAAGATTATCAGAACTCTGATGAGATCTGTTACAATATTTCATAGCAATCATAGCAATTCTATTTTACTTTATAGGAAAAATTGAAATGACTGCCAAGATTTTGTAAAATATATATATATATAGTAACAAAGGCTAGTGGAAACTCAAAGTTTGCAGATTTCTATTCTGCTATTAAACAAGCATTTGAAGATGAAAATTTTACCTCCAATGCACATGAACACAGGCAGATTCCTTTGCTTTAGTAATTGAATATGAAATGGAAGATTATTCTTTGATAGTTTGCTTTCCAAGAAGAAATACTACTGAAAAAGGTCTGGAGAAAAAGTATAATCAAAAATCCCCCTAAATTCTACAGGTCAGTTAATTAGTTGAGATACATGTCAAGGGTCTCCCAAACAGCTATGAGATGGAAAGGCAAAGTGCTACCAAACACTTCATTTTCTTAGTATCTTGGGATAAGAAACCTCAAAATATTTTTCTTTGCTAGGATGATCAGTGAAAACAGCCCTGCCAAAGTCTTCTAATGGAATCTTTTCTCTTTTCCTCATTACCAGCTTACCTTGAGATTTCTGCTATCTTGTCTTCCAAGACAGCCATTTTTCCAAGATTAATGTTACAACTCTGTTTTTTCAGGCCCAGGAAGTTTGTCTCATTTGTATGAGTTTCAAGTAGGTGATACAATTCTGCATGCTTAGCTGAATGAATTGCCGAACCTTCTGGTTTGTTCCCAGTGCTTCAAATGACGACTTACTTCATTCAGCCATTTCATTTCTGGGCTTGCGACACTACAGATAACTATATATGTCACCTATACCTGATAAACGTGTAGCCTGAAGAAAATACGACAACACATGATTTCTATCACAACTAATATGCATTCCAGCAGTCAATCAGTGTGTTACATATCCATAAAGATATATAGGGTAGTTTGTCAGTAAGATGACCTTTCTGTCACCCACTCCAGAGCTGCTGAATTTATCAGCCTGCAGGGTACAAACTGGGACTGCAACAATTCTCTCCCTGCATAAAGGTAGCCTAAGAGAAGTAGTTGCCTTTTGTAAACGAAGTGATAAAACACCATTTTAACACAAGTATATGTGTTATATAAACAAACATGATTGCTTGCCAGTCTCATCTTTTCCAGAGCTCAGACTTTCACTATTTTTTTTCTTTTTCCTTCCTTTTTCTCCCTTAAATTCTGGCATATTTAGGAAACATTGAAACAGAATTTTAATCAAAGAGACAACACACTAAAAAAATCTACTTCCCTTATACATTTTCTTTGGTGCTATACTAACCGGTAAGTACAAATAATTTCTGAGTAACTGAAGTGAATTTTGTCACTCATTAAACTCAGATTATGAGCATAACTGAAATACAGGAAATTCTACTTGAACAAAACAGCAATGCTTATTTATCGTGAGGATGGTGGTTGAACAGTTGGACAGGTGGCCTGCGGAGGTTGTGGAGTCTCTGCTCTTGCAGGCATTCAGAATCTGAGCAGATGCAGCTGTGTGCACAGTGCTGGAGCTGCTGCTTTGGCAGGGCGACTGGACCAGGTGACCTCCAGAGATCTCTTCCAACCACAACTACCACAACTACTGTGATTCTGTGAGAAGTCACATCAATTACTAAAGGCTTGTCTATATGGACATGTGAAGCAACAGCCAAGGTCTTTGGCCCATATCCTGAGATGATGAAAAAAAACCCAAATGCTTATATTTGGGTTTGACTGCATTGTACCAAACATACAAACCCAAAAATGCATTAGGGAGCTGAAGGGCAATGTCACTCAGCACAACACTCCATAAAACCAGATGTTTGGTTTCTTCGTTATGGCTATCTTACGTACACCAACTTGCAAGAAAAGGGAAAAAAAAAAAGTAGGCAGTTCAAGGGCATTTAGTGAATAAACCTCATCTCACAAAACAGAAAACATACATAATTTACAATGTCCTATTCAACTAACTCTTGCTACTATTTAAACTGTGCACGAAAAAAAACACAATATATGTCAAATCAAGATAACTGTGCATCTAACAAGAAGCACTTTCTGTGCTTTCATAATTTCTGTTCTACCTTTCAAATTAAAGAATCATGAGATTAAATGTTTTTTATCTTAATTTCACTGGCTTTTTAGTTTAGTGTTTTGCCTTATTGGATTACAGTTTTATAATGCTTCTATTAAGGCACTCTAAGTCTATTAGATATCTGATGCCAAGAAATGGAAGTAATTTACTAATATTAAGAAACACATCATTTGGACTCCATTTTTGCCCAATTTTAGAACACATTAAATGTTAAGGCTGCCTAAAGACACAGAATTCATCTGCTCAGTACTTACCTGCCACTGCTCTGCGCAAAACATTCTTCATCCCCAGAACAACAGATAACTCTTAATCTTTCCTTTTGTCTCTGCCTTAAGAAAAAATATCTTTGCCTGAACAATACTCTAGCATAGTGCAAAAAAAATTATCTGAAGTCCAGTATATCCTCACATTTATATTCTTTACTTCAGTATCTACTCTATACTTCCTTGTAACTAATGTCATCCATATATATTCCTTGCTTACAGTTACGCATGCTCACTTGCAAACTGCCCAGCTAAAACCACTGCACAAGATTTGGAGAGTGTTCTCTGTTTTAGTACATTATTATTACAGCATCCTATAGTACCTAGGAAACCTTAGGGGATGAATCGTACCCACGCTGGATTCAATGCTGCATTCTGAATTTAAATGATCAAAACACTATAGGGTTTAGTTTCTTACCTATGCTTCCTATGTGGGAATCTCAAAAGCTCTACTAAGCTAAAGGCACCCAGCAGAGCTTTTATTGAAATGAACAAACTCCTCAAGGGTACAAGCACTCCAGCTTTGTACTTCCTGCCTTCAAACTTCTTCAGCTCATGGTCAGGATCAATTAAGAACACAGCATGGCAGAATACCATGCTAATATAGCTATTTTCTCTCTCTGTCTCTTTTTTTTTTTTTTAAATAGATTACACTATATATACACACCTCTACGTACCTTAAGTGAAATCAGAACTTAAGATACTAAATGAGCTTCTTGAGGCTCCATAATTACAGATTTAGAACCAGGACTTCTAGTAAACTATCACCTGCCTTGTCACAGAAACATTGGATCTGTGAAAAAAAATTCACTGCAGAGTAATTGTCATCAAGAAAGCATAATCTAGGGAGTCAAAGAATGACATTGTAGCTGGTTTACTATTATTACCACTATTGGAATTAGACTGGAATCTTGGACAGAAAAAAAATGCATTTTCTATAAATTGGAAAATGATTTGAATTAGACTTGGCTGTTCTTTACAGTCGCTAACATTCTAATATGTCTGCAAACTTCATGTTCAAAGTAGTTTACCTTAAATGGACATTTCTGAAGGTCCCCCGAGGCAGACAAGGGTACTTTAAGAGAATGAAACACAGCTTTGTTTGAAAGTATCCAAATTTTCCTTACTCTCAATGAGAAAAACTGTCAAGATCTAGTTTTATTTGCAGGGATCAACACTGATGAATTAAGGCAGTAATATAAATTCTTAATTCAAAATAATTACCTTTTTGCTTTTTTTTTGAAACAAACAAACAGAACTTCCATCTCAATTTTACCACCTACAGAAATTAAACAGTAAACAGCAGGTAAAACAGGTAGACTCTGTTTTATCCACAGGCAATCACTGAGGGTAGCTTTGAAAAATCATTTTGAGAATGTCTTTGCAGAAGGCTGTCTCCAAGCTAAACTCATAACAATCTGTGAGGTTAAAGGTTAGAAGAATTTTTCACCAAGAAATCAAATCTCCTCTGATCTGGCCCTTAGCTTTTCTTGGCATAGTGGAAGTGCTACCTACATTTAAAGTATTTGTTTAATTCATCAACAGTACAAATAAATATAGTGATTTAAAGTTTATGAAGTATTTATGTAGAAACTTGAAGGAAGCCCTTCCAGTACTAGGTATCTCTCACACCAGGGTATATAGGAGTAGTTGTATTGACATCATTGAAGATGCTCTAGAAATTCATCAGGGTAACATAGATCAGATGGTGGTCCCTTGGCTCTGTAATATGTTGACCTATTCAGAGAAAGGTCAGTTTGCCATGGTAGATAGTTTATAAATTGGAAAAGAACCTAACCTATTCGGAGGCACTATAAACTGTTGGTCTCACCAGGGTATGGAATATTTTGCACACACGTGAACAGAAACACAGGCAGATATCTTGAATGTATGTGCACGCTATTCTTCTCAAATGAGAAATTTCTCAGCCTCCAAAACTTATCATTAATGCTACTTAACTCAGTTTCCTCACCATGATACTTGAGCATAAACTTAATCAGTCTCTTAAGCAGACAATCACATTTCTTATACATGTATGTTCTTAGAAACTTGCCTCAGTCAGTGATTTACAGTTTCACTGATTTCTGACAGCATGGAAGAGTTTAATGTATAGAACTCAACACCAAACAATGTAGGAAAGAACTGTGAACAGAGAAACAGAGAAAACTATAATTCTGGTTGACTGTTCCACACACTAAACTTATCCATAAAGTATTGTCTGAAGTCATCATCCTATTTCTGTTCCTCATGCTTTTATCAATTTCATATAAAGTCAGTTATTGAAATCCTTTCTGCTTCAGATTACCATTGTAAAATTTGGGTAATATTTGTTTCACATTTTTCTGAAGTTGAACTGAGCAAGCTGCCAGCATAATTCACACTTATATTGATTCAAAGCCAGTGCTAGTTAATGGAGAAACCAATTCTCACTCAATGGATGACCTGCTTATATCCCAAGGCAGTTTTTGCTTCAAATACCTCCAAACACATTGAACTATTTAGATGAAAGAAAAAAAAAAAAAAAGAAAACTTAGAAGTGTGCAGTATATATACAATATCTATATCTATGTAGATATAAGATTATCTTTCAAAACATTTATAAACATATGCATTTTGGCTACACTACTACTATACCGGCTTTAATAGTTCAAAAAGTTGCAGCTAGAAAGAACTATGAAAGAATATGAAAATATTTAGATAATTTAGGTATTTATAAATGGTGTAATCTTTAAGAAAGGTACAAATATGCAAATACGTGGTATTTCTGTAAGATCCAATTGATTTCCCACAATATAGATTAAAACTCAAATTTGTCCCAGAACATCAGTGTTAAATATACAGCGAGCACAGGTCTTTCAGTCTGCTTCACAAGAAATTACTTATAAACTCATTGGGCCAAATCATTTGATTAACTGTAATGGAGTTACACTAGTGATAAATTTGGTCATTGTTAGTCAATGGCCCTAAGGATTCAGGAAATGTAATTTATGGATCCTTTTTATGCCATTAGGCACTATTTTCAAAGGAGTACACTATGGTATAGAGCATTTGCTTTTTGAAGAACTTGAATAAGTAACAGGATTTGGGATAAGCAGTATAATTTTTCTGTAAAGTAAAAACTCCATGCCTGATTTAGACATTCAAGTGAAGTTTTTAAAAATATCAACCATGACAATTTTTATACATATTTTCAAACTAGCCCATGGATAGTGACACATATATGTTTCAACATTAAGAAATGATAAGAGACTTAAAAACAGATATACTGTGAGAAGATATCTTCTTAAATTCTTTATTCAATCAGGTGTGAAACAGTGTAATATCTTAAAGGGACATATTTGGTAGCATGAAAGACAAGTGCAGTGAGGCTTGAGCTTACTAAATTCATTGCATTCCTCAACCTTAGAGCTGCAAATAGATTAGTTTTTAACCTATCAAGAGGATGGCAGGTATTCTGCAAGCAACTGGCATTGTGAAGCAATTTAAATCTTCTCTATTTGTTAGCTGGTTTAGTGAATGCTAAACTGTATGGTTTAAGTTTCTTATAGACTGATTTTTCTCTATTCCTTTCACTCAGTAACTTGCAGGGTAATAGCTTCCATTTCCAAGCCTGGCAGAGACAATGCAGCCCCTGCTCAAAATGGATTTGAAGGTACAGCTTTGGGAGAGCTAAAAGATTGACTTTTGAAGCAGAGTTTCCAGGGTAGGTTAAAATGTGTCTACAGCATAATGCAGACATAGCTGTTACTTTGTGAGCTGCAGATTTGCCAAATGACAGTGAATTATTTGCTTAGCCTGTGGGAAATTACTGCAGTTATCTAACCAATATCACTCTGGACAAAAACAACAAAAGTATCTTTTTGACCATCTCTTGGATTTTCTTGACCACTTGAACAAGGACCAAACTGCTATTCAAACTCACAAATTTCTGTTAGTTATCTTCATGAACTCAATTTAATTTGAGTAATAATAAAAGAACTTTTTATTATTTCATTCTAGCAACAGTTAAAAATTAAAAACTTATTGAAGTTTGTTGAAGTTCCAAACTTTGCCTGCATTATTAATTGCTGCATATCACTTATCTTCCTTTGAAACTTGCACTTAGTACGCAGACAGATGGATGCACTGAAGCATGATATTAATCAAAAAGAAATCCAAAAATACACTGCAGCATACGGGCATCCTAGGCCAACCACATATTTGAGTGTGAATTTCCAATCTGGGCAGAGAGTTAGGAATCCCCTTGGTTTTGCATATAAAACTACACACATTTGCATGCAGATAGAACACTTAACATGATATTTATCAACAAGGAAGCATCCTTCATCTAGTCTACTAATGCAGCTTGTTCTGATGCTGCAGCTTCTGATGCCCAAAAGGCTGCTTCCTCCATATGCTCACTTGCAACTGCCATGACAAAACTCTCTGCTAGAAAGAGACAGAAAGAGAGTACAACCCCAAGCTTCACACATGAAGGCAAACTGAGTCATCACTCTGTAAAGCATGAAAATACTAGTGCAGAAGGTCCTGACTAGACACTGGCGATTGATCTTTGGTTTTGGTAAATCAAATGGGAATTCTAAAAATGCAAAAAATACACATGCCCGAGTATGTTCAGCTTTGGGCTGACAGAGAACATTTTTTAAAAAATACCAGGAATTCCTTTATATTGTTTAGGATGAAATTCTGTAGTTGCTTTGTTCATTGTATCACAAAAAGAAAATACGAAGCAGGTATATATATGTGTGCTTTAGAACTTGCATATCCTTTATACCAGCTTAATGGCATATGTCAAGAATTTTGTATGTTTACAGTTAACACCTATGCAATTTATCTGGATCAATCATTATGGTATGAAAAACAATTATTAACAAAGCTTAGCTGAGAGTTCAATGTATTTTAATTGCTCTTGCCTCCTCTGATGTCCTATGATCTAACATCTAATGACTTTTCCCTCATTTTAGTGCTTGATAGCTTGATAGCAGATTCACCCAATAATTTCTTAGTAGCTAGTATTAAAGGGATTTTTTTTATTGTGTGGAGTTTACAAATCACAGGCCAGGTAAACCCTTTAATTATGATCTCTCTAATTTTTTATGACAGGAGAAATTCAAATGAAGTATGGATGAAAATTATTTTTAAACAGGAATATTTCACAATAAAGGACAAGTGGGTATAAAACCATCCCATGGCAGATCAGTAGAATCATAAGGAACACACAGATTAACAGTGGATGGCACTTCCTTCCTTGATCAATGCCTTCAAGAGCTCAAATCCTCCACAGATAGATGAAAAAAAAACAGTATTTCCACTGAAATCTGATGTTCCTGGCCAGGCACTTTTTGCCAGGTGAGAGACAAAAAGCTCAATTCTTTGCTTTAGTCAGACTCGGGCTTATGAGATGGTTCACAATATCAGCTTTTCTGTTGAAGTCCTCTGCACTATTCATAAAACTGTTTTTCTCTTCTCACAGATGTTTTGGAAGGCACTATTTTTATGAAGACCACAAGGCTATTGCATGCAAACAACAGTATTTGTATGCATCTGTGTAAAAACATCTGTCTTTACCTTGGAGTTTGTTATCTCATCTCTCCTAGTGTAAAGGGAAAGGTAGGTTCTGCATTTGAATGTCAGTGTAAGGAGCAGCTATAAGACTCTGAATTTACTCCAAAGCCTGCTTAAAAATGCAGGATCATCTCCATTCACTTTAATGGACTCTGGAACTAACCCAGGGAACAAAATGTCTACAGTGTGGTAAGGGACTGATAAAAGGATAAAGCAGTGCCAAACTATCATAAATAAAAAATTGATATGAAGCATTTTTTTTTTCTGTACAGCAAGGGGTCATATCCACATTTTTGTAACCAGATGGTTCCCAGAAACTTGTCATGGAAAGATGGATACTTTATTTTTATGGCTGGCCACACAGAGAGGCATAATAAAGATAATGGCCCTAGCAGTGCAACACCAAAAACATAACATCAATATGAATTCCTTCGTACACTGTACTTTTAGGACTATCTTCAAGATATTTCTTCTCTGACAAAAGTGTTCTTAAAGTTTTATGTTTGAGTATGCTGTTTGTGTTTCGGTTTATTATTATACATGACCATGGATTTTTAAATGTGTATTCCTCTGACAGTATGAGTTGTGATAGATTTTAGCATTCCCTTCTTACAGCCTAGCTTCAGGCTTTTCTCACACTTGATTTGTATCTTGAGTCTTGGTGGATAACAAAAAAAAAAAAACCTTGTGTAAGAGCTTTTTATGCAGAACCCCGTATTCAAAACCAAAATTACATACAAACAGTATTTTATAGAATAGTAAAATCAACATCCAAATAATAACAATAAAACAAAAATAGTACTTTTCAAGACTATAAGACAAATTAATAAAAAAAGCATTATGAATCCTTTGAAGCACAACAAAAAAAGGAGCCATGGTTAAAATTTTAACAAGTTAGAATCATTAGCTAAACAAATCTTGACAGCCCAGCTTTGCACTTCCAGTCACACATGCTCAGAACAAAGGCTTCATATGTGAGGCAACTTTAATAGGTCCCTCTGCATATGACTAATTTTTCCTCAAATAGGCATTTTTTTATATCATATTTTACTCCAGATCCAGATATGCCGTATTCTATTAATCCATGTCACTCATCCACTGTTAAAAAGAAAAGACTAGCACTGAAGTCAGCGCATCTAATCATTATTATATACATGTGGGATGACAAAGGAATGTGTTAAAAATGGGAACAGTAGCAGCTGAAAGCAGAACAAGCTCTTCTATAAACTGTGTTTCTTCTGACTACACACAAATCAAAACATGCATGTGCAAAGGGCTATTGCAAAAATTTGTATAGAAAATTCCTGTAGAGTTTTTCTGCCCTCTCTAGTCAATGAGCTGGGGACACATTCACTGACATTTGCAGAATGTAGTTCACAAGCTACGCTCGCTGAGCAAAGGCAAGAAAGCAGATCATTCCCTTTTATTCTTTTCACATACTACTCCCTGTTTGATTAAAATAATACCATTGTACCAGAAACAATTTTATGTGTTTAGTAGAATTAGGTAAAAGCAGAAATAATACGTTTTGAATAAGCTTACCATCTCCTTGGATAACACTGACTGAGGGAATCTATATGACAACTCAAAACACCACTGCAGAAACATTGCTGCTTAATGAAAGTAGAGAATGCATGGGGGAAATGAAAGAGGTTGAGAAAGAGGATGGTGAGCCTTATGTGTACACTCAAATCTCAAAGTGCACTCAAAGTACACATATGCACAAGAAAATTTTTGTAAAGATAGTACACATTTTAAATACACATTCTTTCTCCTAGTAATAATATATAATTGTAAATCATTTTTTAATGGGCAAGAAGGGAATAGATAGAACAAACAACTGAAAAACACATAGAAGTGAAAAGAATATATAATATAAAATCCTAACATAAAGTCAGCTGGGAGATAAGATGGCCAACATTGTTAGAATCTTTACCTTAGGAACAGGGCAGTCCAGATTTAGTTACATGCCCTGTCTCTAAGAGGAAATAAAACCAAACAAATTATCTGAGTAATTATCACTCATCAATTGCTTCCTAATCTGTTCCAATTGAAACCAAATATCATCACAAAAAAATAAAACAGATAAATTGCACTGGGAAAAAAAAACAGGAAAGGAGGGATATCCAATGCAAGGAAAGATACTTAACTGTTTATATCCACTGTATGTTATCTAATGTTCAGAATGAATAAACACTTGTAAACATTTTTAATTTGATACTGCAAAAGAGCTTATTTGGTAATGATCTCAGTTAATGACCCACATTTATACTGCAGCTTTTCTATCTGCACTTTCCTGAGTTCTATTCCTAATTTCCAAGCCTCCGTCCTGAATTTTGTGGATCAGTTTCACCCTGAGGAACAACTCAATTGAATAAGACAGAAATTCTCTTCCCTTTGCTGACTGTAAAGGTGCAGATGAGCAGACCAAAACTGCAGTTGACATCACTCCTTTTAATTGATTTAAATTAGGAGTATCTCCAACTTTCAAACTGTTCCTCAACTAAGTACTAGATGAATGATGGTCCTGAATGTAGATGTTTGAAAACTGAATGTTTCAAAATAGTAATGAAGGAGAAAATTATCTGATTTTCAGACATTAAAGTAGCGTTGGGGTGATGATCCACATAGGTCAGCGATAATGCATGTACTTTAAATGAACTAAGCTTGTTTTGCATGATAACTTATGGTTGACTTTTGCATTGCTGAAACTGAAGCTGTCACTAAACTCATTTTAAGTGCCTGCAGTTATGACATACTACAGGGCTTTGAGATATTTTCCCAGATATTTATCTAGATATGTATCCACTCTGTAATCTAGAGACCTCGAACCACTGAAATATTTGTATTCTCCATGCTTCTCCCTGCTCACTCCATACTTCTGTCTAATCTCTGGTCAAGAGAGGGAAAATGTGTTATTTGTGGACTACTGAAGAACTACAGAAAACTTAAAATCAGGCCACGTGTTAGTTTCTCTTTGGTTTAGAAAAAAATAAGTCTACAAGTCACTGAAAGAATCCAGCAGAATCTTCATTGTGAGAGGTGACATCAGACATTGAACACATGGGCATCACACAAAACTCACTACAAGCAATTATTCATTCTGCATTTTTAAAATGTGATAATGCATAGACCTGTATATAATCACTGAATAGGGAAAACAGTTCTAAATATTCTAGTTAGCATATAACATAAAAAGAGGGTTGAATCCTACCTTTAGGAACTTCTTGCTCCCCAAATTACTGTTTCCACAACTGCCTGAGAAGGAACCAGGACAAAAGATGGGTATAAACAGAGATGGAACTATATCAATAATCAAGGAACAAAAGTTACTCCTCATATTGCTGCACCATGATTAAACTACAGGTTTAAAAGATGAAAATGCAACTTTAATAGCATGCACAATTTGCTGCCTATCAACTCAGAAAAATAAAAGTGCTATACCCATGTTGGATATTATTGACTAATGAATCAGGACCCAATAACCTGTTCTCTCCTTTCTCTCCACCATAAAATCCTAGCTCTGAAGATGAAAAAGGGAAACAAACTTTTTTTCTTTAGATTAACCTAACAATTTATTTTCTGATGTAAAAAATAATTGAAGAAGTGAAAAATACAAAGTAGTTATATTCATGTACATTTGGTGAGGTGGAGAAATAGAAAGTAGAGTAATATTAAGTTAAAAGATATGTAAAATAGGCAAAAAACCTAATATTCATAATCTCACTTGAAGATGTAGAGCACAATTTGGCAATTGTTCAGCTACATCTGCATTTCCACGCTGGGATACCGTAGTGTTTACTTGCAAAAATACTGATTAGTGATGCATTGCTTTAAATCTCTTTGTAAGTGGTTCTCTAAGGAAAGTGTCTTGTGTTTTTCCAGAGACAGATTGTGAGACAGGTATCAAAATGAAACTTTCTTACCTGTCACTGCTTCTCCACAAGCCAAGCAAGATTTCATACAGAGGATAAAAAAAGATCATTAGATGCTCCTAAATGAATATGGTGATTTAAGGTTCTACATGCTTGGATGACAAAAGTAAATAAAAAGAGAAGTTGTTCCTAAAGTTCGAAACACTTTTGCTGACAAAGGTTTTGCAAATCAAACAGTGTGATGATGCTTAAGTGATCTTACGACGGCTCCATTACGTTATCCATCTGATTTGAGAGGAATGATTTCCCAAGCCTAAATTTCCCAAACAACCTCAACCTGAGCCTTAGGGTAGAACATATAAACCATGATGCTCAAAAATGAGATATTATGACAGACATATCAGTTATAAAGTCACTCAAATTCAGGTCCATGACTTCTGAACTAGAATTAGAAATGAACAAATATTTTAAGCTCAAGCTGTATTCGGATCTGGCATATATTCAGTTCTGGTTCCCTACATGTTCATTTCTGAAGGCCTGAAGATAGGATATAAATTACTTTTGAACAAGAATCTTGCTAGCATAGTCTTCCATTTATTAAGAATTACAGATTTCTCATAAAAAGTAAGATTTTAAATTAGAAGTTCAGTCTTGACATCACCTTTGATGCTCTACATACCTCTGCTCCTCCTCCTCATTTAATTTAGTCTCTTATCTCATCACCCTTCGCCTACCTCATTCCAAAAGCAATTTACCACTTCTCTCAAAGCTACTTCTACATTGTTCTGACCTCCTTCTTCTCTATCTATACTGCCTAGACTACTATGCTTTCTTTTTGCATTCACTCTCAAAATATTGTTGTCTAAGTTGTTTTGACTCTTTTAATTTCATCTATTTATTCCATTATTCTCTTTAAGTCTCATTATGCTAAGTACTGTTTGCACTGACACACATGGAGGCTACTTCAACTGTAATAGCATTTTTTTTGGGAAGCACTTTTTGTTTTCGTTTAATATTACACTCTACTTCTAAAAATAAGAACACAGCTTGGGGATTAAGATAAATGTTTGAGTTGCTCATATTTTACAAAAGCTACTCCATCCTAACCCTGAGAAGGTGTTGATAGTTTACACAAGTTAAAGGGGTAAGACTAGAATGGAAGTACTAGTACTGTTTTCTGTCCACATTTCAGGAATTTACAAGTGATAAGTCTATATAAGAGAAATGGGAAATATAACATGAATGTTGGCATTCCAGGACTAAAATGTTCTCAGATCTTCTGCATCTGGAGGTACCATTGTGACTGAGTCCCACAGACACTGCTAAATGTATTTCTGTAAAACTTCCCATCTTCCCTGTGCCAGTGAATAACCTCAATCTGAAGCAACTTAATTTTCACAGAAGAATCTGAAACATCTGCAAATGTAATTTATTTAAGGACCTAACACAACATGGATTTTAGGTGTTTTAAGGAAGTCAGATAATCAAAACCTAGACTTTACCATTTTACTCTGAATGAAACACTGTTCCTGTATTGTTTCCTAAAAGATCTTTCAAGCTGTTGCAACAAATCGCTGACAGTAATTATATTTAGACCATTTTCTTTATCCCATTTTCTTACTGTAGGCATCTGTGTGCCACGCAGCTTCAGGAGGCAAAGAGAAAAAGCTCTGCAACCTCTCTGACAATGAGTATTTTTGGCAAACACACTGCACTAACATGAAGTGTCAGGATATCAAAGACTCCCTGAGGAGTTCTGCAAACACATCTAAAGAAATCCAAAGCAGTGATTATGAGCCCTTTTCAAGACTGCAAGGCCTTTCTTCAAAAAACTGAAGTCTGAATAAAGTCAGTTGTTTATACTGAATGACCTTCCTGATAAGTAAAAAAAAGGAATAAGGAATAAAATATGTTGGTGTTAAAAATTATTTAGCACAATCAGGGATAGCATTTCCATGTATAATTAATATTCAAATACGTATTAGTTGTTAAGATCTTTATTTCATATATAATATTTAAGAAATATAAATATTCCTTCATCATCCAGATATCTATGGGATAGTGAAATGTAAATCAAACGAGTATTTAAAGATTTCTCCACCCCAATAATTTTACCCTCTATTTTTATCTTTTTTTAAGTTTTGTTACATTTTTATACTCATAAAATTCTTTCCCAACTGATATGGAACTTCTCCCAAGAAGTATAGCACCTTTCAGACCTTAAAAACATGATGCAGATTCCAATTTATCTGAAGACTGACAGTTTGCAGAAAGGCTAATTTTAGGAAAGAGAGTCAATCCAAATTCACTGACTGGAGAATTGAGTGTGCATATGTACAAGAAACAAAGCTTTAGGTGAAAAAGTACATCATTCATTCCATTCGAATGTAGTTAGAATTTTTCATGGGATTTCAGTACATATTAACTATTATGTTTTACCCTTATGAATAGTGGCATCTTTTTGTATGAGCCAAGAAAGCAACTTTCATCCACTTTTTAATGATTACAGTTCTAATGGCACTACTGAAATGTATAAATTAAGTCTACCCACTTAGAAAGGGGATGGAACAGTACGAAAGATTTAGGAAAAGAAAGCTTGCATTAAGCAAAAAACAACCAAAGAAATCCTTTAAATTTGACTGATCATTGATCTACAGTGGGAAAAAAACTCCAGTGCTTTAACTATTGAAGAATGTGTCCACTAAAAGCATGCCCAAAAGCATTCATCAAGTATATTTACAAAATAGGAAGAAAAAAAACCCACAACCATATAATTTAGCAAGCACAAGGGCACATCCTTAACCTTTTATAATTATATGTCACTCAATGAGATTGTACACATCCCAGCTTGTTCTTCTGTGACAGCCGTAAACATGCTTCAATGGAAATTGCTAATTTAAAAATTAGACACCAAAAATAGAATCTTAATCTGCAACTCCAGCAAGTATGACAACATAAGGAATAGATTAATCTGAACTTTCCTACAGCAGACAATCTGGTCTCAACAAGGGGTGTGCGACAGGCAGGTTATGGATGATGATCTTAATGAACCAGTACTTCACCATGTAGCCCTGGTAAACATCCTTCATTTCTATTTCGTTTCAAGTAATTTAAGCAAAAGTATCAAATATTTCCACACAATCTGTTTGAGTATGCCTTATCTTCTAATACAATCTATTTGCTATCTGTCCTGTAATTCATTGAAAGTTACTTACATAATTAAAAGCAGAATTGTAGCTTTGTATAGGCCTACTTCAGCAATAAAGAAAGAAAAAAGAGGAGAAAATAAACCCAAAGTGTTCATTTGACAACAAATATTTAAAATTAAGATTTGCAACAAGATTATGGAAGATCTCACCTAACCAAAAGGAACATTATCAAGCATGTATAGTGCCATGCCAAAATAACACAGATGACAGTTCCATGGGTCTGCAGATATCCTCTATTCACTGCTCCAGCCTGCAAATAAATAGGGAGATACTAGGGGAGACTAATCCCTGAGGATATGCATCAAACATCTCCTTGTTTGATGCAGTGATGCAATATTTTGGTGCCAATGAACACTGATTCCAGGAAAAAAACAAGGAATCTTTTTAGGCTAAGAATACACTCTTACAATAAGCAATCATATAATTTTATTAACTAACTTGGAATGTGTGGTCAGTAAAAGTAAACATTTGCTTATCCTACTATTACTATAACACTGTGTGTGCACATACATCCACTGCTTTAAAGTAATGGCTGCACTATCATAATACTTCTCAGGTTTCTAAGGAAGCATTAAAAACAAGAAATTTCTTCTTACTTAATAAAAAATATGTTCTTCCTCCTAATTTGGGGATGAATGATTCTTTACTGGTCATCTGCATTTTCATATTGTTCTGTCTCTATAGCATGGTAAGCCCACAAACGTTATTCTTTGTGTTATCTGAGAGAAAAGTATTTTTGAGATACACAAGAAAGTGATTCTCAAGATATACATACAACACATGTGAAAACATCTAGTTCTTGTATAACCTGAGCCACACACTATGACTGCTTGAGACACTCTAAACGAGGATGGAACCTGTCCAATTTTACCCCTCTAGCATAGCTAAGCTGCTGCATAAATGTTGGAAAAGAACTAACTGCAACCCAATACCTAGTGTTCATATTCCATTCTCTCTACAAGTTCAGCCTAAATTCAGTATGTTTCTACTGTAGGCTATGTTTACTGAAAGCTACATTTGACTATGGGCAACCTGTCTTTGAACATATGCTGTAGGCAGCAATCTAGCAGAGAAATGGGCAACAAGCTGTGAGACTAAACTTTTATCATCGTCTCTATAAATCAAGATGAAAGCTATAGACTTCCTCCTGTGGACCTCATACTGCCTTTAGAAAAAAGTTAAAATATTTAGATTGAAGGAGCAAAATAATATACAAAGAACTGAAAAATAAAATCAGCTGAAACTATTGTCCAGTACTAATTACAAGTCCACTTTCCAATAATGAGCATTTTTGTTTTTAAAAGAAATACTAACACCAGTGACTAATTAGTAAGATTAATGATGGCTATGCCATCCAGAAATGTTTTTCTTTTGTTGTTGTTCAGCTCTATTTATGTTGCTAGCACAGATTACAACTGAGGATGAACCTGCACTAAACCAAACACAGCCAAGTGAAAGAAACCACTAGGTAATTTTGATCTGTGAACCAGGTAAGTACTTTATAGTATTTCATACAGGCAAGCAGTATCACCTCAAGTCCCCCAGATCCGCCCAATTATTGCATGGAATTGTTCTTTTTCACCAATGTTTTTGATAAGAGCAATGAACTACAAAGCACTGCTGCTTGTCCTTCCTTTGGTGGTTCTCCAAAAAGGGCTAAAATAAACTCTGCAATTCCATTATGATACTGCCTGTATTTTGTAGTGGGAATACTAAAGTACAAGGTCTAACAAGAACTAAAGTCAGATCTGCAGAATTCCAGGTCTAAACATTTCTTCCCTTGCTTTCCTTTAGGAGAAAGAAAGGAAAACAAAATCGACAGCTACTAACTTCAGCAGTCACCTGCCTTAATGTCACTGGTTGCTGCCTCTGCAACAGTCAACAGAAATCAGCGTTGCCTATGAGTGCACAAGCACAGTTTACAATCACATTAGTTTATCCTCCTATAAAGATGAAATCGAGTAATGGGAGTCTGCTCTGTTCTTTTTAGCCTGCCATATGGATTGGAACCTTGCAGAAATGTAATGAGAAACAGCCAGAGGTTGTTAACAACTTTAACATCTGTTTGCTCAGTGAAATGCCAGTTAAATTGTACTACAGGTTGCAGAATGTCAAAAATACACTCCCTGAATTTGCATTATTGTGATATAAAAAAATGCATAGAAATTCACCTCAGTCATATTCCAGTTTTATTTATTTACTTTTAAAGTTTTCTAACCTCTTTCTTGCAGTAAGAACTCACTTTTGCATTAAAAGGAAACAAGCCCATGCAAAACTCAAGGTTAGCTAATACATTTATAACACTACCCTGTTGCTAAGCATGGTGAAGACGTTGGTGCAGAAAGAACATAGCACAAATAAGACTCAGCTGTTACCTCCTCAGAAGTGCCTTCTGAAGTCACTCCTGCACTGCTTCATCCCAGCCTGCTTAACTGGATCACAGTTCTAGACACAGAACCACAGCCCACTTCTGCCCTCCTGCACTGCATATGCATTCAACCTCTGTCTGGCCTCACAGGAGTTGGAAGATTTTCCTGTAAATGGCAGGTTGACTGAAGCTAAGAACACTACGGCTGAAAAATATTGGTTTATTTTTAATCAACTTCTTCCAGACTGGAATATGGTAGCTACAATTAAGTGCTACTTATTCAACAGTAAAATTTCAGTGCCAGATAGGCACACAGATGGGAGGCAGAGGACAAAAGACTTTCACACATTTGAGTATTTTCTGTTTATCCCTCAGCACAGATAATCGTTAATCGGACTGAAGTTAGAGTATCTTCTAAAACGCATTAGGTTTATTACACAAGGGACTAACCACATCTGGACAGATTTAGCAATTTAAATAAGTGGGTGGCTCATTGTTTAACCTACATCTTCTTGTGATGGCTTCATTCTTTTGTCAGAATTCTTTTGTCCCATCATCATCAGAAAGGTGATGGGATTGTGTTTTTATTTAGCACTAGCACCAACTGCATTAGCTATACTTAAAGGTATAGTTCATGCTTGCTTTCCCATCCTTCCTCCTTTTAATGAGATTTAATATTTAGAACAGGATTATCCTCTGAAATATATACAGATCTCATCTCTAATATTCAGTTCTTCCTTTGCCTGCAAGAATCCCACTAATCTTCCTGTGTGATCCATTCATAAAGGGAGAACTGTATACTACAGCTCAGCTCTGCTGTGCCCGTCACAAGAAAATTTTGTCCTTAGAGCAAAACTATGATCAAAACACTAATTTAGGCCAAAAGGAAAGAGTTAGCAAGTTAGCAGCTAGATATCTAATACATGTGAAACCAAAGTGCCTTGAAATGACTCCTAATAATGTTACTTAAACAAGATGAGACAGAGATACAGTTCAGTTATGAAAGGAATTCCTATATGCCAAGTTATAACGTTCATAGAAATTAAAAAAAGATAGGAGAAAAGACTCTAAATTTGTCTATTAAATGTTATATTCTGTTCTACTCTCTCTCTACTATCCTCCATATTGCACACTTTTGTTTAATACTCTGAGACATGAGAATAATGAACAATGAAAAATCAATAGTAATGTTCATAATTCACAGCATTACATGCTGTCTAATAATAGCATTAAAAATAAAAGTAACTTTGCTATGACTTAATGTAACCTTGGTAGAATCTACATTTCACACACCTCATGCATTTCTTTGGTCTTTGAATCAGAGCTTCCTTGTATCAAAGCTATTATTATAATCATTTCAGGCAAACAGGTATTATACTGAAGAGCTTAATTTGAAGTATCCACTTTGCATCAATGGATACTTACTGACTGAAAATGCAACTACTTACTACTACTGAAGATGCAACAGTTTTGCGTCTGTTTTTCTTACAGATTCAACACAGATGACAACCTTACAAATAGAGGCAGTCAACTTACCTATTAACAATTTTAGGAAGAAGGAAAAAAAAAAGAAAAAAAAAAGGTAACTATTTCCAATTCACTATCTACAATGCTTAGATGTCATGCTAATTCTAATGCACCAGTGCAGAATATTTTGCAGAGATTCAAGGTGATGGGCATTTTTGAGAATAAGGCAACCTAGCTCCCAAAGATTTAACTCCATAGAAAATTCTGGTAGACAGAATTTCAGACATATATCTAATTATTTTCAATTTAAATTCAGTGACTGGATGTCTATTAGATGATGTCTAGGCATGATCCTTCACTGTGATGTTTCTATTTCTGTCATTTGACGATTGTGATGCTTCTAACAATTTAACAGATTTGGAGATCCAGTGGCAGTGCCTGGGAGTGTTCTATGACCCTACTGCTACAAAGACAATCTCTACTTAACCTCAGAGAAAATCCTGTCTGGTAATCTCATAAGAAATCAAAGGATGCCAAGTGTAAGTGTGGGAGTGAGGTTATAAAACTCTGAAGGATGTTCTGCTGTTCTTTCATCACCATGAAGTCATCCTTGTCCTTGCCATCCTTGGCAAGTATAGCTTTATCCTATCTTTGCCAGTTGACATTTATAGATGACAAGCTTAGCTCCCACTAATGTTTCCTAGTTGTCATTCAACTGGAAAGAACCTGTCTTTTTAACACAGAGCAGCAGAGTATTGCTTTTGGGGGTCTTGATAAAACTCCCACCGTCTGCTACTATATCAGAATTTTTTTTTTCAGAAAAGGATGATGTCTACATTAGGGGCAAAGAAACACTGGCTATATAGGTGTTGTCACTCCTACAAATACACCTTAATTACATAGCACAATTAGAGCAACAATAGGCAAACATATTGCATTACTTTATTAAAAAAAAAAAAAAAAAAAAAAAAAGATTCCTCCTTTAAGATTATTTTCCTTTCTGGACTGCCAGTTATATTCTTGTCTATTCTCTGACATTGCGTTCACAGAGCAACTGAAGAAACAGCATTCATAGAATAACTGGAGAAACAGATCTGGTAAAATTTCCATTTAAAATATCATCAGATGCACGCTAAAATATCATCTGATCCATGCTCCCACGAAAATTTCAATGTTTTTTGGGATGCTTAGGCAGGCAAGTATTCTTGAAGGGAAATTATAGATGAAGGCTTTTATGACTTATGAAATACATTATTTATGAAATTGGAAAACCCAGATGGAGGAAAAGAATATAATAAGTCATGGAACAATTCTGGATAGGACAACAGATATAAAACCTGAAAACTATCCAAAATCTCATATTCAAAACTTTTTTATATAAATCTATATAGAACTCTGCATCCAAATTCATTTGCCTTGTCCATTAACATGATATGTTAGTTTTGCTTGTAATATTTTAACCATATTAAAAAAGTAATTTTGAATATTTTCCAACTTAGAAAAGAATTTTTCTTACAACTACGTAATGCCTTAAACTTTGTATACATTGGTGAAATCAAGTCACTCTGGCGGATACTGGGGAATGCATGTAGGTAGTTTCAGCAATAGGCCACACTGACGTAGTTTCAGCAATATTTTAAAACATCTTTTTTACTTTATCTTTTATCTCTATCATGAATATCTGCATCCTGTCAAGCATATCTGCAACAACATCCATGAAAAATGAAAAACTGTTCTTCTTGTTCCCAAATTTTGTTCCCAAAAATTGTTCTTCCTGTAGCCAAAATCTTGGATAAATCTTTAGCAACTGATTAGCAAAGAATAAGGATGAAAGTAATGAAAACAACTGTCATCCATCCTACTGGATACAATACCAACTTGCAATTCTCCTTTTCCTTGTCTGCTCTATACTTCAGAAGAGTTAAGTAACTTCATTCACTCTCAGTAAACTGGTAAAATGTGCAAAAGAGCTTTTAAGTAATACAAACAGTTTCCTCCCCCCAAATAATCAAATCATGGGCTGTGGAGACCAGTTTTAACTG
>JAUBOD010000011.1:767663-778469 GCA_032353885.1 Nothura maculosa
TATCCTTAGCACTTATATTAAAATAGGCTTGCATGACTTGAGTTTGTGTAAATAACTGTAACTATGTCCACATAACTAGATGATGTTGGACTAGATGATCTCTAGAGGTCCCTTCCAACCTTGTAGATTCTGTGATTCTGTGATTCTGTGATAACTCAAAAGTTTTACACATTCACGTGGTATCTTATACAGTGTGCGGAGGAAAATACTTAGATAGATGTACAACTAGCAAACACATCTATTGATCTGGGACACTTATTGTATACACCAAAAATGTATTTATTACAACCTACCATAAGTATTTACCTCAAAGAATGCTTAGACTATTTAAAACTTGATAACTTACCGTTCTCTTATTAACCTCCCAGGATAATATCTCTGAAAACTACGCCTTGCATAATAACACTACGACAACACGCTCACTTTAGTGCTGATGTATTAAACATTTGAAACTTTTTCTGACAAGAATACTTTGGGGAATGATCACATTATCATTATTAGCATCTTCAGAATTGATAGATAATCCACATTCCCCAAAAGTACTACATGTTGACAACAAAGCAAGCATTAAAATATCCAAGATAACTGGGAGAGGACTCTCAGACATAGGCTCACACTACTCAGGCTGTTCTGGGACAATCAAATTCTGAAGGGCTCAAAGGTATAAAGACCACAAGAGCATAATCATGTTCACCATGATTTATAGTACTGGTCACGGACAAGGGACAAATAGGGAATTGTTATGAACAATTGAGCTGCTATGGAAAATTTCCATGGTGATGTATTTTGTTTGGCAAGGATATACATGAATGTGACATTATTGAAGTAGAGAGAAAAATATATTTTTGGTTAATCTGAATTATTTTCTTAAGCTATTACAGCATTTTAAAATACGGCATTTGATCTATCTAAATTTGGGTTGTCTTCAATTAACCAAGTGTCATCTGCAAAAGGTTTCCCACACATAACATCGAGAAATGATCTCTAGTTAGAACATGGTTGTATCTAAATAGATATATATAAATATGCTCCTCTTGCCCCCCATACCCACTTAAACTGGAATGTTTAGTCTTTATAGATGCAGAGAATGATGCTTAGAATGCTGCAACAGTCTGTGCCTTCTTCATTACTTTCCTTTTTCTCCCTCACACATACATATGTCATTATAACCAGAAACGCAATTCAAATCACCTTAACAAGAAGATTTAAACACAGAACATATAGGAAAATAACAGGTTAAAGAACATTCAGAGCAGTAGCAGTTAGAAGCATTCAAAGTCAGATAGTGCTGATAAAATTCATGCCAGAATACTCAGACTATCTGAAACAACGTCTGCGCCATCAGCAATTACCTTCAACAACTAACGGAGGAAAAAGGAGATCACAGATGGATTGGAGATTGGAGAAGGCCAAACATTGCACTCTCCTCACCTCTGAAACAGAAAGCAAAAAATTATAAATCTGTCAGCTTAACTTTGATTGCTGTACAGATACTGGAAAAAATGATTAAACAATCAATTTTTTATCACCTACAGGATAATAATGTGACAAAAACAGACAGAATAAATTTGTCAAGAACAACTCATGACAAACCAATCTAATTTCCTTTTTATATAAGTAACTAGTCAAACTGATAAGACACAGTAGATGCAATACAGCCCTAGTAAAATAACGTTTAGGATACTGCTAAACATGGCAGCTCCAGAGGCAAGCTTGGCAAATATCATCTGAATTTAAAATAAATAAATAATAAAACTTGATGTAAATCTATAATAAACTGAAAGATGCTTTGAGGCAGTCATTATCAATATTTTGCTTTTGAACTTTGGAAAGCAAATTATTCTCTTAGTAGTAAGGAACTACCTTACAGAAGGAGGAAAGGTAGGAGGAAAAGAGGAGATTAATGCAAGAAGGCATTGCACGCAACCATTGTAGACTTTTGTAATCCAGAATGATCTTTAAAAATTGGAAACAAATTCAAAAATATCTGCAGGATGAAATCTGGTAAAGACAGATTCAAGTTATTGCAAGTGGAAAGAATTTATGAAGTGTATTGATACAAAATAAGGAATAAGAGGCCAGACAGCAAAACTGAAGGAAAGAATAAAGGACCTAGAACTTTTATTTTTAAGAAAAGCAAACTCATTCTTGAGAGATACTAGAGGACTATGAAATATGTAAGACAATTATTCTTGATGCTGAGTTCTGAGACTCGAAAATAGATGCTGCCAAATTGCCAAGTCTCTACAGCAGAGAACAACAAAGTTTTAGAATATGACACGTAAAGAAAGACTGAAAAAACTTGATCCATTTTATTTTTACTTAGAGAAAAAAACATTAAAAGATTTAAGATAAACTTATGGTGCAAAAAAAAATTTGCAAAGTGACAGTCATCCTATTCAGGTCAGGAAAGAACAAAAGATAGACAGCATAAATTGGATCAAAGATTTCTTTTAGATATTAGGAAAAATCTTCCGAGGAAGCACCAAATATTCAAAAACCTATAGAAAGGCTGTAGACACCATGTTAATTTGTTGTTGCTATAAATGCATTACACAAACAGCTATTTAGGTGCAAAGGAATTCCTGTTCTCTAGTCTTTTTTCTCTCACACACAAATGTGCACATAACCATAACTCATTATAACCATTATAACAAATCTAACCTTATGTTTCCATAGTTAATGGATTACCTTCATACAACTGAGTTGACTGACAAGCTTCTGAGAAAACTTTAAAAAAAAAAAGGAAAAAATAAAGGCTTGAGGAAGACTGACCTTGTCCATTGGATATTCAATGCTGAATGTTATGGGAACTGATTAGAGGAGTCATGCGACGCTGTCAGATGCTGATAGATACACTGTATGTATTTAGCTATTTTACTTTATTCAGAAAAGCATTTTTTCTGGCAGTGAATTTTACTATAAATAAGACTACTTATTTACAAGGACAATCAAGGTTTGACTTTGTTCATTGGGGTTCAAAACTTCCGTTTAAAATTGATTACAATTAAGGAAAACATAAGTACTTTTGTTTTGGCAAAACACTTTTAGAAACAGATCTTTCAGATGGAAAAGCTGAACCCCTTTGACATTCAGGACAAGAATTTAATGAACTGAAAACCATCACATATGGTGAAAGTATCCTTGCTGTAAGAAGAAAGGGCCAGAAAAATGAATGGAATAAAACCACTTCTTCCTCAGTCATTTTATCAAATAGCTCTAAAAACTGGAATACAAGCGTGCCAGCCTCAAGAAAGAAGGATTTTCACCTAGTCAAGACACTTCATCAATTTCATGATCATGAAACAACTGTATCTAGAGATTGTATTGTACAAATTACTTAGAATCTGTTTTCTAACAGTAACGAATGAGATCAGGCACAGCCTCAAGAGCGAGATTTCTAGCCCTATGGAGAGAATGTTCAGAACATCTCTCATTTAATAAACTCATCTATTTCTCTAGTACAAATGGGCTGCCTGATTTACTGGTGGTGGGCTGCAAATCACACTGCTTCCTTATTTTTATTTATTTATTACACTTATTGGAATTTTATTGGCTGTTCTATTAATATTACAAAGTATTTTCTCTAAATAAAAACAAAAATATTAAGTAGAAAATACCAAGTTCAAGTATGAAAAGCAGAATATGGCTATGGGAATAGAAATAACTAAAATATATGTATAAAGGTTCTCTTGACTTCTGATATAAATAATTTCTGTTATGCAGAATTTGCCTTAAATTTATAACTGACACTTTTTTTTTCCTTATTTCATTCTATCAACAGAAATTTCTAGGGATTAGGAGATATATTTTCAAGCACAAAAGGAGTTAAACTTAGCTTCTGCAGTCAAAAACTTCAGCAGTGTTGTTATATTACAATATGCTGACCAGCTTTTGTTGTGTTGTTATATTCCATTACTAAAGCAGAATGTCTTAATATGAAAACAAAACAAAGCGTTGTTGCTTTTCTAGCTAATAAATGAGCAGACACACAACAAATAAGCAACCTAATGAACATGCAATGTGGTGGTCCTCTTTATTGATAATTATCTCTTACATAACTGAGCAAGCTTATGTTCCTGAAGGTGTAGGGATGCCCTAGAGGAATAAAAGCAAGAATTAACACTCTAGTGCACATACTAATTAAGATTTAATTAGGGAATTAAAAAAAAAAACCACAGAGTGCATGTTTTCAGCATAATTACCAACTTATTGCTTGTAGGGTTTTTCATATTTTTCATTGTAAATAACTAATTACATTTGTCATTTTAGAATTTGAATTTCTCAAATTTTACCCATTTTAGCTTATATGAAATAGTATTTTTCCTCTGGTACATTTTCCTTCCCTCTAATTTTTTTAACATTTAATCCCAATTTATAGTATTTTTCCTATATCATTAATTCTGTATGGAAGATATTAAATTGCTTTTCTTCAAGGTTTTAAGAATGGAATATGGGATGCTCCCTACAAATTACACCATTAACACTTTCCTTCAGCCTCTGTTATTATTCTGAATAACAATTGCGAAGTATAGGTCAATATAATCAGTTTCCACAAAATAAAAAGGTGGAGACCTTTCTATAGTCATTTTCTTCCAGGAGACAGTATCATTCTTCAGGTTTTCTTTATAAAACCAAAACTGTTTCAGTGATCTTCCTTGGCTATTTCCTAATTCCTATTTCTACAACCACAGTTCTCAAGACACCTTTAGACTCAGCAGAGCTTATTTGCTTCAGTGTATGATGACAATAATAAGCCCCCTGAGACTGCTCTCCACTTTAATCCTTGGACATGGTTAATACACACTAATCAAATATTACCATGCTTAACATAAGAATGTAACTACACTCTTGAATTCTCTTAGAATATGACCATGACCAAAGAGAAAGGAAGTAAAATAGTTCATGTTCTAATTACTTCTTGTGTATAATATCAATCTATCAGACCTAACATTTTTAGAAAGGCTTGACAGAACTATATACAGGACACACACACAACATTTTTTTTCTTTTCTTTCCATTAGCTGTAGTAACAATTTCTGTAATGGTGATAGACCAACTAGTGAGTTTGGGGATTTAAACATCCACATTTGGTTCCTTTGTTTCCAATTGCTTCATTTTTATCTCACTGAATGTGTGCAAGAACGAAAATGAAATGAAAACCAAGAAAAAAAGAAAAGATTCCGCAATAAGGCAGAGTGCATGAGTGATTTTTCCTGCTGTTATTTAAGCATGCAATTTGAGTTCTGCTTGACTGAAGTCATCAGAGTATTGCTGGAGAAAAAAAAAATAAAAAAGAGAGAGAGATAACGACTCTTTGAACACACAAGCACTAAACACAATTGGGTTAGGCAAAAGGAAAACAATATCCAGGATGTTAAGTGAGAAATGTCATTCAAAAGCATTCATGTTATCTAACTCCAGATGCAATACTTTATCTTAAAAGAATTCTGAATTCTTCCCACAAAGAAATATCGAACCACTTTAAAATGACTTAGATTTGTATTTTATGTCCTTTAATTCAAGTACTAAAGTATATTATGAATGATCAAAGTAGTAAAGATTCCAGAAAATCAGGAAGAAAGATTTCATTCATTTAATGATCGCTCATATAAAATTAAAAAAAAAAGTCTGCTTCTAAAGTGCATACCCTAACAAACTGGCTCAGTATACTCTAATACACAAGCATGATTGTCTCAAAGTTGTTAGTTTTTTCAGACTTAAGTACTTAACTGACTTTTTTGCACTGCATCTATATTTCTAGAACACAGAACAACAAAATCCCTGACCTCAAACCTCATTCTTTTCTTTCATTCAGGATACAGATTCACTCACATCCAGACTAGATTGTAAAATGGCACTAAGCAATAGTTAATATACTTGGGCTTTCAGTACATCAATCAACTGCCTTTGATATCACAACATTTATATGATCAATCATATGAAACGTTTTAGCTACTTCTTTGTAAAGATTACAAATTAAATCCTTTAAAAACATTATTTTTATAACCCATCTTGTTTGAAACTTTTTTTTTCAATAGATGTACTGAATTTCAAGATATCATATTGGGTTATGTGATAGCACCAAACACAGCAGAAGAGCAAAGCTTTTATTAAAATACACCTGCATGAAAGATTTCAGACAATGAAATTTAGTAGATATTTTGTAGATAATTACTAGGTCATTTCGAGAAAGTATTTGCTTTCTGACTACTTGCCATATATAAAATAAAGTAGGCATTTTTCTAATAACACTGTTTAAAGGAAGCTCTTGGGTAGATTTTATCTCATAAAAATGAAGTTGATCCTAATCAACTGAAATGCTACAAAAATCTTTTGAAGACATAGCTTTTTACAGAAATACCAAAAACATTTGAAAACATCAGATTGAACATTTGAAAAATTTAAACCGGCAATAATCCCTTCTTTGTGCCTTTTTTCTTCACAAGATTTCAATAGCATCAAAAATCAGCATATAACCGGAGTTAAAAGTGTTTATCCTGAAAATCAACACTCATCAATACTTACTTTAGGGAAATTAAACACCACTACCACAATTTGCTATTTTTGTGTTTGTACTGTGTCTCATACCTTATTGATTATACAGGACAAAGACATTGCCAAAGAAAATTCTGCAAGTGTCAATGAGCTTTTATTCTGTTGCTCAACTGTCTCTAATTATTTTGTTGTTTTCCATCATTACTTGTCATTTTACTTCCACGCCAGCTCTTTATTAAATTGGATCTGTAGACTTTTTTTTTTTTAGATGGAAAAATCTCCTTCATACTTGCTCATACATTGCCATAATCCTGTACTTGCAGACTTAGGTGGCCTATATAATGCATCCCATGGATTCCACTATTCTGTGCTGACAGCTGAAGAACACTAAACAGAGGGAAAAGGAGCCCACATTGTGACCCAGGTCCAACAGTAGGTACTCAGAAGAGAGGAAATATTGCTCAAATCGCATCGCAGAAGCTCGCTTCAGAAAGCCTTTCAGCATGGCAGGTTTCCAGGGCACTTTACTGCTATCAAAATTCTATTCTGTCCTATTCTATCAGCACAGGAGCTTGTAAGAAAACATTAGGGAACTGGCTCTGAAACTTGAGTCTTCTCCTGAATAGCTTTTTTTTCCAATGCCGTGACAAAGCAGGAGGCCAGATTACCCGTTACAACTAAACAAACTGAAATAAGAGAAAATCTGGGATGCTCTTTACAAACAGACCTTAATGAGAGGCTTCTGCTCCAATCTGTCTATCCTACATTTTGTGCAGGAGAAAATCAGATTAGTTAATCATGTAACAGTGTCTTATATAGTAGTATAGACTTAAGTCCTACTAAAGAAATGGCAATACCTTATACATACTCATCCTGATGAAAACTCTAATATCAAACTTGCAAGAATTTATTTTACTAGTACTTCTAAATTGATCTTTTTCCTCATCACTACTTCTATCTCTTCTTTTCCCTGATTAGGCAATTAAGTCATAATGCTGCATTTTGGACATCAACTTCCTGGCTTAGCAAACATAAAGCTCATTGAATGGATCATCCTCCATTTAAAAAGCAGCAATACATAATGTGACTTTGGTCAAAGCACATGCTTTCCTCCATAGGTTTTTCCCGCCTTATTATAATATAGGCAGTAATAATAGTGATGGACAACTAACCTCCTAAGCAATATTTCATTTTGCCTGTAGACTCAAAGGGAGACAGACAATATGGTTGGGAGATAACAGATGAAAAGAAAATAAACACCAAAAAGCAAATCCTGTGCCTTTGCAACAGATGTGTAGTTGACAACTATAAGAAAAATAGTCTAGTTCTCATTGGTTGAAGATCTCAGGAATTTGCTCACAATTGTTTATCGTGCCACATCCACACAACTGTCTTAGTGCAATAACATGGCATTATTGAGTATGTATTGAACACAAAAAACCCTTAATCCTTGATATTGCTTTAATGATTTATATGTATATTTCTTACTATGATTACAATTATTAGTAGTTTTCTACTTCAACTACCAGCTTTAAATTAAAAAAGGACAGTTTCATTTGATTTCCTATAGTGTCATTACTCATATGAGTGGCTGACCACATAGCATCAGTACTGTCTGATGAATAATATGAGTAAAAGCTTTCAAAATAGGACTGAAGTTAAAGCATGTAATAATTCAGTAGGATGAATAATGAACTACAGTAATAGTAAAAATTTCAACAGTTAGTGCTATAAACAAACTTGTTCCCAAATTGTACACTATTTTAAAGAGCTAAATATGAATGAAATATCACATCTCTGACAAGTCAGAGATGCTTTTACAGCAATAGGCTGTCTGGATCTTTAACTCTTATTATATGATTTTTTCTTCTTTTTCTGTTAAATTTTTTAGTTTCTTAAAATATACTGGCTTTCCTTCTAAAAGACTAACTTTCCAAGAGGCTTTAAGGGTATATTTGCAATGTACTATTTAACTCCTATGATAGTCTAGTGCATGGCACTATGAATCAATATAACAAAGGTTGTTAATCTGTACCTGTGAAAAGCAGTGCTACTCACTCCTGCTCCCTTACTTCTGACTAGCTACAACTGCAAACTCATCTCATAAAAGCTTTATATCACGCCTAACCACCAGGTACACTTTCTATGTAATTAGAATCAAAACAATAATGCTTTTAACTGCTGTGATAGTCTCTCCAAAGATATGATATTATCTAAAAGTGAAAACATGAAATCTGCCAAGATGCAGCAAATTTTATTCTGTGCAGACGTTTCTCAAAGGACTCATGCTGCTCACAGCTGTACCAGAGGTAAGTGGCATGCAGAGAAATTCAAGGAAGGGCAACAATTCTGAAAACACTGCCAGACCTCACAATTCAAGAAAGTATTTGAGCTTTCTCTGTAAGCATAGGAGATTAGGACTCATACTAGCGGGAAGCTTTTCATACATACACTTGCATGCAACAAGGCAATTACCGTTGGAGCTCATTCTGACCAGGAATTTCATGTATTTGCCAGAAAAATAATGATGTGTGTAATAAAGGTTACGGTGAAGCTTAGGTACTACACAGCTGATTTGTACTGTTGAGAATGCATTTAAGATAAGCAATTTTCTTTGATTCAAGCTTGAAGCAAGTTTTCTTCAGGACAAGCTATCTACTGATCTTTCCCAACATGATATACCTCAAGATATTCACAACACATCAAGTTGGTGTCGTATAACTCAGCTTTTACAGAAAGCTGAATTCTCTTGCTGTCACACGACCTTTTTCAGCTTCTATTCACCATACACATGGTATTGAGGACTTTCAATCTTTACTGCAATTCAAATTCATACTCTTTTTCCTGGTTTGAAATATCATTAATATGCATCTTGCAAATATATGCAGTCCATAATGTATATATCATGAAAATACATTTTGCTGAGCCTCAAGTTCAGGCAGGTTTTTGAAGACCAATGGTCTGGCTCATGCTCAACACACAATCCCTACTTCCCTCTCAGGGAGCTCCCGTGTGTCTGCGAGCTCTGCCAGGGCTCCGGGCTGCCTGCAAGCGAGGTAGAAGCTCTAACATGAAGCTGATTCCATCTCAGCAGCAGCCGACAGCCTTCCTAGAGAGCTACACTCGCAGGATTTCATATGTACAGGCCTGACAAAGAGCTCTAAATGAAGGACACCATTTTCTGGAAATAAACTTGTAACTCAAGAGCTCTACAATTACAAGAAATTAAGCAACATATTCCCAAATGCCTTTGTATTACTTTTTTGTCTGTTTCACAAACATCTGCTACCACTTGTGAAACATTCTTTCACTTTAGGAGTCTCTTTACACTAAGCTTGAATGTGGAAGAACTCTTTTCCTTGGGCTTATTTTTGCACATAGCGTAATATATATATATAACAGATCTCTAAAAAATATGCACTTTTTCTCCTCAGTGTCATCTTTTCATCATCTTTGAAGAAATTCAGTGAGCAACCAAGTTGAATAGATTTCCCACTGGCATAGTAATGTAGCTTCACATGAGCACAGGCATATATTTTGCAGTTCAAAAGGGTTTATATCCCTATGAACTTACTTGTTCTAAGTGAATGATACTAAAGATTCTGTAAAAGAAAAAAAGAAAAAATGAGGTGCAGCTGACAAGCTATTAGGTCAAGAAAAAGGTGAAAGATTCAAAAGGCTCATAAAAAAAAATAAAAAGTCTTTGTAGGCTTCTAATGGCATTTCTTCCAGTACTCCGGAGAGGAGAAGAAAAAGGCCACTGCAAGGTGGTGTAAAGGGTGTGTGCGCACAGGGATTTCTACTGAAGGAGAAAGGAGAAGAGAGAGGCAAATCTTGCAGGGAGATCTCAGAAACCCACTGTGCTGCCGTCTGTGAAGAAAACAGAAGACAAAGAATTAAGGTGAATGTAGGAAAAGTTTAGGAACTCATTGGGGCATAAGAAATTCTGCAAATCAGGATCAAAGGATTGGAACTGTAATTCAGCTTCTTACTCGACTTTTAACCAAAACTCACTGGGTAACTCTAGACTGAAAATATAACCCTTCAGTTGGTGGTCCAGGGCTTGGATCTGGCCATCAAGCAGCCTTTCATTTAACTACTTTCTTTTCCTGGCAAAGATAACAGACAGGGAAGTCTGAGAAGTGAATACCTATCCAGCACCCACAGCTGCGCTGGTACCGCACGGGCTACAAGATGCAGCTTTCGCTGAGGAGCTGAGCTCGCAGCCATATACCTCGTACCTTTGGGTTAGTGTGGCAGAATTCCAGTAAGCTGGGCTACCACTCAAAGCAACTATACCCAAATCTA
>JAUBOD010000011.1:778569-818564 GCA_032353885.1 Nothura maculosa
AGCTTATATGCTAGAGCTTATGTTTATGTAGCAACAGTTGTATCCTGGAAATTTAAAAGAGAATTTTTTGAGTAATTCAAGAATTTTACTTGAAATCTTGTTTATTTGCCTTCTTTTTATGCTTAGTGCTGCTTCTGATTCTAAAACAATGGTATTTAGTGAAATTCTTGGATATTCCATTGAATTTACTATGGCAGAAATAGTCTGACAGTCTATACATAGTCAGGGAGAAAAATATCCAAATTCTATAGGTTTCAGAAGCTATCCAAATAAGGTTTATCCCGCAATAGTCTGTATTTTATTCAAATCTCTTTCAAATTCAGGGACAATCTTCTTTGTTTGACATTTAATCATTCTCCTCCCCCTCAACTACTCATCCACAACTAGAGCTTCTAAGAACAACAAATAAATTCCACAATTTATACATTATATTTTTCTATATAAAATGGTAAGAGACAAGAGAAAAAGCAGTCATCATGTGCAGAGTTTTCCATTAAGCTTTGCTTTTGAGTATAGCTATTGACCACTTACCAAATTATCAAATGAATGATTATGAATGAATGAATTATATTTTACTGGAAATGTAATGAGATATTTTAGAAAAAAATTCCTTTTAGACTTTCAAGCATCATCACAGGAAACAAAAGGAAAACACAGAATATGAATTAGGACACTGCAAGCACGTAATAAACAGGCTTTCTGTACTGGAATTAGCTCCATAAAAAATTATTATTAATAATAATAATAATAAACTCACTTGATTTTCAGGTAGTGTTATATTAATTCTCATAATGCCCTAGGCAACAAAAAAAACTTGTCATCATCTTTGTCTATTCAACACATTGCTACGGTTACTTTTAGTTACTTAAGATTAAGGCAGTACTCACTCTTGCTTATTTTTTACTCATTAGTAGTTTATTCAACTTTAATGTAACCTAAATCAACAATTACAGGATCTCTGTTGTTGTTTGCTTTTAGCACTTTAGGCACTATCAGAATTTACTGTTCACATTAGGGAAAAACCTCAAAGGTGTCTTGGATAATTTTTCCTCTGGAAATGTGCATTTACAATTAAAATTAATTGGCATGATTAAACACCAACACTTTGCCTCAATTATCAGAACACTCACATTAGAAAAGAAAAACAGTAAAATATTTATTTGCAAGAATTAGAGAACATTACTTTTGGTCTTAGTGAAGTCTAAAATGCTCATTAAGAGTCTAAACAAGCTTTGGAATACCCAATTTCTTCTTAAAGTTAAAATATTGACCAGAGCACACATTTCTTCTTCTGAGCTCACTTACAAGCCTAAATCAATTCCTCCATTCTTTGATGTTTTAAAGCAGGTAATATCAGGATACAAAGCAACTCTGAGCAACAATCCCTCAAATGAAATGCATACTTCCTTCTTTTACTCTCTTTCAATTCATAGAGTTTTTTGTTTTCTTTTGATTTTAAGAGAAATAGTTGAAAAATCCCCAGAATATCCCTTGACAGTTGACGTTCTGTGCAGCACATACAGGTTTGATAACTCACTGCATGGTAAAAGACAAACACATATATATTATAAATATTTTTTTTACATGAGGGTCTAATAATGTAAAATTCAGTGACATTACTCAAGTACTTGTGCAAGTATTCTGCATGATGTATGTGAAACACATGAAGCTTCCTATTATTGTTTTTAAACATGTTACTTGTTAGCAAAACTCCTAAGTTGGTTCTAACTCTGTATTTTTATGTGCTGCAGGTAAAAGGTCACAAAATATTGATGCAAGTCCCTGAGTAATTAAAACTGGCCATCCTCCACTTTCAGCAGGGGAAATGGATCCTCTCTAAGGGCGTTTGTTTGTAGCTTTTGGAGATACAATAAAATTCCCAATAAAAATAATTAAAAAAGGAGGAAATCAAAACCACACATACCAATATTCTTTAAAACTACTTAGTCATCATGAGAGCAAAGTATAATTACCATGTAAAAGGCAAGCATGCAGCGACCTGGCAGTCAGCCTGTTAACAGTTCCATGCTCTTGGTTGACGGACTTGGGAAACATGATGTATTATTAATACGGCTGGCTAATTTCTGAATAGTAAATCATTAGCCATTCTAACAGCTATAGATTTTGATGGATTTGCAGTTAACCCAAGGAGAAAAAAAATGCAGTAGGTGACCTCTTGTATGGGATTTTCCATCTGTCCGTTATCAGCTAATGTCACTAAAACTATCCTCAGGATTAAAAAGAGAAGAAATATGTTTATGTTTTGACCTTATTCAATAGGTGCACTACATCTTCTTACTTCTTCATGGACTTCCTTGCAGAGGAATTTTACCTCCTCATTCACAATGTTTTTTTCTTAATTAAAAAAGAAATGCCACAAACAAATTGTTTCCTGGCTTACTACAGTTCATTCATCTAAATTTGAATGTGTACTCTAGATGAAAGCATATACTGAATTAAATATATATAGTTTATCTGTTAAATGTAAGGCTAAGCAGTTACATTAGCAGCACCCAAGTTCAGATGAGACAGTGTTAGTGAATATTCAGCAAAGTCCATAAACAAATGCATTTCACATAAGGTGATACAAGGTTATAAGAAGACAGATAAACTGATGTAAAACATGATTAAGTTGCTCATGACCTTTTTCACTTATATATACATACACACATATACATAAATACACATTAAAAATCACCTTCACAGTGGGAGAGAATACCGAGTTAAATAGTAATTAGGTTTTTCTGTGACTTACATTCATAAAAGCCATAAGACTCTGGCATGATCACAAATAGGCCTTACTGGATTTGTTTATATCAAGTCAGCGTATGAACTCAACTCATATTTTCAACTCATATTGTCAACTCATAGTTTCTTCTGAGAAAAAGGTATAATGTAACAGTAAGAATGTAATATTTGCAGAACAAAGATTGTAATCCTTTACAAAGTTCAGCTTTTCTGTGCGCTGAAAAGACAGTAGAACTTTAAGAAGAGGTAGCAATTTAAAAAAATATGTATGTTCCAAACTTATGTAAGAAATGGACAGTCTTCACACCTCCAGCATGAGTAAGACTCAGGCTATGCTTTGCTGTATGCATGAACATATTGCTAAGACGGCTGCCTCAAGCATCCTTGTGCTTATTTCCAAAAGATGACTTAACGGCCCTCAAAATTTTCATTGCTCATCAATACACTGCAAATTCTTTACAAATTTGAGCACAGAATACCAAATTTCTACAAGACAACAGTCATTAGGGCTGCTTTAATAATAGCAGCCTCAAAAAGGTCAGTATATTTGATTTGTTTTATCAGTGTCAGTCTTACAGATATCTACTCAGCTCATTTGCAGTTATTATTACAAAAAATAATAATAATAAAAAAAATCACACAATCTTTCTCATTCCTTACACGAAAGGAAGTAGCTCACTGTCTGGCACAAAAAAAAAAAAAAACCCACAGATTTCTGATCCTTTCAAAAGAAGTTTATAGAAATGTAGCTTTCAACCTTTTTTTGTCATGACAAAATAGGGAACAGATGAAGAACACTGACTGGTAGGAGAAAAGGCAGAATAGACCTTCATATACTTGTCACTCTAAATTACAGCCTTATGACATGTGCTCTCAAGCAAAAAGTAGCAGCGGTCATATTTTAAGGAAAAGCATATATCTTGAAATTTCCTGCAGATATACATGCTCTATGCACAAAGGAGAATTCTTATTAACATAGAAAGAAAAGAAAATTTAAATATTAGCCAATGTACAAGACTATGCACAAATATAAGGGCAGTACCTAAAACTCAGATAGATACTAAAAATGACAATGTGGTTAAAATGTCTTTATTAACTTAATTCATGCTGATATTGCTGAAGTAAGAATTTGACCAAGTGTACCCAGGGTCACACATAATCCTCTGATCTTAACTGGTCCTCTTATGCACAGTGTGACACAACCATTTAATCTTTGATCTGTCTCAAACACAAAGTCTATGGCTTTTAGGTTCATAGCAGAGCCCCTGGTCCTCTTACAGACATTTATTCACCCTGTAAGCACACTTACATTAAAGAAAATGAGTAATACTCACAGCCTACAAGTTAGAGAGAGCATATCCAAACAGTATGTTTCTAACTGAATGAATAATAAAACACTGCATTTCACAAGACCTTGTCTAAAGAGCTATTTTGCAATCACTTCTGGAAAAGGAACTTCCAGAATCTTCATTATTCAGAAAACACTGGGTTGATGATGCAGGCTAGGATCTCAACATATAATATGTACTATGAGGAAATCACAAATGAATTCAGGTACATACTGTAAAGTTTACTTGGACAGAATGTTACCATAGAATGTGCCTCATGCTTTCAGCGCAAGCGAATCTCTAGAGTGTCCCTACCAGGACGCAGAGTACTTACACTGACTGCTGCCTACAGAGAGCAACATCTCCGGTAAAGTTATGTGCCTGCTAACTTCCATTTCATCTTTTCAGTGTGAAGAAAGACACCTAAAACAATTAAAGCTATTGTCAAAATGCTAAGACAGGAATGGCAAACAAGTAATTTAAAACAGGTGTTTGTGAAAACTGAAAAGGATCAAGTGTTGGAACAACAGTTTGGAAGATTCAACTGCCCTACACAGTACTCTCAGAATCTTACACCTGCTAAGCCGTATGCAGTATTAATGTTTTCTTTTTTACTGCCAAATTCGGAAATAAGACAGAATTAATAAATCAGGAGTTGGTTATTTTGTATCATCCAGGGCCTACTGAAGTTGCTAAGACATAGACTTCCTGCAAATGTAACACTTATAAAAGGCAGTGTACAGAAAGGTGCCATAATCAACAGAATGCAAGCACATGCTTTATTAAACTGGCGTGATAGCAATTCACAGTCCAATATTCCTTTTATTTGCTAGGTCATCACTGACTACAGAGGGCTAATGGAAGAAATATCATTGCTTTCTTTTCGAATCTTTCATATACTGGACAATTTCCATAGTTTTCTATTACAACTTAAAAACAAATCTGATGTTTTGAATTCTCATTTTTAAAAAGGAAAAGGGAAAACCTAAATATTTTAGTCAATTTTGATGCAATATTTTGAGCACACAAGTTGTCTCATGTAATTATCAAATGTCAAATAATAAAAAAATAGTCAAAGTGCGACTGATATCTTCTCATTTGACTACTCCCTGTCACTTATGATCAGCTCTTTAGATAAAAATTATGTTCTGATGTCCAAAGGCATTGTTCTGAAGCATTAGAGATACATGGGCTTGAAGTTGAGGATATCAGAAAACAGAACAAAAGACGAACCCAGTAAAAGGACATCTTGAAAAATCAATACATCATATATTTTGTGTGTGTATATATAAATATACACATACATTTGTAAAAGTTCTTATTCTGGATCTTCTATAGATAAATACTTAAAATTGCAACACGTATGTCATTATTATTCCTCGGGACCAACAAGATTGCTTTATCGTAATGACTGCAAACCATCTATAATAGTTCTATGTGGTAAAGCTATCGACTGCGTGGTGATCCTACACCAGGGAATTCCACAGTTATCACAAGAAAGGGTTCCCCACCTAAAGACCCAGTAATTTAATATCTGACTGCCAAGAAACAGGAGCACAGGGTACCTCTTGTCAGTTCCACTTTACATATGAGTAAATGTATTTGAAACCTGCTGGTTACACATCTTATTTCTGGAGCTCACTACCTGTACAGATGTGTTTCCCTCTGCTCAATAACCATTCTAATCAACAGTGTCTATTCTTACACTCAGAAATAAAAAGTGGTTTTCTTCTCCACAAGAAACCTCTTAACTGACTACCCCAACTCTTTCCTGTAAAACGATTCGTTAAAACATAAATGGAAACACAGTGAACTCGCTACCAACAGGGGTGATCAGCCTCAAAGAGCAATGTGTGAAGTGCTCAAAAACCTCATTTACTTGGGGCACAAGCTGATCATTTACACATGCTATTATATTAAATCCAGGCTACTGTTCCAGCCAGAACTGAATTTGAAATTTTCTAGCCCCAGCAAGTCTGTGTGGTAGGCTAATAATGAAAGAGCATTAAAGAATATAATTTGTAAAATAGCAAGAATGAAGCTTCTCAGATGAAAGCAAGGATACTTTGTGGCCACAAAAATCTCATTCAGTAAGAGGTCTAACAACAGCTTCTAGTCCATAAGAACTAACTTCCACCTAAAAACCGTTATGGCACCACATGGTCTAGTCCCATGAACGTCTTGCTCAAGCCAGAGTGCACCTTTAAACAGCAGTAATTGCAGCAACAGCCAGAAGATTTCCATGTTTTCTGCAGATGAATAAAGATCATTCCTTTTCCCTCTACACTTCGTGGATCTGTTAAGACCTAAAACAGAAACAGTATTGCCTGTTTACAGAATCCTTGAAGCCTCCATTCATCAACAGAGCTTAGATGCCGTAGAGCCATTTATATTCTCTGAGAAGTTAGGAAACATGATTCTCACAATCCGTCCAAATTGTTTCCTTCCTTTTATCTCCACAAAGTCAAAGAAAGTTCTTCTCTGTGTCAACGGAATGACAAGAAACCTACCAAAAGAGGTTATCAGTCCTCTCCCTCCTTCTTGCTGTTCTGTTGTTATTGCTCAGTTCTGGGATCAGTATAATTACAGGAGTTTCACAGTTACAATTTTGTCTAATAACACAGAAGACAGCATTAATGCTACAGAACCACTGCTATCATGCAAGGCTGACCTCTGAGCCTCTCTAGAGGAAGGAACTTTAATATACTTCTTCCTCTTAAGCCATAGTTCATCTTTGAACTTATTACACACCATTAGTTTACAGCACTTTGAGCACATTCTTGCTGATAACGTTCAATGCCACTTCTTGACGAGGATTAGTATTTACACATGACTTAGCAATTAGATTCCCTTGCAAACAGAACGGAGATAAAGCAGCGCTCTCCTAGGATGGCAAATACAAAACTCACTGGCTTTTATTCAGTCACCCTGTATCAACATATGCTAGCACGTAGGATGCAATGAAAGTCCACAAATCACCTTAAATCCCACATATTGTTTAAAGATTTATGATAAAGCAATCCACGCTGGCTGCCCTGTACTGAATATCATTAAGTAGAATGCAGTCTCCAGCAGCAGCATAAAATTTACAGATAATTGAATTATACTAAATCCAATATAAAGAACCATCAACTATGACAAAACACGAGTTTCTAAAGTACATTGAGAGTATTTCTGAGTTTTGTTTCTTGTATCCTTTTCCTGGAACAAACTTCCTATCAAATTCTGAAAAACTGAGCAGAATTCTAACCAAAATAAAAACATTTTGTTGCATATTAGTATTCAAGTGCTCTGATCACCAAACATACATTCTCTCTTCAGTGTTCAAATGAGAACATGTGCAGTTTTATATACTTTCATGCTATACAGATCTTCGTTAATTGCCTTAAAATACATCAAACATGATTAAATGAGAAAGATTAGCTTTTTCTTCTTGAGGGATGACTGTTTTGATAAATAGGAAACTGTAAAAAAATCTTGTCTCCCTTCATATCCTGACCAAGGACTCAACAACACCTAGTAAACAGATTATGTTTTATTATGCTATTCACTCTTTATATCCAAGTACCACTGTACCAAATGGCAAAATCTTTTAACTTCTGTATTATCACAGCCTCACTATCATTTGATCTATAGTTATAAGAAAAACAAAGTGTGAGAAAGTTGATACACACAGGAAGCAGAAATGGAACATGAAAGAAAAAAAATGGAAAATGAACAAATATCACTGTCTTCTTTTTTAACTTATGCTTTGTTCCCATCAATAAATAACTGTATTATATCTCATTTATTGTAAGTCAAATTGCAATTTGTACATGGCTACCTAATATAAAACAGGATTTCATTACCATTGAAATTGGGAAACAGGTACTTCAGATTTAACCTTAACAGGCTCCACTAAATATTTAATGTGTCTGAGCTGAACAATAATTGTGGTCATCTATTAAAAAAAAAAATAAAATAAAATAAAATCCACCAGACAATGTCAGGAGAATGATTTGCTAAGCACGCCAAGGGGCTGAGGAAGTCTACCATACATATGAGAAAAAGCAAGAGATGGTTTTTTATGCATTTTCCAAAACTACTACATACCCAAACACAGCAGCTTACAGGATTACAATTTACAAAAAAACATTCATTAGGACACAAATCATCTGTAACGAAATAAACACAATGAGAATTTCTCTACTAAGGTAACAAGATTCTAAATCTAGCACAACACATAAAAACAAAACTGACATATTTAACTTTGGTTCCATCTCAGAAATGTTTAAGAATACCTCTTTCAATTACTGGAAGTGAATACACCTACCTCTAGTTATTATCGTGCTAATAATATGTTCTTCCTTTTATTCTGGATGGACTGAACTTCACTGAGATGGAAGCAGAAAATAGTTTTCTAAATTACTGTCTAAGTGTACAGAATATCAGCTACAGCAAATATTTTATAATTACCACATGTACTTACTGGTACTGAGGACAGAGATAAAAATATATCAAAAACTAGAATCTGAGCTCAGCCAGGGAGTCAATTAAAATTTATGAATCAAAGCTTATGCTATGGCCTCAAAAATATTGTAAAAGGAAGTGGCTAGAAAATATAGAATCTTCACTTGCTTATGGATTTCAAGACAACATTGTTCTCTCTTCTTGCTAAAAATAATAAATTCCAGCATACAATTACTTAAGAGGTGTATGTGTCCACCAGAAGCTGCATATTTTCCATTGTTACAAGTTTTGTCAGTATAGTCATGATAGTCTTAAAAGAAATTCTTCCCAAATTAAGTGGATCAGAACTGGATTCTATGAACAACAACAACAAAAAAAGACATAAAAACTGCAGGATTATAATTCTACTGACAGTTGTTCCATTATGTCATTTTTTGTGTTTATTATTTGTTTGAAGAAGTTTTATACTTTACTTTTCAAGTTTGTATTCATGTACAAATAACATGAAATTCAGATGATACCACTCACCTTAAGTACAGCTTTCTAAACAGCTCTTTTAGCATATTTTGCATTTTTTTTGTACTGTGATGTGTGTAAATAGAGACTTTAAGGTCAAAATTGAGTAGAATTGACCTGTAGGCAACAGCAAATGCAAAGGGAAGGCAGACACTTCTGTCATTCATTCTCTGAAGATAAAATATTTGCCATAGCAAAATCTTGTAACAATGCACATGCACTGATTTCTCTTTTTAAAAGTGTGCAGCTTGTTTTAAACTGCATCTGATATTGTATCTGGAAAGTTGTTTAGTATCTGAGTTCTATTTTTCTATGAAGAAAAATAAAAAAATGAAGAGTAATGAAAAATGCAACTATTTGGAGGGAAGGGGAAAGGTTGAAAGTTACTCACTTCACGGCTTCTCCACCTCCTAAAGGCACTATGCACGCTACTCACCCAGGCACATCACACATCTTGTATGCATGCATGTGTGTACATGCATGTAGCATATTACATACACATATGTATAAAAGAGTATAATTCACTCAATATTAATATTTAAAAGTCTGTATTTGCTAAAACAACACAACTTTCTTCTATATTTTACATATTCTTTACGTTGCGGAAATTACCTACTTCCTGATATCGCAAGATATTTTGCTGATTTTTCTTAAACATCAAATGAAGCACATACAATTTGAAAGACACGTTATATGACTTTATGTTGCTTTGCAATATGTTTAGGCAATGCTCCTTGCGCTAGTTCCTTCTTAGTACAAACTAGCAAGAGTAAGAATGGTTTGCCTTGGAAAGCGATAGTCAATTCCTAGTTAACATTTCAGTGTGCAGGAACATTGGCTATACAAAGGGCTCACTTTCCCTAAAGCTTCAAGGCACTCCAATCACATTTGTTAAAAAAAAATTATCATTTTCTGACCTCTTCTCAAATTAATCAGCAGAGGTGAGAAGTAGATGATAAAGTAATAGCTCTTTAGCATCCACTTTGTTTCTGAAGGACAAAAGACATTCCTAGAGTTTCAAGAGTGTATCATAGTTACGTTAATCACTCAATAGTACAGAGTTACTATTTTGTTACCAGACACCAACCAGAGAGCCCAAATATGAATCATAAATGCCCTCTTGACTCCTTTCATCTAAAATTTTATTGTGTATGCTTTACCCTCAGAATAAAAATCATAAAAGGACTTACTGGATAAATATAACTTGGGAAGAAACGTGCTAAAAGCACATGCTGTTTTAAGACAAAAACCCTACCTGAATTCATAAATAACTTATTTACTGTTATACTCTAATGTTCCTGCTCTACTCAGTCAGCATATTAGCAAACAGTGGTGAAACAATGAAAATATTTTACCCAAGAGACAGAGATTTCCAGGGAAGCTTAAGACTGAAGAAATAATCTTCTAACAAACTAAGGACTGTTGTACACCACAGGATTTTCACTGGGCTGTTCAAGAAACAAGAAAGTGATACCGTCACAAGCACTAAGCGTGACTTTGTGCACGCGCACACACACACACACACACACACACACACACGTGTTGCTGGTAAGCCTCCTTGCAAAGGAGAACTGTGCCTACAAATTTAGTCTAAATTGGATTATTTTATCAAATATAATGTATATATTTGCATATTCACAAGCATATGCTATATAAAACAACTAGAAACAAAGTAATTTCCTTTAAAAAACTTTGCTTTACATTGCACTAGCAAAGGACAGGTAGATACTGCACTGATGAACCCACAAAAAGTCTTGAGAAACAAAACCCAGCAGTTACCTTCATTGGCTGGTCTGCACTGCTGCGCTGCTACAGAAAGGTCTACCTCACTAGTTACTGTGATATTCGTCATTTAAATGGAAGATATTAGGCAACAGAGTTGATGGTAGAGCACTTTCGTTAAGCTCCAATTTTAACGTGCAATTTCGAGTTTAGCAAATATAAAGATGTTAGAATGCATAATAATGGAAGAATGGAAGTACTTAGAATAGATCCATCCATCCCATTGGAAATAGAGCAATAACAAATCATATATGAATTTTATTCATTGGGTTATATATTGTTTGTATGTTTATATCCTTTACAACTCAAAACATGACAAGATTTTTTAAAAAGAACTATTTGCTCTATTCAGTAACAAAGTGCGCACCCGAGGAAAACAAAAGAAGGAAAAAGTCTTCAGATTGTCGTGCTGTCCTGAAATTAGGATTACTTACCCATTACGTCAGTAATAGTTTGAAGACTGAACTAGATCCCTGTGCTGTACTTACCTATAGAATAAGGGTTAACATTGCTGAATGTCACTTAGCTTGGAGTATGTGATACCCTTGGTGACAGGGTTTAGAATACCGACCATAATAACGACCCGTTCAGAGCTTTGCTTGTCAGTGACCAAAGTACATGAACCTGCTGTTGCCCAAACTGCTGCTGGTAACTCCCTCTTCAATTAGCAGGATGGGTTTTTCAGCTCTGTCTGGAGCAGCCACGATTCTGGCAGGGAATGATTCCTAGTACAGATGTTCTCCGCATCTGTCTTTATGAACATCTGAGAGAGTGAGATTACAACTTTTACAAAGGATGCCAAATAGCAATTTATGCATCCACCTCCTACGTGCTTCTAGCACTCTTACTTATGATGGGCCAGCTTTTTCATTTTTCTTCAGTACACTGCAGAAAAACACTGGAGGTAGATTGAAAAATGCAGAAAAAATGCCAAAGAGAAAAAGTGAAATAAGACAACAGCCTTAACATTGAGAACAAAGAGATGAAGCACTCACTGACTACATACGTTACATTTTCCTAGTTAATAGCAATTTGCACACCAGTTTTGCAAGTGGATAAGAAATCTTGGTTATGCTTATGTATTATGATCCCACTATCTGAAAACAAGTAAAAGGACGACAGAAATCACCAGAGCAGAAATCTTTATTTATTTTTTCTTTCTTTCTTTTTCTTTTCTGCCACTGTGGCAGAAAAAAAAAAAAAAAGAGAGATGTTTATATGGTGTGACTGACATAAGCTTTAAGGGAGTACGAGCATTTATCCTTGTTTACAGTAAAACAGAAGGCTAAGAAACTGATGTGAGATAGCACAGGCAGAGCTTGCATTATCAAACAGTTTTCCTAGACACTAAAGCATTTGTGTTTTATGATCAAGAGAAAAATAAAGATTGCATAAGAAGTTCGAAGAACCTAAGATAGTAGATACACAATTACTCAGAATGAAAAGAACTAAAATTTAGCAGTAACACTAGCATGCTCTGAGCCATGATGCAATTTTTTTTGTTTGTTTTTTTTTTTTTGTGAGTGCCTTGCTTCTGAGAAAGAAAGACTAATTTCTTTTCATCTTAAAACATGTAAAACTGTCTGTTTCTTGTAGGCAGCAAGTGCATTCTAGATGAAGGGAAGCGGCAAAGGACCCATGACTTGTTCTTCACTTTCAAGGTCAGCCTTCTCCCTGGCTGTGATCATTGTGATTCTCTCACTGGACTAGGAAGATTCGGGCAGCAGAGGAACCTGCACATTTGTACTGAGGAAGGTCCAAACTCTGCCACACACTGGCCAAACATACAAAGAAATACAGCTACAAACATCTCAAGACTACACAGCAGGTATTTTTAGTATTACAGAGGCTATGACAATAGTCCCAGTTGTTCTTTGCCACTTCCTGCACATGTCATTTTAAATAGTACATATTACTTCATTTTCTGTGCTTTAAATGCCAATAAGTGAACTGTGTTTCTACCAAAAAGTAGGCTTTTCGTCAGCAAGACACTACTGCTGTGGCATTGGTTATTTTTATTTGCATGACAAACAGTCACTGGCTCTTTGCCTAAAGCGTTGGTGTTGGAACATTTGGTCCAAACAGCACGTCTGCCAGCTAAGAACTGCGCTGAATCTGTCAGAGGGCGTTAGATAAATCTCACCCTTGACAGCCTGCATGTGGATAATTTGAACTACAATAAGTGCAAGTTATTGACCACAATGCAGTCAGTACCAGGGTTGCACACACTTCCCACACAGACATAAATAGTGATTGCAGCTATACAGCTGCTCTATTTTCTGACTCAGAGTGTCCTACTGTTGCTCACCATTGAGTACTTTTCAGTTTCCAGGAGGCAATAGAAGTGGGCCAGACTCCTTCACAATCCGGAAAAAAAAAAAAAATTCATTAAAAAATTACATACTCCTACCCCTGGGACTCAAAATCTGTTGCATACATTAGGGTATTAAATACCATATGCTGGTTCTCAAATCACCTTACTGTGAGCTTCTATCACACACACAATGTGTTACTATGGAACATCCATTTCCCCTAATAAAGGCAAGATGATCAGCTTGAGCATTAAGCCCCACAATCAATAAAAGGAGGGAACTGTGACCATCCACTCCTTCAAGCCTCTTAAGCTGCATCCTGCCAGATGTGCTTAGATCACTTGTTCAGCTTACACCGAGGTTGCAGCAGCAGCACAGGCTGCTCTGCGAAGGCCGTTCCCTGCTTCGCTGAAGCTCTGACTTGCTTTGAACTCACCACGCATTGGCTTTCAGAGAAAACATTGGCTTTCACAGAAAAAGCCCAGTGAGATCCATGACACAGCCACTATCGGAAAAAACACACTCTTCCCCTGGGATTCAACTGATTTTAGGAATTTATTTTTGGTGACTCTCTTGAAAGAGGACAAGTATTCTTTACAAATGAAATACAATGAAATAATTATTGAAACAACACGAGCTCTCACTTAATTTCAGGGAAGGGATCTTAAATTGAACAGCTACCATGTCAAGTCATGACAATGAATTCACCAGCAATTTATATAAATACCAACTAAATGTAAAATGAATTTAACTGAACAGCAGATGGAAAGGGGAAAAAAAAGTGTATATGTTTTATAGGATTGCTTATCCCAAATGAAGCCAACAGGATATCTACTGATTTACATTACACTAAGGTAATAAATAGATTTTCTCTGCTGAACTTATGACCCAAAAATGTAATGCTATTTGTGAAAGCTTCTAAAACATATATAAATTTGTCTAATTCTCTGAAAAGAAATCAGTGACAAAACCCTGCTTTGCATCTTTATACTGTATTATGTACATACATCATAGCAATTCTAAGCACTTCCAAATGTTCAATATCTAAATATAGTGTTAATAGAATTTAAAAAAAAATACCTTGTTCTCTTGTGATTTTGCTTCCTTACAGGGTGCTGGACAATTAAGGTCAATAAGAAAGTGATTCTCCTAAAAAAAACTGAAGACTTAGATTTGCTTTAGAGGTTTCTGAAGAAGGTTCCCACTTTCTATATGGTGATGGTTATTGTAGCCAGCAGTATAATCTCAATTCACTGCAGTCAACTGCAGCAAAACAATGTGTTTGCATATATTTCATCCTCACCCTCAGCAAACCCATAAATGTGCTTAAGCATAGGAATCAACCTACTGAACTTTCAAAGTTCCCTTCCAGCTGTGCAAGACAGAAAGCTGCTTCCAAGTTTCTTACAACTATTCTTATCTCCTCCCCTCAAAGCCCTGTGTGTGAAAGGCATCTCACTCGCTCTCACTCAAAATGAGCCAGATCACTTCAACTTCCTTCTGCATCCAGTTCTTCCTGACTGAAATGGGTCAGAAAGCTTTCAAAAGAGCAATTGTGCTGGTAGGAAAGAAGATCCAACAGGGGAACGCAGCAGGAAGCAGAGCATCACTTACAGACAGTAATTGCTTCTATAGGCAAAACTAGATGCAGAAGAGGATGTTTGTCAATAGGCTGTGACTGTTTCTGAGCTCCAAGTTAAGCACACGCACGGCTGAGGGATCAAGACTTCAATTACTGCAGCCTCTCAATACACCTGCTGTACAGGAATATAACACACATGTCATGCCCCAACTTTTATTTTTCACTCATTCTACATAAGTAGAAAATAATTTAAAAAGCCAAATAATTCATAAACATTTTTGTACTCTTTTCATCTATATTTAAATGATTTTACCTTCAGTATAGTTTTAAAATACAATTCTGAGAATCCTCAATATTTTGTGAATATAAGGGCAACCTAGTATACAAATACAAGCTATGAAATAGCAAAACTTGCACTGAATGTGCAAGTGTTCTATTTGCCATTAATTTGTACAATACTATTGAAAAACAAGAAAATATGATTACCAACAATAAATCTCATTCTTTTTGATATTTGACGATTTACACACTGCTAGAAAACACAACATGCTCTGTGTTATTCTAGTAAAGTTATACTTTGCCTTTCAAACTAACAAGCATTCCCATTAAACATAGCATTCTCAGCAAGATGCTTCCTCAATAGCAATTCCCCAATACTTTGATTGACAACAGATTAAATCACTGCTGAGCCATTCATTATTTATGGTTCTTAACACCTGTTGGGTGTTAAATTTACCTTTTCACATCTCTACCGTGCAAGGTATTTGCTTTCACTGTTAACAGCCTGTGTTTTACACCAGTGATGACATTTCAACATACAAACGAATAAAACCGATGCCTTTTCAAGTACAGCATGGACTTTTTTCCCCCCAAAAAATCTATTGAATAATTTCACAGACTTTCTTTCCTCCAGAACGGATTTGAAGAAAGTATTTTACAGCAATGCTAATCTTGGTGTCTTTTTTTCTTTTTAACCCTGTATTCTGTCAGGATAAAACAAGGATTTTGTACTGTCTAACAAAGGGTCTATAGAGGCTGCTGTTTCTTTTAACAGAAGGGGCAAGCAGTATTGCACGTAAAACATAAATGGCATGAGACTGTCAAGAATGAGGTCCTTAAGCACCATGAATCATACACAAAAAGGGGATCTGTAAATCTACACAATCAAATATAGCATATAATGAAATAGAAAATGTATTATCATCACCTGAATTTGCTTTTATACTAAGAAAAATCATTATACTGTTGCAGTAGAACATAGTTAAAAACCACTGAGACTTTCACAGCATCACAATGTATTTGTACAGGCAAGAAGTGTTCAAATGCTTTAATAAGGTGCTGTGCAGTAATAACTTCAGTGAGTTCCCAAATCACAGAATTAATTTACAGTCCTTTTATAAAACTAAATGGATTTAATAAAGTATGATCATAAATTAACACTAACGATTGATGTAAATTGCACTGTTTGAGAGATTTACTTCAATTATGTTACCGATTTCTAGTGCATTACAGGCTGTAGGGCAATCTGTTTAATATGGGAAACAGGTTACCTGTTTGCAGAAATCTCCTAAATCTCAGGACAATTATGAAAGAAGCACTTACATAATTTTGACAAAAGCAATGGAACATAGCATTGTGGCAATATGTTTTTTAAGAGATCTTTTAATTAAAAAAAAAGGAAAAGTAAAATATAAAGTGTCTGCACAAAAATGATTGTCAGAGGTTAACCTACAAGAGAGTGGCAGAAAATGCTGGCAGTATTAAATGAGATCTCTGGAGTTTGGCTGTCCAGAAGAGGTCTCAGAGCCTTTTACAAAGTACAGATCTCTATGATTATTTTGAGTCTATTCATGCTCCTAAGAGTCTTTAGCTCATATTGACAATACTGACAGACTTAATAGAATAGTTTAAATTTCACCTGAGTACACAAAAGACGATGCAGATTGAGAGTTAGGAACCAGAATTTAGATTTCAGTAGAAAGTATTGACTGGACTCCACATGAAAAATGCTCAAAATTCCTGTTTATTCCCTGCAAACACATCCATTTTCACCACTAATACTGCAAGTAGTAAAAATATGTTTCAAGAGAAACAGAAGCATTTCAGTCTTATCAGAGCTGAGCAGGTTGGTGTTATCTCAGGCAGACTCTCTGCAGAATCTTCCTATTAGTTGTTCCCCCACTATATTCCCCAAGAGAAACTTTTGAGAAAGTGCGACTCAACACAAAACACGGCACCAGATGCTGTTTCCTTCAGAACAAAGCCGGGCCTGGGAAAAAAAACTGTTCTGCATTTATCAGTGAATTGGTGAGATGAGAAGATGGTCAAGCTAGGATAAACCTGCCCTTCTTCATGGTCTCCTCCTCTGTAGCACATCTTCACCTCTAAAGCAGTGAAACAGGTTCACTCTCTCCTAGTCTGCATCTTTCAGTCAATATCCCATATCCTTCCTCTTGCCCAGTGGTATGGGACACTCAAACACGTTAACAGTGTAGATGCTCTGTGCTGCTCAAGTGCTGCTATTTTCTCTCCTAGTATCTGAATTTTGCCCCCTGCTCCTAGTCACTATTCACTGGGACAGGCTAGAGCTTGCTGATGCCTTGCTGAAATAAAGAAATGTGCCAAAATACATTTACTCTTTCTCTGAGGAGGTGAGGATCGGGTTCATCTTCTGCTGAATCAGTTAAATCAGCTCCGAAGGTGGTCAGCAGGGCATGAGACACCAGAATGGCACAAGGGACTGTGCAGCTGGAAGTTGAACTGCTGCTTTCCCAAAGCAGCAGCGTCTGATCAGCTTCCTATCTCCACCGCACAACAGCCTACAACATGGCAGAGAAAAATTACCCCTGCTCCACAGTATGAAAGAGATATACTACCTTCTCCTTTGGAAGACAGTGTTAAGGAATAGAGAGAACACAGATGTAAAAAAGAAAAAAAATGGTGCTGTCACCAACAGTTTCTGGGACACGTGTATCCATGTGGGGACAGTGCTTCCTGTTCCTCAAAGCGATCATAAGCACCTCAGAGAGGTTTGATTTCAGTCTTCACTCTTGCATTGCATAAATCACTGAAAAAGAGTGTTTTGATATTTCTGTTAATGACTATTCCAAATTTCTTATTCATCTCATCAGCCTGCGGACATTCTAGTTTAAAACTCAACTAATCAATTTAGCATATATGAGTAATGCTGGGCTTACGATGTATGAATTCTTAAAAGCAAAATCAGATGAAAAGATATAAAAAAGAACAATAGTTTTGTTGCCTGTTTTTCTATGAGGAAACATTTTATCAAGGAAGATGAAATGCAGGTTTTTTTTTCTTTTCTCCCTCCCCCTCTGAAATTTTCCAAAAATAAAGTTAAGGCATAATTTCAAATGGAATGAAAATAGGAAATAATATTGTTAATGAAAACATCTAAACAGCCTAAGGTATCTGACCTTTCACAAAGCTCACTAAAAATAGCTTCCAATGCTGAGAATTATTACATTCTGCAACTGCAACAGATTGATAAGGAACAATGGCAATGAGAAGGGAGGAAAACAGATTATGAAATGTTATCCAGCATTTCAGATGCTGCAATGTAAAACATGCCTGTTAGTACATGGTGAACAGTAAGGTTATGTGGTTGACTTCAGTCATGTGTTAACTACTGAAATGAATATCATAATAAGCAAGGAGAAAAAAAAATTATTTGTTTTTTAAGAACAATTTTGGTTTTGAAATAATCAGTTTTTCCTTATAATTTCCTAAATAACCTGTGACACTGTATTATGTCACTTTTGGCAGTATCTTAAGTAACTCAATTGTCAGGCTAATGACTGACAGGCCTATTTGCCAAGGAAAAACACACTAAGAAATAGATGTGGAATATTGGAAGAAGAGTTGCACTCTCCAAAGTGAAATTGAAAGGATTCTGCATTTCTATGAAGCAAACTTTTCCAAAGCAAAGCAATCTTTAGAAAAGAATTTAGCTCAACCGCTTGCTGGAGAAGAAAAAAAAAATCATAATTTCATATCAAACTGAATAAAGGAATTTGTATTACTTGTGGAAGGGAATTATTTTCTCTTGAATGTGTATAGAAAAGGGAAAAGTATATTAAAAACACAGGTAGAACAGATATCAGGCATAAGTCCATCATCCGGATTGAATATTCATAAAATTGCCAAAAAAATCGAAATGACATCACTGAGCCCTTTTGTAGAATTTATATAGCTACTAAAGTCTCCTTGTTCTACAATGTATTAGACTGACAGAGCTCAGAATTCAGTAATCAAAATGTGAAATATTTAATATTCTATATTATTTTACAGGAAGTTTTGGGGTTCATGATTTTGAATTTCTTAATCCTCAAATGCTTCCCGTGCGCTTGCAGTCTCTGTTTACCAAGATCAGCATCTTAGATATGTCATAGTATTTATATACTAATTTCTGGTGAGAATTAACATTACTGTGACTCACTAGACTCCCCTTAAAGGATTGTTAAATGTGCTGAAGCTAGAATTTTTATTTTATACATTTATAATTCCTCAGAAATGTGCACGGGATTGTTGCATTTTGTGCTTCTGAGGTATATTCTGAATACAGTAATTATCAAATTTCTTTTGGTAAGGAATGGGAAAAAGCGACTACTTTAAGCTACTTCATCTGAAATATTTCATAATTAAGTCTATACTACAATATAAACACAACCTTATTATTAATATTTAATCATAAACATTATGTAATATAAATGGTAAAAATGAATTACAGAATTATTATATGATAATTAAACATTTATTATTCAAAACGGTGACCATTTATTACCATGACTGGCCGTATCTTTGGCCATAGCACTATATTATGAACCACAGTCAATCTGTTTCCTGTCTTCTACACTTGGATTATTGTACCGGGCGATATAACCTTTTAGTAAGAAGAGCAGTGCCAAAAGAAACTGAAAATTTTCTGGCAGAATCTGCTTAATCATTTCAAAAATGAATTAAGCTAAGAAAGGAATTCCTTATAGAGTGAAAGTAAAATTTAAAAACTTGACAATCTGAAAGACAACTACGGACAATGATGTTTGATAAATGTTCCCTAGAAACCTGAAAAACAAAACAAAACAAAAAAATGCCTTGGTTATTCTGCTTTAGGCAGTACAAACACACCAAAAACTGTCTTTTAGGATCTGAGATAGAGGAAGATCATAAGAAGGGAAGATTACTATTTCAGCCCAGCTGAAATTTAGCTCCATCTGAAGTTCCTGGGAACTTCTCAGCATCACCTAAGAACAGTCCTCTCTTCTTGCAAGCAACCCATGTATGGCATTTTGTATCAAATATGTATTTCTCAGATAGAAATCCTGAAACACTTTTGTGTAAGTTTTAATACTGTTACACGACTTGTAGGGAAATGTCAGCAAACAGAAAATAATGTCTGTACATTTACTACTATCCCCTGTAGCACAAAAATCAATCACTAACTCCAATATCTGTATTCTTTTTAATGTTGGTTTTATATACACACACACACACACACACACACACACACACACACACACACACACACACACACACACACACACACCTGGATGATGGCCTCAAACTACCAGTAAATTGTTTCTGAAAAAAAATCTATTAACCCTATTGTTGTTCCCCAAAATGCAATACATGCCCAGGGAGAAGGTAAACATAGACAAACATAGCAAAATGTCTCTTGCTATTTCCATTATTAACAAGATTGCTTTCTTTGATTCTTCACTGAAAACATTGCATAATATGCTTCAAGGCTAGCAGCCACAGGTAGTATAATTCTTTAGACAAATTGACATTGTTTAGGAGATGGGGACAAGTTATCAGCTGCAAAAAGCCCTTACTTGGGTCCAAAATAAAAACTTATGCCATTGGTAACAGCTTTAATGTCCTCTCTAAAAAGTACCTATCCAATTATTTGGATCTAAAAGACTCCATTTAAAATATTATGGTACTGAGAAAAAAAAAAAAATAGCAGCACCAAATGATCTTTCATAAACAATTGCTCGAGAGATCTTGGAGGGGAAAGCAGCAATAAAGGCTGAATATGAAAGCACTTTACAGAATACATACACAAGTAGCACCATTGCCACCAGAAAACAGTTGGGGTTGGAAGGGACCTCTGAAGGACACATGGTATAAACCTCCTGGTCAAACAGGAACAGCAATAGCACATGGAATAGGATGTGTCCTGTTGGGCTGTGAGTATCTCCAAAGCTGGAGAATCCATAGCCTCTCTGGACAATCTTTTCTAGCGCACAAATACTGCTAAAACAGCTAAAATTGGCAGACACATTTAATGAACATTTAAACTTAGAGAAGTTTTTTTTTAATATGTTGATTGTATTTAGCTGGGAGAAGATAGAAGGATCTTCGTATGATGCAGCATCTCATAAACAGCAAGTGCTAACAACAGTTACACAGAACAGTCCTGTCATATCCTGGCTATGCTCAGAGACCCTCAGAGCAATGTATTTAAATACTTGTCTAACTATAAGCTCACATGTTGCCTGCTTGACTTGAGCAGGATTACTCATTTATTCAGACATCCTCACTTGCTGAAGCACCAATAGGGCACTAAGCATCTTTTACTTACACCAGCATAAACTCTTTACAGAAATCCTGCTTTGCATCAGCATGAGACTGGAATACAGAATTCAACACCTATTACAAACCAGCTCTTCCTTTAGCTGATGCCAAATAACAAGGTATTATTTGTTGCTTCCTCACTTCTCCTAGGTATCTTAGTGATTAATGAAGTTTAAGAAGGGCACCTTCACCCATAATATGTGCTTCACATTGATCATGGTTCCGGCAATCATTAGTATTCATTAGCAGCAGTCAACTTCTTAATTCCTTTTTGCTTAAGTCCAAATTATTGCAAGTTATTTACAACACCCTGTAGGAAAGAACAAGGCTCTCTCAAATCTTAATGGCTTATTCCCAGATCTTCATATACTAGCACTTCTGGGAAATAGATGCACACTGCAAAAATATCCTAGCTGCTAGTCTGCAGAATTAACTGCACATAAAACTCTCTATACCCAGGAAGCAGCAGATAAGCTTGCTTCAGGAAAGGGCAGGCATATGGCAGAAATAAAAAATATAGGAAGGCAAAATAACTCTCTCTTGCACATCTCACCTTCTCTTGTAAAATCAGCTCTGTAGCCCTCTCCAATCTGTGTGATGCGGTCTCTCTGGACTGTAAACATTTCCTTCTAGGATCATTCCATCATATATCGTCATACCTACTCTATTTGTCAACTTAATTTCATCAACTAAGTTCCCAAACTAGCTTTATAGGAGTTTGTCAAATGGAAAAGCTGTTCTCCAGTTCTATCACTCTATCTCTAACGCGATAATCAATTTAAAATACAAAAATGCCCTTGTCTTTCTCCTCCCCAAACCATCTCTTTATATGCTCTCCTTTTAACATAGAAATAGAGGGAGGACATAGCCACAACATCTGCTTTTATGTCTACATACACACGCGCACACACATACACACATAGAACAGAAGAGTAGCACAGTTAGTTGCTCTAAGGACTCTAACCAGCTCACAATCTACAAAACTAAGAGCACAGAGAGAGGTCATGTGCCTACATCCATATGTGCACACTTAATAGTACTTCTTAAATATTCCTAAAGAAACATATTTGACCTTACATAAGTGCTAGACTTAATACAGCATTAATGTTGTTCACACTGAAGACTGATCATTGCTCTAATGGCACATTCTCAACTCACAGCATTTCCCCCCTAACCTTTAACCAGCTCTTTAATCAGCTGGAAATGTGCACGCAGGGCCTTGGTTGACAGCAATGGAAGGGCAATGCTGGACTGGTTTCTGCAGTAAGCTCTCTGACTAGGAGAGCTTCCTAATTCCGTCTCACTCTGCTGCCTTTCCTCACCTTCTGTGTCTCTGAGTCCCAGCTGTCCAAAATGGTCCTTCTCCGAGGAGCAGGCAGCTCCAGAGACTGCCACCACGAGGCTGTGAGCTCCTCCAGCAGCAAAATGAGCAAGTGTGATGCCCGTGACCCCTCCACGAGCTGCGGGTCTGTGGTGCTGATGACTTCTGCTCCCACTCCAAGCTGTTTGTGGGTGTTCTGGCCCCAGGTGAAGAGCTCACCTCCTGCTTGCAGAGAACACAGAAAATCAGCTCTATCATTCGTGCCTCCCTCCACTCCTTCTGCTTTGGGAGGGGTAAGGAGTGGGTGTTTCCACAGGTTTTTCTTAAGGCCAGACTCTGCAAACTTAGAGTCAACAACTATTTCCCGTTGCAAGATTTGTACAGAATGAGAATATGCCCTTCTTTATTCAGGTGGCATGGAAATGGATTTTCAAGGCTTCCTATTTATAGAAATCATCCCTTTATTTCAAGCTCCACACTTTTTTTTTTTTTGAATAGAGAAACCCACTCTATAGTGTGTATATATGAAGCATCACAAATAACATCTACACATCCTCCTCATCACTTTTCCCTTTAGACTAAAATATTCAAATACTACAAAGAATGAGAGTCACAATGTAGGCTTCTGTATACATACACCATCTGGCATTTGTTGCCACAGCCTGCAGTAGCTAACTGCAAGCAAATGAGTAAATAGAGAATTATAATGCTTCAAAGACTATCAGGTTGATATATATTTGCTTTAATCTGCAATATTATATAAAATGCATTAGAAAAGCTGCATGCATCTAGTGTAGTGAATACATACTGTGAACTATGACTTTAAATATCGGAGAACAAGTTAAGTCTATGATCATTTTTGAATTGAGAGATATAAATAAAATATAATACAATAACACTGAGATTGTCTTTTGGGAAATTAGTATCTAATCCCACTATAGAATTTATACAAGGCTGAAATATAGCTACTCACAACTGTAGAACACAAATTGATCTGAAAAACACAGTTTTCAGGTCAGCAGTGCCAGTCAAAGCAGAACTAGTTTCAGTGCTTTTGCAATTAACAAAGATTTCTATGGACACTGTGTTCAGAAGAGGCTGCTTCTTTCTCCCTAAGGTGAGCTTGTCGAGTAGTATATACAAACTAAAATAAAGCAACTGCCAGAGGTTTACTAAACTGGTGTGCAGGCATTCTGCTCTTGCTATTTGTTCTCACATTTTGTTATGTGAGAGAAACCTTAATAGGGCTTTCTGGAGTCTTTGCATTTATATTTGTGCCTGCCCAACAACACCTAGACCAACATGGAATATAGTCCTCCTCAGAAGGAAGGAGCACACTGTGTAGTGTGTTTCTCTAGAAAAAGTGTCTTTTGTTTCTTCCAATCTAGGCTCTTCTTTCTTTTTGCACCAGGACAACTATAGAGCATGGGCAGACCAAGCAGGTAAGATGCGGACTTTGATTTCCATACGCTACACTGAAAACTTTTCCAGGTTATTGTCTGTGGAGCAGAACATTGTTAAACACCATTTTGAGGACATCCTGCATCTAATGAGGTGGCCACTAACTACCAAATTACTACATATTTCTCTGTAGTAAAGGAACAAGTAAATATATTATAAAACAAACTATAAGACAGGCTTGAAAATGGAAATTTGAGTGATCAAAGCCTAGAAAAGCCTAATGTGAAGCCAGCAGTGGAGATCTCATCGAAGTGGAATAGTCAGGTAACCATTCTCATCAATGCAGATACCTGGGATCTCTGCTTTTACAGTGCCACCACTTTGGTACTTTAATTTATTAAACATGTTAAAATATATGATAAATGTATCTGACAAAGTAGTGAATTTGTGTCTGTTTCAATATGATTCAGACTATCTCTACAGTTATTTTACAAATATGTTGGTTTTAAAAGCAAAAATTATGAAGTAAATTGCATCTTGAAAGAGGAAATATAAAACAACAACAAAAAATCCAGTAAAAAAGTTTCCTTTCCAGATCATACATCTCTTAATCCACCTCTAAGCTCTAGGAATACAAAACCACTCACAACAAAGGAGTAGAACCAAGCAATATCAATTTCACTTGTGCAATTGGCGGCACATGAAAGCTGGAGTGAATTGAAGGGAGTGAACTTACAGTAGAAAGTTTTATTCTCAATATAACTTAACTACAGAAAACAATGACTGTTTCGTATTGATATTCAGTGAAGCATTGGAAGCACTGAGTATTAACACTGCATTATGGTACTTTAACACTCACTTTGCTGAGTTAAACTTTATCATTTGTTCTGATATTTTCTCCACCAGATTTCTGTCTCTGGTTGAGCTTTTATTTTTCATTTCATGATTCTTTCACACTGATCAGCTCAGACACTTGCAGTGGGAGAAAGGAATTTTGCACATGTAAAATATTCCCAGACTTTTTTGTTTCGAAGCGTGCTAGCACTTCCACACTTCCCACACACATAGCAGGCACTCATCAAAGAATAACAAGCAATAGAATCTGTTCTCGGTAACTGATCTGAAATCTCTCACAGCTCAAGCTGTTTGACTTTGCTGATCAAACTTTGCAAGCATCATACCTGTTGCAAACTATGCTTTAAGTTCTACTTGTACAGTGCACATTTCAGTACCACAGACTGAGTAAGCATGTTCTGGGCTGTGTAGTGCGGGTGAAGAATAATCTTAGTGATAATTGCTCCTTCAAGTAGTAGCAAGATAATCACAGTCTATCTGAATCCTCTTTACACTCTCCCTTCAGATACTTACGCTCATTGCTAAGATCTACCCTCAGACTTTGTCAGGCTGAACAGGTCCAGCTGCCTCAGCTTTTCCTCATAAAAGATGCTCCAGGCCTTTAATCACCTCAGCAATCACTTGCTGGACTCGCTCCAGTAGATTCATGTGGCCTCCCCAGGACCAAGGAAGAGGGAAGGATCCTGTCCCTTGACCTGCTGGCAATGCGCTTTCTAGTGCAAACAGAGCCAAACAGAGACCTAATGACACCTGAATACATCCAAAAAAAAAAAAAAAAGCTAGCCTTTTTTAAAGGAATGCTTTGGAATCTATATGGCAATTGAAGCTTCTTTAATGATGCAACTCTAACAACAATGGGAAAAAGCTCTGTGCCATAAACTTGAAAAACGCTTACTTCTCCTTTCCCATATAACACACAAGCACTTTGATTACAACTCCACACTAAAAGGATGTTTCAATTTAAAGCTCTTCAATAGGCTGCCAGGAATGTTCTGCTCAATGATAAGTCTATTGTACAAGACAAGTGAGTAGAACATTACCTTTCTAAGTGGCTAGAAAAGTATGTTATTTACAGCCAAGTGACAAAACAAGAAGAAATGCAGTAAGCATCAAAGAGAAAACCCAAGACACAAGTATTAATAGTTTGCAACACATACCATTTTTTTCCATTGGTCTTTATAAATTCTGAAGTTTAATGTGATACATGACCTTCTAATGGAAGACTCAAAAGCAAAAATGATGTCTGGTCAAACAATGATAATTGCCAAACAAACTATTTCAGGAGAATGAGGAGAAGAGTTAAAGGTAACTAATTACTACAAATTTGGCACCTATCAATGACAGATAAAATTACACAGTAACACCAACACAGGTAGTTTTGTGTTCTAGCTACTGATATGCAAATTAGCTTGATGTAGTGATCAGGTTTTTTTTAGCTCAACAGACAACAAATGAATGTTTAAAATAATTAACTAGAACTTCACACATTAATCATTAATTCACTTACGTACTATTTATACTGTTGAACTTGTTTTGATACGATTGAGATATGGCTGTCAACATTCCATTAAGATATACGGTTAAATGTCCTGATTGTTATTTTAAGTAGTCTGCAACACAGTGCAGACTTCTATAACAACATTTTAGTTCACCAGTCAGGAAACAGGCTATAAACCAGCATCAAAGAGATACCATAGGAACTTATAGGGGGGAAAATTATCAAATTTAATATTTACTATTGCAGCTACCAACTACAATCATCAATACAGTTGGGTTTGCAACTCAACTACATCTCTTCTGAAAAAGCACAAAAGCTGAACTAAGAACTAGATGTCTTATGCTTACTAGTAATATCTCTGTGTCAAATGAAGTTCTAAAAATTCTGAATAAAGATCAAGGTAGATTAGAGGCAGAGGATAAGGCTAGAAAAAATATAAGCACAATGGTTAAATTTTGCTCATATTAGTGTGTGTGAAGAAAATTGAGACACTTGACAAAATGTAGGCATAGGGTTATGTGCTTCTCAGAAGAAAGAACTTTACTGGTTTTGTTCAGGTTTTGCCCATTGTAACTATTACAACAGTAGAAACATATCCCCCTAAATCCACCAAATAATTGTTCCTGAAACGAACAGGAAATGACTGCTCACTTTCTTGCAGCATAAGAACTGAGAAATCTCCAATGCAATTGGTAGGCAGAACATTAAAAGAACAAAAAAGAACTATTACTTCAAGTAATTTTTAATGTAATATATAAGTAAATTGTGAAATTCACTTTCACAAGTCACTGTGGAATATAAGAGTTATGTCACCAAAGGAAGTGTAATTCCTAGAAGATTCAGCAGTGACAGTAAAAGGCAGTGGCTTGGATGCAGTGCCCAACTCAATACATGCCTGCCTATCTGCTAGAAGCTGAAAAATACACAGGGAAAAAAACACTCTACATATCTATCATTTCTAATATTCTTTCCCTAAATATTCAGTAAAAAATCTACAATTCTATATGTTAGAAAAAAATATTAATTACAAGAGCTGTTGATTTGCATATTATCTTGAAGAACCCTGAAGAAAATAACAAATAGAGCACATTAAACTGAAGGAGGACGAAGTAGACAAATACATGTGATTTAACCAGTTTCAATTGAAACTTATAAGCAGATGAGCTGTGGACAGAAATATGTGTGTTTATGCAGTAGTATCCAACTGCTGTACTATACATAACCATTTGCAATGACCATACTGGATAATAACACAACATAGGAGAGTAATATCCTGGTTGAAAGTGACCTTAAAACCTTGAAAGTGAATGGATGTGAAGAGTTACATTTGCATGAAAACAACAACAAAAACAACAAAACCCACACTAATTCAGTTCACAACAAAAGAAACTAACATGGTCATGACTGTCAAGTCATTTCTATCAACTCTTCTTTTAAGGATGCTATCTACTGTACTTCAGTGTGCACATGCTTGCTTTAAAAAGAAAATAATTTCAGGCTACAAACACTCAGATATAGTCATTGTTTTCAGATTTCCTTGTCTGTGTTTTCACTGTCCATAAAGGATCCCTCTTTACTCTTGAAAAGGAAACAAGAAAAAACTCTACTGATACCAGGGAGTTTGCTTCCTGCAACAAATCGTGAAGTTAAAACTCAATCAAATTTAAAAAATATATAGAATCACAGAATCACAGATATAGCAGTATCTGTTTCTCTCAAACATACAAGTCATTGAAAGTGTTGTGAAAGTAAAAATTAAGCAAATGCATTTATCAAGAAAACCTCCTTCATTCTATCTTCTCGATGATTTGAAGAAAGTGAAGAAATTTTAAATATATTCCGTGCTTGGTTGGCACACAGAAATTCCTATCAATGAAGTAAGCTAAATGAATATAAAATACACTTGAAAAAAAGTCTGCAGTATAGATAAGAGAGCTGCAGCGAAGACTGCAGAAGGAAATTTTGCCTCAAGGATAGCAAAGAAGAGAAGAAAAATGCATGTCAAGTTCAGAATAGATGTTAGAGAGCTTATCGGGAGATTAAGATGGTGAAATGCCTGAAACACTGAGCATTCCTACTTTTTATAAGATGCTTAGCAAGATGCATAATCACCAATCAAGTATATCCAAAAAGGAAGGGAAAGTTCCTATTGTTATTTCTATTTCCTGCATTGCACCTGAACATATCCAGAATCTGTGATCTGTGCTGCTACTTCTTAATAAAGAAGCCATCAAATTATGCTGTTATTCTTCAAATTGCAACTGTAACTCTTTTGCTTGGTAAAACAAAAAACAAAACAAAGTTCTAAGAAAAAAAAAGGGACATTTCTCCTATGCTCCTAAAGCTTCTAAGTGCTTTATTCTTTCACTTATCTGTTTTAACCATTTACACTGTAAACGCTCTGACAAAATATCTCCCGTTGATCTCTCTACAATGTCTTCTGAAATTGCTATGCACAAGTAGTTGTCTCCTCGCTATCAATATAACATAACATGCTGTAACAATAATAAATTCTAGGGAATTTTGGACTGAACCATATTTCCAAGATTAGACCCTTGGATGTGATTCAATCCATCAGACAAACATTTTCCCCCATCTATCACAAACAGAATTTATTTTTAAAAGTCTGCCAATAATATAGAACTATACAGTCTTATCTACTATAGTTTAATAGACGCTATTTTCAAGAACATTACATTTATGCCCTGCACAAAAAGCAAAATTCATATCTTTGCTCACACATCAAATAAGACAATTTATCTCGGAACTTTTGAACCTTCTTTATGGACTCTTACAGTGTTTCTATTCTGAAAAGAAACAGCTCCTAGATAGGGCAGAAGGGCATTCTACATTTTAAGATTTGAACTCTACTTAATAATTGACATTTTCTATTCAGTTAATAATTGACATTTTCTATTCAGTTATTTGTTGAAGACTTAGGTTTAGGATACCAGAGAACTTGGCTTTGATTTAAAATGGGTTCCCTAGAGACTTTAATAGCACACTTCCCAGAGTTTAGAGTTCCTGAACTAGTTAGCTTTTGTCAACAGTAACTGAAGTTGCCAAATTTAAGAGAACTGATGTGGCTACACACTGTGAAAGTATTTAGTGACAGCACAAATACTGCAGTGCACTGTAATTAGCTAGCTAACTGTGGCTACAAAAAGAACTGTGCACTGTACTGGCACCTCTACATAAATTCTAAGGAGTTCTTATGCTGTACATTATTTCTAAGGTCATCAAAATCACATGCTTTACTTTGCCCATGTGTACTAGTAAATTAATATATTCATAATGTCGTAACTGAACAACAGTATCTGGATTATACTGAAATAAAACACTGTTGTTGATAGATCATCACTCAATTCCTTTACCACCAAAACCATTTGAAATGTCTGACTTGGCATTTCTTTTCCTTTTGAAGCAATACTCTGTAGCACTATCTAAGGAATCCTTTAAAAAAAATCCTGTCTCTGTCAAATACATGATACTCTTTGTCTTAAGCTTTTTCAGACTTATTCCTGTTTAATGAACTTTTATTTCAAAGAATCTGAGGATAAGCCCTCTCCTGCACTTTCAACAACTTGAGTTTCAAAATTACAAAGAAATGAGAGACATTCAAAGGAAAAAAATGTCTTTTACACAAAGCTCTCCAAAAACGCTACAGATATACTTTTGTGTCTTACATTAGAAATATACTATTTGACTTGAACTTACCTCTACATTCTTGTCTATAGACTCTAAAGTAGTTTATTGCTTTACATGAAGCAGTAGTGGTTAAAATTATAACCTTTACCAGTTAAAATATAGAATGTTAGGAACATTATACTATCTTAGCAATTTTCATCAGCCCAAACTCAAAAAAAAGAAAGTTGTGTATATATTTAGGAAACTTCCTCGAAAAAAAAAGGATCTTTTTCCATGACTTTTAGTGCAGAAAGACAAAGCCTACAAATATCTCAACAAATTATTTAATATTTCAATTAACTTGTTTTACAAATGTTGATTTTATAATTTACACAGCAAAATAATCAGATTACAGCACACACAGGTTCAGAACATCTCACCTAGCATCCTCTTCTCTGTTTTTTCCGTTTCTTGCACTGTTATTACATCATGATCCGATTACCTACGCAATTTTAAGATTGCCAGCTGCTGTTGTTACAAGAGCAATCTGAAGGAGACTCCCACTTCTTTAACTCGATTGCTTTAACTTCTAATGCTAGAAACCTTCTGCATAGCAGCAAACAGATACAACATTTCTCAGGCCTCTTCTCCTTTACCTAGATCCTAAAAACTCCCTCATTCGAGACTTTACTTTGGACCACGCTTCCAGGCGTAGGCAGGGTTTCAGAGCTGCCTTCTAAAAAGATCCTTGGGCTGTTACACTCTCCTTTCAGAACATAAAAATCTTCAGAAGAAACAGACAATTTCAGAGAGTGCTGACATCTATGCCTTTTCTTGGCATAAAACTTGCTATTACTTTAACTATTTGCTTCTATGACAGAGCTGCAATACTCTTTACAACACTTGAAATGAATAACAACAATTGTTGTCAACCCATGACAGAGCTAGGATATTGTTTCCTCAGGTCACAGGGCAGTTTCAAACCCTGAGGGAATTCAGCTGGACTCTGGGAGGAGTACAGTCAATCTGAAGTTGTTTCTTGCTGAAAAATGGTTAAAGCTAGGAATAATATAACATTGCTAAATATTAGGAAATAAAACATGTATAATCATAAGAAGCAAAGCCAATGCAGTAAGTAACATCACGTTTTGGGAGAGCTGAAGTGTGTAAGAATTTGGAAATGTAGAAATTTCCACTTTATTTTCAAACTTTTCTAGCTTCCCTCTCTCCAAAAAAAGAAAAAGAAAAAAGAAAAATACCCTGCTTTTCCCTTTTTAAAAAACAACAACAAAAAAGTTGTTTCTCCACCTTGCCTACACAGTACATGAAAAATAATGTTCAAAATTCTCCATTAGAAATGACATTTGAATTTTTGAATTGAACAGATGACAGAACACAAAGAAGCCTTCTTCTCCTACATGTACCCGCCAATTTTTTTAGACGGAGAATAAAAAATAAAACAAAACAAAGCCAGTAAGTATTCATAAATACACAATATTTATCTGCATTACTGAAACTCTTCACATAGTTTCACGACATTTTTTTATATGCATACATACATCTTTTCCACACAAACAATCTCAAATATTCTTTAGTAATTCAGTCAAAGAATGGCATGATATATTAACTAAAATGTAGGCTGCTAACTACATATGGTTGCTTATATTTATTACTATCGTTTAGCTTATAGAAGAACAGATGGTTTCCATGTGCTCCCCATCAAATACTCTCAACCATGTATCTGATCATCTGCCATAGGTTTTTTGTTCTGTTTTTTGATTTAAATAATTGAGCTTTAGTATTCTGTACTTAAATTTGACCTGCTTCTTGCAGCTCCTTTGACTTGTGGCAATTGCTGTTGGCTGATGGCCAGGAGCCTTTTCCTCAGACTTTGAGTGTAGCTAATTCAGTAATGAATTAAAAATAGATATTCTATATTCCTTAGGACAACACCATCTACATTCTGTTCTTCAAATAATCCCTACAGATGAAAGTAAGTACAATTAATAATTCAACCATTAACCACAAATGAAAGACTTGTTAATCTCATTTAATCTTATGACACCTACATGACTTTAACCTACTGTTTATATGATTCTTTGAAGAGCATACTCATTGAAAATACAAGCACAGCATTTACAAAGACAACACTTAAAAGGTACTTTCTATTTCTCCTGTTCATTTGTTTTAGAGCCTAATGTTATGCTAGTTTGTGCTCTCAAATCACATGCTACTCTGTACTTTCCTGCAAGGCATTTTCTGCACCCCTGCAAGGGTTATTTCACTGAAAAAATTAGCATTACTGAATCAGTTCGCAATTACATATTAGAAAGGAGGAGCATGTGACTTTATTTGGGAGCTAGCTTGCTACTCACTGAAGTATAGTGTTATAAACAGACAGTATACATTTGTTTTTGCCTAGAAAATGCACGAGTACGTGTGCTACCATTCTCTGATTGGAATATTTTATCTGCACAGATACACAGATGAAAGTCCAAATGCATGTCTACTAAATAGTGAAATCTTCTATGAAATGAAGAATGTTAAATTAAGAGCCTGAATTTGAAGGGTTTTTGTTTTTCAATTTGGCATGTAAAGCTGAAGTCTAAAGACAGTGTTGATTTTTTACATACTGTGAATATAAAATATTCCAATATCTAAAAACACTGATATCTAAGTAATGGCAAATAATCTCTTCAAACAGATTTTGAATACATTGAAATAGGGAAATACAGGTAAGGATGGAACGGACTGAGTTAGCTCGTTGCTCCTATCCTTCCACAGTGACAGCAGGCTTGAATTTGTCTGTCTGCCAGCAGATCTTCTCTGGAGAAAAGAAAGGATGCTAAGTAAATCAATGAAGAGTTCTGAAGTGCTTCCAAATGTAAAAATGAACTCTGATGGAGTAGAGAAGTGGGAAAAAAAAAAAAAGAAAAGCAACAAAGAGAATACAGCAAAAAGACAAAAGATGGATGAATCTACCTGGTCTGCTCTCTACACATCTATGCTTTATTTTCTGCTGATGAAAACAAGATAATGAGAGCAATAGTTATTTAAGCTATTGTAGTAAACAGCAAAAACACATAAAAAGAAACTGATCCTATAATGGTGAGTGACTCCACTATGCTCAAACAGAAAAAAATATCTGGTTAGGTAGAAGACAATTAAATCAATACTAGAAGGAAATCAATAACACATTTACATACCACAGCAGAAGAAATTCAAGTGTCTACTATTTAACAGTAATTTGAGCATGTCTACCACTGTGCAGATTCCTTGGCCATCAGAAGACAAACATACATATACCCTTACTCTAAGTGTGAAAGTATACGATAGAAACTTAGCTTCAGTTTGATCCAAATCTAAAGTATTATTAACCTTACGATACATTTAGCTTATGTAGGTGTACTAATGGAAATGCACATCCCTAGGGTTTAGCAGCAGCTAAGAGAGCATTTAATAAGATCAATTGCACTTAAAACAGTTGACTTCACTACATACAGAACATGTGATCTAGCCTTGTGAACAAGATTTAGATATTCCAACTCTCTTGGCTTGTAAAACACAATTGCCAAATTGACACCACTGCCAACAAAAGTTCAGTTTTGAAGGAATTAGAGGACTTTAAGTTGAGAGAATTCAGAGTGCTCTGCTTTAATCTGTGCAGCATCTTACACACTTTTCACTCTTCCCAAAGCAGGTCATAGTAGTTTCACTTACAGCTCAAGATGTTTGAAGTCAGAAGTACCATAGACATCAGATCCGCTCTGTCTGCATATGATACACCAGCAAGGCCTCAGGCTCTTAAAAGAATTAGAAAAAAAAACATTTAACTCAGGATTCTGGCCTCAGTCCAGGCAGATCTGCTAAACTTGCAGAGTTCTGTGCTCTTTAGAATGCTAGGATAAAAATTTGTTTATTATTCTTGAAATTGATCACAGGTCAAAAGAAAATCCATGAAAATCACCAGCTTTAATTCAGCAAAGTCAAAAGCAAACTGAAGAACACAGGAGCAGAGTCCAAAGGAAGTTATAGAAAGCACATGCAATGCAATTAAAGGGAAAAGAGTACAGCTGTTTGTTGTTGGGAATTAGAGGTCTTTCGAGTTTTATTTTTTTAGTTAATTAAAATACCTTGGCTGTGCAAGAAATTCCTATCAACTTCAAAAGTATGCATATGCTTGAAGTACTTGGCAAGACTGAAGCCTCAGAATATGGAAAAAAAAAAGATCCTTACCAGAAGGCATCCATGTATTCACTGTTACTTAATTTCATAAATACTTCATCATAATTAAAGTCACTCGGATGGCTTTTTTTAAAAGTAGTTAGTTAAGATGATTGGCAGTTTTCCTCGTTGTTGACAACACTTAATGATATATTATAGGATAGCAAGCTACATTAAGAAATCTAAAAATACCTCCCCTGTACTCACCACATGAGGTAACACTACGGTTTTCTTTCTGCAGTCATTTTATTGCTAGTTATCATTTAAAGGTTGATGGATGTCAAAGACACTCCAAGTATGTTTTTCAGATCATTTATTTAAAGTTTCTTCAAAAGTTTTTTAGGGTTCTTTTTTCGACACTATACTACCAATATGTATAATCAGTAGGCCACAAGATGCCACACAAATTACCTACTATAATATCAATCAAATTATATCTGCTCTGAACAACAAACAGAAGTGTTAATCACAGCATTTAAACTTAGATCTTGGGTTGTGGTACTATGTTTCATACAAGGAGACTTTGCTCACTTTTATATCAAGTTTTGTTGTGATATAACAAACTAGTTAAGTCCTGTCGCATCCCCTTCCTCCTTTTTTATTTTATTTTTTTTCAGCAGAAAAAGAACAGTAGTATAAGTGCACTCACAGAGATACTATGTGACAGCAAGGGACCTACTTGAGCTTAGGAATGTCTACAGCATCAAACTACAACCTATTCAGAGCTAAGTTTCTGTCATGTGTATACATGCAATATTTCCGACACTCCCTTTTTCTCTCACAAAAGAATTTAAAATATCTCCAGTCAGCTATATTTATGTTAAGGGCTAATTCTGGATTAAGGCCTAAAACTAGCATAGTAACTAAGAAACCTCCCAAGGATTTCTCACTTCAGTCACTTTTGAAGAGGCAGCTATCATGCCTATCTTTACTTGTAAAAATCAAAGACATAAAAGACCCAGCCTGAAGGTCTATACAGAGGAAGTCCACCAGCTGTTACTACACACATTGATTTCAATGCAATTGCTATCTCAAGAGAATACTACATTGGTGATAACTGCCACCTGGAAAGTCATGCCAGATCAATAACTACAAAACTCCCACTTCTTATATGCTTCCCTAAGCACTTCATACTGCCCATTGCTAGAGACAGGATTATCAGGACAGAAGCTTGTCCACACTCAAAAAGAAATTCTTATGTTCTGGCAATATTAAGGCAAATCTTAAATTATGTTGAAATATGCCACGTTGCAAACAGAGTACTCAAATCTGCTCCTGTGAGAGGATTGGGCCTCATCTTACCCCTCCATTTCCATACTCAAAATTCAGGCCAGTACTTTAACAGCAAATGGAGTCTTCTTCCAGAGCTAGATGTATTTTTATTAGCCCTCAGAGATGGTAGCAGGATTATAACCTATTGTGGAAGCCCTCACACCTCGAGGTTTACAAAATCAAAGTTTACCAAGTCCGTGAAATGTTGTAGAGTTCTGATGCTTTTGTTAAAACCAAGAAAATTAACTGGATCTACCCGAGTAGCACAGAGTTGGGAAACCTAACAAGTTTCCACACCTAAACAAAGTTCACATACAGGATCTCACACATGCAGTCAGGAAGTATCCCCTGGCTTAAATGACATCAAAGACATCCTCTGCAATATAGCAGGAAAAAAACATCAGATGAATAGCAATGTACCTGATACCCGTGAGCAAGCCTAGCTCATCTAAAGTAAAAAGGCAGCTGATCTACAATATAATGGATGTCAATTTTCTTATCTCATTTTTTTTAAATCATGCTTAAAGAACATCCGCACCTTGTTCTTAAAATAAACAAACTGTTTTTCTATTTCTGTAACCTCTGACAGTACAAGTAAAGTGATTCATTAAATGACTACTTTATGGTTATTTATGAGATGCTAACTAGGTGTATGATGTGCTAATTATTAAGAAAGCGCACACTTGGAACATCTCCAGGTGTCTTTCCAAATCTTTTTCCCCAGGTGCAGTTGTTTTTCATTTTTTTCTGTTTAAATGAACATTACAGCCTACACAATTTTTTCACCCATATTCATTGTTTCATAGACTTTGACATCAGAAAACAAAACTCTAAGCACCTGATCAGCAGCCATTGTATTTGTCTGGACACTTCTGTGTCAAATATACGTAAGTTAATTCAGGTTAAAAGAACTGCTGTTTTGAAATTAGAGGAGACAAGACAGGAGACTAAGATGCTGCTAATATTTAGAGTAACTGCAAGGGCAGTGAATCAATTACATGAAATCCTTCCAAGAGAAAAGCACTTAAAAAAAAAAAATCTGTCCAGTCTACTTCAGCAAGCAATCTTGTCCCAATTCACATCCTACAATCGACACAAGTCCATGTTATACTACACAAGCAACTAGGAAAGTGTCAGAGCCCTGGCCATTCTCCATTCAGTACAGAGATTCTTGGGCTGACCAAACTGCCATGCTCAAAAGGAAGCTCAGCACCAAAATAGGTGAGTGAGTTTTTGAAGTAGGAGAGTAATGAGCTGCGTGGGGGTTTTGAAACAATGCTGCACACCATGGCAAAGAGCAGTCTGAAGGAGCCAATCTTATGCTGAAGCCAAGTGACTTGGCAGGTCTTACTGCACTGGAACACACTGTTTAAGGAGGCCAATACAGCAATAAACACACCACAGACTATTTAATAATCTGACAGAATGACTGTATCAAGGCTAAATGAAGGTACATCAATACCATGGCACTAAATCAGTCACTTGTTTGGACACTGCTGTCACTGATTAGGACCCTGATGTCAGGACATGCCTGAAAAGCTATTTAAGTAGAATTCTGAATGAATCACTTTTGACACATGCTCAAGATCCAGAGCACAAAAGAAAAAGTGCCGTCAAGCAGTTATTTTGCTGAATTCCATATAAAACCTTTACTATCTCACCCCTAGCATTTTCCATGGTACTCCGGCAATCTTCACATTAAATTGTATGTTTACGTACAGCACAATCATTTTCCTGCTTCAAACAAAAAGCAGGAAAATATATTTCCAGAAACAAAATTGATACATAACTAAGCAACAACAGTTTGTGGGTGTGTGCTGGATCATAGTACTATATCAATAGGGTAGTAAGTGTTTTGTGAACACCAAATAACTACTTTAAATTGAGTGTTAGTATTTCCCAATAAATATTTTTAGCTTTTATTTTAATTGTAAATTTAGGTAGCTCATTCACCTTGGAGCAAATGAAATTAGAGATTTTACTTATTGTTTTACTTAGACTAAATCTTGCCAGAGAACAGTATGGTTTGGGGGTCATTAATTTCTTGGTGGGTTTTTGTTTGTTTTATTTTTAGTGGACATTTGCATAATTCTGGCACATTAAAATTTTCAGAATTTTGCTTATAGCCTGCATACTTATGTTGCATTAATTTAGTTCCACTTTGTATTCTAAGAAAATTATTTACCTGAAACAAAGGGCTTAGAATTTTAAGAAGCATGTAATAAGATCGTTGCTGATAATCTTTTTAGTTACCCTTTAAATTAAGTAACTTTGAGAGAAAAAAAGAAAGACAGGTTAAGAAAAGACTAAAGGTAAAAGTTTTGGGAAAAAATGAGCTTGAGAATCTAAATGACATTGTATATTTTGAACACAATTTCCCTTTTCTAAACAGAATGCATTTTTTTCTTTGTTTACAACAAACATTAAGGCAATGTAACAAAGGCAGCTTACAAAGAAGAAATATCCTAATGCCCAAAATAACATCAGGGTTTTCCTGATATAGATAATTGTAGCCTTAAGTTACAGTTTTACTGTGAAGGACATAATTTCCCTCTCTCTCTTTCTCCTGTCCTCTCCTGAGCATATAAACACGGATCTCAGTCAACATGGTATTCCTATTAAAAAACAAAACAAAATACAAACAAACAAAAAATGGCAGGCAGGTGCAGCACTAAATATATACTTAATCTGGAACTACCTATGCAGTCCAGAAAACAAAAGAGGCCAGATTTCAGAGAAGAATGTCTATGAAAAAGTTCTGGATATTGCTTTCCTTCAAAATGTAGTATGTTTTGATTTAGTAGCATCCACATTTCATTAAACATCAGTAATGGAGATGTATTTTTCACAGATTTTTTCACAGAAGATTGACCATTTATTCTAAACTTAATTCAAGATCAAGCTAAACATGAATCTAGTTTTTGAGACTTAATAAAATCATTCTTATTTCAAAATGTACATCTTAAGAAAGGAGCAAACAAATCTGCAGTGCAACTCTAGGATGCTGTACTCATCCAAACCCACAAACTATCAGTTAACTTGCCTTCCGATCATCTACATCTGATCCTCCAAGTAATGCTTCATCTCAGTAATGGAATACTAATGGAAGCAGACCCATGGTTTTAGTAAGTAAGAATAAGGATAGGAAAACTATTTGAAGTGCTCACAGAACAATTAGCAATCAAGACTAATAACAGTATCAGTAAAAATAAATATCAATATGCTAAATTCCTGTCTTTAGAGAGATGGGGTCCTAAGCTTTTCACTAGAATTGCTTCTGCTCTGTTTATTCTCATCAGACACCACACTCTAAACAGCTCTAAATCTTCCACACACACTTTTCACTTAATGCTGTATTTCATACAGAAACATTTAGAGGATTCCCTTCATATACAGTTAATCTAATCCCTACCTTCTACAGAAGACCCATGGCCAAAGTTTAACTCGTACAAATTCCAAGTTTCAGTCACTCCATAGCCTTTCACAGACAGTGCTACTGAAGGATCTACTGCAACTTCCAAGTCTAGCATTGCACGGACAGGAAAATGATTCTCCTAAGCCTTTTAAGAGTGGATAAGCCACTAAAATGACAGCATTTAAACTGGTTAAAAAAGACAATAAAAAGTCCCAAACAGAAAACACAGTTGTTTTAAAATCTAAGTATTTTGTAGCAAATACCTTTTAAAAAAAAAGACCTCCCCCACAAATAATCTGTTAGCATTTTTGTGATTTACATAGAATATTTACTAAAAACAAACAAAACAAAATTTTAACTGTCTTTTGTTTTAGGTTTTTTTTTGTTTTATTTTTTATGTCATTCTGGGAAAGTTGTTTAAAATTACAGGTAAATTTGTAATGAGGACAATAGTACTCTCACCTTAAATCATCTTGGCTGAAGACTGCAGTTATTTCCTGCCGTGTATTCTAGGTAAATAAAGTAATAGTGGAAGAAAAGCTTTGCAAGTGTAGAGAAACTGAATTTGCAAAGATAGTAGTAAATGGAGATAATTAAGCTAAGTAATAGCACTGAGAAACAGTTTCAATTATCTTCAAAAGTATTCAAGAGAGGCCAAAGTGGGCAAGAATACCCATCTACAATTAGTCAGAATCCAGATATTATATCATTTCAGTGTAATACAACAGAACAGGCTTGCAGGTAACATTAAATCTTATTACAATTTTCCTCATTCTACTGGTAATTTTCATTAATATGAAAAATAAAAAGGCACACTACTATGACAGTGACATGATGTGAGCAATTTTATTGAAGTAGAAAGCTAAGAATGATAATATGCAATAATTATTTTATTGATGCACAGGAAATGAATTATTCATGGTTTCAAAGTACCTGTGGATAATTCTAATTACCTTCTTTTAAAGTATATGAGATCCACAGAAAATACATTAACAACTTTGATTGAACACCTGCTATCCTGTGGAAGCTAACAAGCACCAGATCCCAAAATGTTCTGACACTGAA
>JAUBOD010000011.1:818664-850686 GCA_032353885.1 Nothura maculosa
TAGGTTTTCCAAGTGTGTATTTCAGAAGATCATGGAGCTTTTGACATAACTGAAAAACAACAGCTGCTGAAGTTCATGTCTGATTTGCATTTTTAGTTTCTTTTTTTTTATTTTGTTTTTTTAAACCTACTGCAAGATTATTATGGAAATTAGAAAGGATGTGACTAGAAGTGCCCTCTATGATTAACTTACTGTCGCAACTTTATAAATATACATATATATATATACACACATACCTCTTAATGCTAATATGTAGTGATACATTTTGCATTTCTATAAGTTACATTCACTTGCTAAATTGTTAAATGAATCTGTGGTCTTCTACAGGGCAGAGTTTTGTATGCAGTAGATGAAATGAAAGTTTTTCAGTTTCTTCAGGAGGCACACATTAAGTTAAGGTATGTCATCCTTAAGTGTTCATACAGCGTGTTCGGTCTCTTTTAAACCAAGCAGTTTTACAAGCAATCATTCCATTGTTAGCTTTATTCCATCTAACTAAATGTTGACTTTACTCATGAAACTACTTATGTGTTTGCTAGGGCAGATGTAATAACTCAAAATAAAGGAAATGTCAAGAGAAACTAAAGCACTGGAACTGAAGGTCACCCCATTTTTCCTGTGTGCATTTGGTAGGCTCGATAATTATTTATCCTTTCTCATTTAAATATTTAAGCAAGAAAATGTAACAGAATTATGAAACATGGGTAAATACATCACAATCATTTTAATATAGACTTAATAAAATCAGAACAGTAAGTGTTGTTGGTTTGAATTATTCCAGATCAAGCTGATCTTTTGCAACTGCCAATGACATTCCTGAAATAATTTCTGTACAGCATCTACTACTTAGCAGCAGCTCAAGTATAGCTTCAGATACCATAATGCAAGGCACACAAAAGTAGTTTCAGAAGCAGAAAACTACTTCCATTCTCATGCCTAGCGATGAGTTATCAACGCCATTCTAAAAGCAGTGAAAGGTCAACATCGCCTTTTAAAAACAAAACAAAGCACATGATTGTATTTCTATGCCAGAGAAAGTTAGCTGAACATCATTTTCTGAAAATTAATACCTATGTTAAAGCAAGCAAATGGGTAATCTGATAAAGAAAACAGCAAGGAAGCATCTAATGTGGTCTGAACTACCACAGAGAATGAGAGTAAAGTCTATAGACAGCTTTTAAACTAGTTAATCAAAATGGGATTTGAGCTACAGAAGATGACTGTGGCATTCAGGGACTGAGACCTTTGTACATGTCCTATGCAGGAACAGCAATGTAACAAGAGAAAACCTTAACCTCCCAAGACAAGCAGAATACTGTATCTTGAATTTTGCATTCTACTCCAGTGACAGAGATGTAACAAAGCATTACGCACCTAAGCAAAATCTAGATTCATAACAACTTTTATGATTAGACACCTCAATAATTACTTTAATCAGCTATTCGTATTAACATTTCCTACCAAAAAAGGGCTTCTTCACCTCTCACTAACTTAAATTTAAAGGCAATATAGCTGCTGTTTCTGATTTTTGACTGACATCAAATAGGCCTTTCTAGGCAAGATTGATGTTCATTTCAGAACATCTCATCTTTGGGAAAAAATCAAACTTCACTTACCAAGGAATCAGCACACCAGACAGATTTAAAGAAGCCCAACTACAAAAGAAATTACTATACTTTTGATGAACTTTAGATTTGAAAAAGATTTTTTTTCAACTCACAGAATTACATTTAGAGAAAAATAAAAATCAAAGTTTTTATGCATTTTCCATTATGTTGAAGGTCAGACTTGTGAACTATATTGCATGGTAACACCTCCTTATTCCCACATTCTTTTCTTTTATGTATGCTTTCTGAGGTTCAGTGAAATTACATAAAGTTTTACTCAAGAAAAATGCAATTGCTAGCAAGCTTCAGCTTCTATATGTATCTTATACAGATATCTGAAGGGAAATGCTTTCTATTTTAAGAAATTATTGCATATGCCAAATACTTGTAGATGTCGTTCTGAAGAACGCACAGATATCTTGGGAAGTAGCATGGGAATAATGATAGAATAGGAATATAATTTTATGTAAGCAGATTTATCATAACTCAGTTATTATACTCCATCCCTCAAGTTTTTTTCCTAAAAAAAATCAATCAACTTTTTATGTTTATTGTTATTTTTCATTTTTTTTGTTTATCACGAAAATCATGATAAACATGATGGTCTTTTCAAGACCAGCTTCCAAGTGACTTTTGCCTAAGTACTGCAAGATTGCAGCTACTACCTTCTCAAAATAAGATACCTAATGAAACCATAAATAGACATTACAACATCATATATCTTTATACTTTTATTGTAGACATGCCTAAGTTTTCATGCTTAGAGTTTCAGCTATTAATATATTGTGGCTTGTATTACATTACTGCAAAGATTACAGAGATTAAGGATAAAGCAAGGACTACAGGAAATAAACATGTTCAATTAGAAAACAGCCAACACTATTTGAATAACTGGTGGAACTGTTGTCATCAGCCTTTCAGTGTCAGAGTAACCCTTTTCACCTCCCCTCTCCCATTTGATTCCCATACTACTACTCCGCTATCAACAGCGGAGATAATCAAAATAAATAGTTTTCATGAATGTCATACAATGTCATCTGTACATTCTTATACAACAGGAGGTCTACCACTACACAACAAACTCTAACAACACAACGTGATAACCAGGACATCTTGCCGGCCAACATAAGCTCTACCACATACCCAATCAGTTTTGAAATAAATATTAATAATCCCAACAAACATTACACTCACACCCTTACTCTTGTTTTTCAAAAATCCAATGTATTTTTGGTACATTTTGCTATGGAGAATCTGTGTATTAGGTTGCAAAATAATAATAAAAAATGTGTTTCTTCCAGTCATCTAAAACTGGGGTGACTTCAAAATACGAATTCATAGGTCTTGCAAGCAACACTATCAGAAAATGCCATATCATAATAATAATAAATTATTTCCCTTAAAAATGATACTGAAAATTACTAGTAAATCTGGTTCTTTATCCTACTAGTTCTTTATCCAGCCACACTTTATTTCTTCCAGTATCAATTATAACAGAAATTGAAGATGTATTGGAAGGCAATTTTATATTCTCTGCTCACAGTTCCTGAAGCTGATTTTATTAAGATTTTGTGTTCAATAGTTTAAATATTTTAGGACCATTGCAATAATTCATAAAAATATTCTTAAAACTAAAGAAATGTATATTCATACATGTTTATTATATATTTTCAGAAATAACAGCTTTTAGTTATTGAAAATCAGTACTATCAACCTTAAAAATTATTAGAAGGATTATCTTTTTTTTTTCATTGAATATCATTCAATTTTGGTAATTCTCCACTAAATCTCAATTAAGCCCAATTTCTTCCCATTAATTTAATTACTTATGATCCCCATCAATAGCCTTTGTTAATTTCAATTACTTTCAATAAATGTTCAATTAAATCCTTCTACTTCTAATTCATTTCCATAAATTTCAATCAGCTTCCTTTGAATTCATTTGATAGCTTTAAATCAATGTTTCAGATAATGTCAGACAGACTTCGCATTCAAAACACCATAACATCCAAACTCACAGAACAAGTCATAAAATATGTTTTGGTACAAATTAATAAAGAGTTTATATAGTTTTGGAAAGTTCCCAATTGCCTGTGGCATTTAACAGTGAATGTTCTCTGCTAAACCTTTGAAAACTTATCTACTTATAGATATGTAGGTATCAATACTTCTTCACAGAGGAATTGCCACATTCTCCTTTTCTGGATATCCTCTTCTGATGAGTCTTCTGGAAGACCCCTCTGCCTACATTTATAAATTTGTGTTAAGAAAGAAATAACACTGGAGGTGTGAGGGAAGAGGGAAGAGCAACGGTTTTCAGATTAAATAAACATCACTCTTTGCTGCAGCTAGTTGTGTGATGAAAGAGAATATCATGTAGCCTCCGCTTTGGTGGCAGTCACTTGTCAATAGCAATCACAGTCTGGTAAATTCATGACTCCAAACTACCAGGTTGCAGAAGTTAGACATGTGTGTAGATATATCTACATTGCTAGAGTCCTGTAAAGGTCTAAATGAAAGGCACAGGGAACACACACACTCCCCAGAGAAACACTGCTGTTCTGATACAACCAAGTCAATAGCAAATCACTTGCAATTTGGAACAGGCCATTATGCCTTCCCAAGCTCAGTTCCTATCTTTATTGCTTCATTAGATGGAAGTTTGTCTCTGAAGCATAAGAAAGAATTAAAAAGTGCTTAATGATGATAATTATCAACTCAGCTCAGTCCTTTTAAAAGTTCTCTCCATGGCTATCTGGGTGTTGGAGGTGGTTGCTGACATTCCTTCCGTTCTTTCTTTACACGTAAGTATCGAGGCTACTGTTTTAAAGGCTCAAGCTGACAAATCTGTAGTTTCTCTTTTAACTCCAGAACCTGCAGAAATCCTCAAGCTGCTCAAACAACTAAACTCACCACATTATACCCTTTAGGCAACAATTTGCAATCAAGCTAAATTGCACATTTTGCACAGGTGAAGCATATTCCAAAGTGGAGGCATTTCCTTCCCATTAGAACAATGCAAATTCAAATGTTTTTGCAATTCAAAAGAGAACATCATCTTTACTGTTTTCCATTATATTTTATCTTACCTATTCAGATCTACTGAATCTTATTGAGACAGCAATAAATGCACCTGTCTTTGAAAAGATATTGATTCTTATTGATTATTACACAGTACATTCATGTAGGTAATATATAACATTCAAATTATTGAGAAGTATCTCCAGAAAACATTCAATATCCATAAAACGTATTTTCTTCAAAGAGATGCATAGATTAAAAAAATCTATTTCCCCTTTTGCTCTGTGCAACACCTCCCAAGTCTAAATATTTATTTAAAACTGTCAAAAAAGTCTTTCAAACTTCTTACAGTAACACAGTAAATGCTGGTAATCTAATCAGTAATACAGTACAATAATAGAAAAAAAACTAAATACACTTTCTTGAAAATGGGGTATATTTTCAAAGAAAATATGTGTTTTATGACCATTTCTGTAATAACCCTAATGATTTCCCTCATTACAGAGTACTCAATCTGATCTCTAAATCCTCAGTTACTTGTAATTAGACCATAAGGGATTCTTTCCACTGTGGTTTGCATAAGGACCTAGGTGCCCTAAGGCCAAATTTCATCTTCTTGAATGGATGCAGGAATTTAATATAGAATGATAATCTAACTCAAAACAGGATGACAGAAAGACAGAAAGAGAAAAAATGCAGTCAATGAAGTGCTTTATTTCCTCTACAGATTTTTCTCAATTGACTTGAAAAACAAAACCAACAAAACAATCCACTATGGACTGAAATAATTCCTGAGGTTTCTGTGATATGTGCATATGGTATTCAGCTTTTTTCTCCAGTACACATTTCAATTGAACTTTTCCCAGGTATGAGTACTTAGCGTGATTTAGTTTATCAAAATCTTCTTTATCACGTAGCTAAACGTTTATAATGTAATTGAGATTTCTAAAAGTGATACTTCATTTAGTAAGTTACCTTCTTGTGCTGTATGACCATCAGGTAGTGCAGGCTCAAACCAATTTTCAGCTTCTTCAGTGACCTACAATAGATAAACTATTAGACAGGCATATTTGTAATTTAAAGATTTCCAATAAAAAAAGCAAAGATCAGATACATAACCTGATACATTATTTTGGAAATCGCACAGAAAAATCACTAATCTATGGCGAAGTGAAGAAACTTGCTGAATGCTGACACAGAGTTGCAAATAAAATTAAATGATAACTAGTTAAAATCACAATTTAAGAACTAAAGCTCCTTAAACACCATCTGAAGATATTTTTTCTTAATTTCAATACTAGAAAACTTTTGTCTCATCTTCACTGCTACAGACAGACACTTAAAGCAAGAGTTCAGATTTAAACAGGATACTGAATCAAAATATACCATTTTAAATTATATTATTATATTGTCTCTCACAAGCTACTTGGCATATACCATAGAAATGGCATATAGCTAGGGATATAAACAAAGCCTGAGGACACATTCCTCATGTTTTGTTCAACATTTGCCTGCACTGCTACGGTTTTCAAAGGAAAATACGTAAAACAGATGAGGCAGTAAAACAGCTCCTAGGTATAGCTAAATACTGTGGATGTATGACACTGTCATTACGTTTCACCTCTAAATGACGGTCACACTTCGTCATCTTTAGGTCAATGCTTTAAACTCTCTCCATGAACAGCTGTTGTAAGTATGTTACTTTACAAGGAATTTTATTAGAAATTATTTGATTGACTATGAAGAATAAAAGGCCCTGTTTCACACTCAAGCAGCCTCCAACAGCCACACTGAGAAAACTTCAGTGTTCTCTTCATTCACAAAACACTGTGACAAAGGACTTCAAATTCTAGTTCACAGTGCTCTCATTCTCCCTGCTACTTATTGTTCAATTACGCTATCACCACCATAACATATTTCAGATATTTCAATATTTTCACTTTAATGTTCTATTATTATTATTTCATGCTCAATTTTTGAGATTTAAGTAGCTCAAAAGTGTCTCCACAGTACAAATATTTATGAACAAAGATGTTTGTTGCTGAATGTTTAATAACTTAATATTTTAATAGCTGTAGCTAGCAGAGAACATATTTTAATTACAGAATATTAGGACTTACATACTTTGAAATGGCATTTCTTGCTATCTTATGCTAATCATGTACCAGCGCATCTTATCAACAGTAGAAGTAACTTGGAATCTTTAAACCACCTGCCAAGACATACACAAAGCCACAGGTTAACACACCATGCATGCACCTGAAGCTGTCATTGCAGTGGGTAGAGAAAAAGCATGATACCCCCAGCAGTCATCTTTGTGCCCAAGAACTGAGCAGTTCAAATATTTTCCATTACCAGAAAAAAAAATGAATTCATATTGATCTATATCCTCTCTAGAGCATCCCTTGGAAAAATGATATATATGTATAGATGAGGCAATGCTCACTGCAGCACTGTAACGATTGGTTTCAAGTGAAAAATGAGGACAGCAACCCATTATACACTAGACATGGGGCAATGTCTTTGTTTCCTTTTCATTTCTTTTTATCCTCCGAGTAAATGATCTCATTTAAAACTTCAACACCCAAAATCCCTGTACCTAAACTATAGCATGAGGGGGCTTCACTCGAAGATCAGACTCAGAGGAGAAAGGTTGAGCGGACTAGTTTTATGCAGAAATGTTCGATCATTACTCATGATAACCCAGTGGCCAATACTCATAACAAGATAGGAGCAATAGACAAGACAGAAGAGAACATTTACCTGGCTAGCTAGCAGTGAGTGCAACCCTTCATAACATCTGCTCTTTGCATCTTCTTCAACACAAATTAGCTGTGCTTCTTATGGATTTACCTCTTCAGTTATCCAAATGTTTTGAGCGAAACGAAAGACTAGGCCTGTCTTACATGTTACGGAGAAAAAGACACAATTCTGGGCATCGCTCTTAAAATATCATTCATTAAAGACAGAATCCATCCTGAGCCAAGCTGAGGCTTTAACTGCATATGCTGTGCATGTTCTTTCACACTTTGCTGTATAGGTTCTTATGTCACAAGAAACTGCCTGAAGCGCGTTTTGTAACGCAAAAGGTTTTTGCAGGTTCTGAAGCATTGGGAAAGATGTAGGGGGGGGAGGGGATGAGTACTAGAATGTGGGGTACTCTCTCTTCTGTAAAAAAATCAAGAGACTAAATGCAATTTTCTCATACCAATAACAGAAGATCTCACCATTTGAAAGTTCAGTAATTCATCTTCCTGAAAAGATGAAAATATGAGAAGAAAAATCAAGAGAGTGCCAACACAATAAGAAATCAATGTCAAAAATATTTCACTTTTAAACCACAAGACCCCTTTTCCTTTCTGCACTATCTGTATATCCAGTTGGAAAAAGTGTCACAAAACTACTTTTAGGAAGAGGGTTGTATTAAACACTTCAGTTCTAAAAATCTGCAACCAAGAAGCAACCACAGGCATTAATTTTGCTTGTTATTGAGCTCCTCTAGAGTGATTTTGCTCTAAAAACTCACTGTAAAGTAGATTCATTGAAACAATATGGAGCAGTGAAGAATGAGAACACTTCTAACTGCTTAGCCATATGCACAAGAACTAAAGGCAAAGACAGCCCCCTTTCAGCTTCTGCGTTTGTCACATCTGCCTCTAAACTTTGCTGATTAAAAAAAAAATGGTGGAAATAAACATATTCTATTAGCATTTTCCCTCCTGGGTTCTTTTTAAGAGAGGAAGACACATTATGCTTGAAATCTTCAGGGGGCTCATCTCTGTTTTTCAGATACTACTCCACTCTAGCTGAGTGAAAAAAAAATCATCAAGTAACAGGATTTACATTTGCTCGTGCAGAGAATATTTCTCAGATTTACAGATTTGATAAGATGCTAAACACATGAAGACACCAGTGTGAGTTGCAAGACTGTTAAATGCTCAGTAAGTTCAAGTTTGGGCAAACCTAATAGTCCCATTCGTATGTAATACAACTCGAAGCAGAAGCACTATTAAAGGCAATATAGGTTCAGATCGAAGCAGATACCATGGTACTTTAAATATGCAGTAACAAGAGGAGAGTTATAAAACAAAATAGAATAATTTATGAGGAGTATAAAGGGGTAAAGGGGTTAAGCAAGGTGAAAGGAACTTCATAAAGAGAGGTACTGGAATAAGAGCTACAAAACATAGCTGTGCAATCAGTAAAATATTTTATTTGCATTGCAGTTTTGGGGTTTCTTTTCAATCATAAGCGCCAAAGAAAGTGGTGCTCTGATCATCTCGCTACAGTTTACCAATCAGGATTATATGCCAATGTGTAATGAAGTGGAACTACATGATGTGACAAAATATGATGTGACAGGTAAATTTCAAAGGAGAACCCACTAATTTAGAATCAGTAATTGCTACAATTCAAACAGCCCCATTACTTTAACACTGAATTTTCAAAGCTGGATTTACGGCATATTTTTAACTGGATTAAGTGTCAACTTCAACTGAGCAATTAGCATTTTTTAAAATATTTCTCATCAACAGAGTACTATTTATCACCTGGCAGGTAATAATTTCTTATTCCTACCTTTAGTACTGCTGAATATTCTCTCAAATAATATATTCAATCAAAAGAACACAATATTTTATGCTAATGTAATCTTTGTACAGCTTTAGCTAAAATCTCAAGTGTTGGTAATTATAAAAAAGCCTGCAATGGAATTCCAGAAATTTGAGATTTTACTTATTTTTATGAAGACAAAAGTCAATCCTCAGCAAATTCCTGAAGAACATTCAACAACATAAATTGCAAGTATTTTCACCACATGAATTGTATAGGTAGCCTAGGCCTTGAAAGTATCTCTGAAAAGGCATAGACTAGGGAACTCAGGTTTGTACAGATAATTCTATAACCCCATACCCTACTTAGAAAAATTGATGCCTCAACTCTTCCTTCTGCCAGTTTCTTCACAAAAAGCCAAGGTTCTGCATAAGGCAGCAGTATGCTGCTACAAAGTGGTGTTTTAGGATTACACAAACTACTCCGTGAAAAGTTGAAATACTAACTAGTCCATTGGACAACAAACAATGCTCCCATTATTTGAAGCATGTCAGTGACACAGATGCACTTATAAAAAGTAACAGGCTGCATAAAACATGACTAATTTTAAACACAAGATCACAACATAAGGACAGGCAGCCTGGACAGCAAATTAATAGTTAATTACTCTTCTTCACAGATAAAAACTGTGAAATTTCCAAATTAGTGTTTTTCAGTATGCAGTAATTGCCCAGATAGTCAACCATACAGACCAGGGAAGTTACTTAAAAAAGCCCAAAATAATAATGCCAAAGCAAATGACAAAAAGACGTAGCTATTGTTATGTCAAACCTTTGGGAACCAAAAGCATGAAAGAATCAAAATTACCTATTATTTTGGTATGAAAGTAGTATATACGCCTCCCCAAAAATGGACAAAAAAGATATATATATATATATATATATATATATGTATGTATATATAAAGCAAAAATTTTGAGTTGTGGAAATTCCTAATATTAACACAGATTTAGAGAACTAATAAAAATCAAGGTAGATTCTCCAGAAGAACTGGAGAGTATGCTGGAGATTAACAGATCTTCACCAAAAACAAGTCACAAATAGCCCCTCTCAACACTTCTCAATAGGTATATCAAACACATGGTGAACACAACTGATAACCCTAAATGCTATCAAAAATGCCTCTTTGTTCTAGATATGTTAGATGCTAGATTTATTGATATTTTAGTCAATTAACAATTCAGGGAAATATACAAAAACTACAATTTTTGTATAAAACAGGCAAGTGCTTTAGACAACATCAAGTTGCTATGGCAGTTTTAATTGCAAAGATGATTGCAAAGACTGCAAGCCAGTTGACATCAGTTGACCTTTAATCATCCTCCTCTCAATTAAAACTATCATTGAAATGTGCACAGTTTTACAGTGTTACACATTTCACATTTTGAGAAAACAGTTTTTTGGTTCTTTTTTTTAACTCCTACTTACTCCCTTCCTAACCAATCCCGTTCCAAAATGTTAACAAAAATTAATTTCAGTAAGCAGGTTTTTAATTTTTTTAACCAATGTTCTGGTAGAATCGGCATTCATGAACAGCCTGCCTACAAGTGTCCAAAAAAGTCATTTTAATATTTATATCTAAAGGTTGGTATGAAAATTAAATTACCTTGCACTTTGACAAGTGATTTAGTAAATTGGTTCAAGAACTAGAACTAGACTGCAGCTGTCTGCAGTCCTCTTACCACTTGAGTTCCTGCTTCTACTAAGCGTATATTACAAACTTAAACCGGCTTTTGTAAGAGAAAAGACATTCAGTCTCATTTTAACTCCAGACATAGGTTTACTGCTCAAATCATCCACTTTGAAAAGATGTTCTTGAAAAGGCTGTTGTACCAAAAGAATCAATGTGCAAATATATTTTACCCAGTTACCCCAAATGACTTCATTGTTTCTTCCTTTTTGTAGTCCTACTGTAAGAGTAGGATTAAATAATGTTAGTGAACTTGTATGTAATTTTTTGTAATGTTACCAGCACTTGTATTTTGGGATCATTAACACGTTACCGTGAGTGTGCATGGGCACATGCAAGTGCTCATTTCCATTTTTTAAATTTGCAGTTTAAGCACACTGTCTTGATCAAGGTTTCCAGATACAAAAATATATTGTGAACTGCTCATTTTCTGGCTTATTTACTGGTTGTTTATTTGCTGCTTTATTTCGTTACACTCTAAAGCTTTAGGGCAAAACATTTTGTAAGGGATTCAGCAACAATTCAAGCTCCTGTATGATTGAAATGCCTTTAACGTCAATACCAAGTGACTGCGCATGGCAAACAGATTGAAAGTTTAATTTTTTGGTGCATAAATAGCTTGATAAAATATAAGAAATCCTCAACTCACATTCTTCAACACCACTGCACATTATCAGCTCTATTTTTGTTGAAAACTATGCAGTATCTTTCAATCCTCTGGGTTGCTGTACTAATGTTATCATGTATCAGACCGTTCTGCAAAGTACATAACCATTTCTAATCTATATATCTTCAGGTTTGGCATAGTCAATATACACCAAGTTTGCTTTAATATTAATTGTACAATTTCCAGGCAGGATTAAGCAGCACATATGGGGGTGGGAGGGTAGAAGGAGACGAAACCAGAAGGAAAAGGTTTCTTAAGCTCTTTTAGCAGCTTAGAAGTAAATCATAAAACGTCAAGCTACAAAAATTGGCTCAGATAAATATGATGTTTCCTGAATCAGTTCACTAAGCTTTTATCCTTCTTGAACACTTTCAACTCAATCCTAAATGCTGCAAGTGCTTGCCTTAATACTGAAAAGTTATGCTACAGCACATGCAGAAGACTTGGAGAAGGAGTTACTTTCAAAGTGAAAAAGTTTGTCTTTGTGTAAATTGAGAAATTTGTTGGGAATTGGATGGAAAGGGAAATTATCAGGATAATTATTAGGTGTTTCACTTCTGTTTGTCCACCTGAGTGCTTCCGATAAATAATGTCTTCTGTAAAACCCACTGTGCATTTCAGAGCTTTCTATCTGAAATCTCACAGCTATGCAGTTTTATAGGTATGCATTTTAACAACAACATAGCTGTGCCCATTAGTAATGCAATTACACTATCATATTTTCAAGTGTTAAAAACTTTACAAATTCCAAATAGGCTCTCATGCAGTATTCCAAGGGGCTGCTACTCTTTTTCCATGGTATGTGATAAATCCCATTAATGGCAGGTCCTACATTGTTCTGGCTTGTTCAATATTTGAGTCAATGGAAATCATTTACAGCCATTACACTACATTACAGTGTAAATTAAAATAACTTCCTAGTCTCCTTCTTATTTTCACATTACTCTTTTGTTTCCCAGTCCTAAGAAAAGCAAAGACTATTTCAGAGTATTCTTTTCTTCTCCAGAAAGTAACTTAGGAAAGATGGTGCACTTTAATATCCTTCAATTCTCAAAGTCTTCTGGAGAGAAAAAAAAATCCAAAACAATCCTTATATATATTTTCCTAGCATTCTACTAATCTTTAACTCCTTTTTTTGTCAGACCATAAAATAGAGAAACGGGAAGAGGAGGGAGGGGAAGAAGCATGGAGGGAGAAAGGAAATCAGCTTTACTTTTCAGGCACTCCCAAACCAATTAAGGAATCCAAATTACTGGATAATTGATCACATTTTGACCTATGAGAACTAATTTAGGGAATAAAATGGCAGATCATTAACAGCTCAAGAAAAACGTTTTCTGTCTAGAAGTCGCATTAATCCTTCACACAAAATAGGTATAAGAATTTCCATGTAATGTACTTACCAGAATTTGTTCACTTTCGTTATTTTATACATTCAACATATGATTTTTTGTATATACAGTTTAATCTCAGGTTCATTCTTGACATTAGAATCTCTAATGAGCTTAATATGATCTACATCATACACACAAAAAACATTTAAGAATATAAATTAGAACTAGTAGATATTCATTTGCTATTACATTACCTCAGGGCACTACTGATTAATGTTGTGTACATATAGGATAAAATATTCTTGAAATAGATATGTCCAGTTGAGTTTAAAAAGACAGATGTATTCCTATTATTATAATGGGATAGCATTGTACTTCTTATTCCTATTTTTTAATGATATCTAATAATTTTTAATTAATTTCATCTCACAAAATAGTCTTTTTTTCTGACATTGCAGATGATTGGAAATTTCACAGCCAGCTGAAGACTATCTTAGAGAAGACTAGAGGAGTCCTAGTGTTCACAGGATTAACGTGTGCTTTCTCCAACATTAAGAAAAAAATCAAAAAGAACTCTTCTTACACATGGTGGAAAAGAAAACTTACATTCCATGATTCCAAGATCTACATAATTTCATCCAGACTAAAGAACCCCAAATTCTTAATCTTATTTTTCTTTTTCCACTCAAATGTTTAATGCAATAGTCTGTGATCATTTAAAAAACACAAGGTTTTGGGACAGCAGGAGCTCCAAAGACTCTCCTATTTCCTTTCATACACAGCTGAAGTCAGGGAAGAAAACATACTGTACTCCAAGTCAAATGTTTTTGGCCTATGAAAAAAATCTCAGCATCACATTCAGGCAGTTCTTAATGCTACATCACCTATAGCCTTCAGGGAAGGATGACAGCCAAGAATGGCCAGCTCAACTAGAATGGCTTGTACTTTGAAGGGCTCTAGGACTCCAGGCCCCATTTACTGACTAACTATGAATCAAGATGAAGATACAGGACAGAAGCTGAAGAGATGCTTATACAATTCTGGATGACTTTAGATTGTGAGAAAAGTTTGCTTATGATTGCAGATTAAAAGTGGATCAAGACAAATCAATGCTTTACACTTAATTAGAATTCACAGAGGTTTTCTCTGGTATATGCATAGTCAAATTTAGGGGTTTAAAAGTAGAACAGTTGCTGGGGAGCTACTTACACAGAGATATTCAGCATGATCTGCAGAGGGGCTGTCTGAAGAAGACTGAGAAAGCTGGAGTTTTTCATGCTAAAGACCATTATTTCCTCACTTGAATACAATGAGGGTAACTGTACACTCCAAACTTCAAAACAGGAAAGGAAGCAAGGACTTCAAAAGCCAGCAAACTAAAGTACACTTCAAATGACTCAGAGGGTATGCTTGGGTAGGTTCTCTTCATTTACTTCATTTGGATCAGCATCCCAAAACTTTCTCATAGGGCAGGAAAACAAGATATATCATTTACTGCTAAATGTAAACAGTAGGCACAGCTAAAACACTCTTTACTATACCATGTAAAAAAAAGTTACTTAAATGCTGGACACAATAAAATTTAAGAGAAAAACATGTTTTCTTGTGTGCAGCTCTTCAAATGCACACAAACAAATCCATAAAGTGTATTATGCGCAGGAGACCTATCATAATTGTGTACATAAATATGAAAAATGTTATGTCACCTATTCAAATGCAGATACACTGACTGTACATAGTGATGATATAAAGTAGCTGCTGCTAAACCTATAAAGTTGATGTTTTATTAAGAATTATAACCATTTCTACTAACTGAACTGTATAACAGAGCAATACCAGTTTAATAGCAATTCCATCTTGGTGTTTCGGTTTATTAAAACACAGCTATTCACACAACAAGCTATCAATCAAGTTGCTGGCTCAACCAGTTACAACAAAGTCATAAATGTAATGTTGCAATAATGAACATATCCACACATTCACTTACTTTCTCTCAAAAATTAACTTACTTTTTAAGATTTGTTTAATTTCAAAATCACAAAAACTCTTCCCACGCTCAGTATAAGATGATTTTTTTCCCCCTCTCACCGTGGGGTCACAGACTCCCAACAACTAATGACAAGATGTAAACTAACATACTGTTACACAGAGAACTGGACAAATTGTAAGTCATTAACAAATATTCCCAGAAATAAATAGGAAACTTTCTTCCTAAAAAATTTAAAATGAGGAATTTCTTGTGTCCTTCAGTATTTTAGAGATCTAGAGATATCTGGAAAGAAGGGTAAGAAGTTTTTATGGCACTCCAAGTATTCCTAATGAGAAATGCATAATAAATAGATTCAAAAGTTGTCTTAAGTCATTTATGCAGAATACTATTTAATCTTTTCATACTGAAATGGGTAACAAGATAATCCTATCCCAGAGGGAGACAAGCTCCTTGTCATAAAAAATTCCTAATTTTGAAACACTGCATTTTGAAATTAAATTATATTCGATAGCATCAAGTGTACCCTGAAATATATTCCAACTACATTCCTTTCATTACCCGGAAATCAAAAAAAAAAATTGATGTTCTGCTCTATGAAAACTTCAGTAAAGTTTGGGCTAACCAGGACTTCTACTGAAGTAGTCAGTTTTTTCAATAGTATTAAAAAAACCTCAAATATCTCAAGCCTCACACTTCCACACTGCTATGAGTCATCTACACAAGGAGCACATAAACTCAGATTTATTGTGGTCACTTTGTGTGTGGAATCATTCAGCACAGGTCTCTAAAACTGAGGCCAATTTCCACAACTGCAAGTGCTGAAACGCAACTCATAATGGTAAATGGGGATGCAACTAAGTAGAAGATATTATGGCTTCTTCCTTGGATTTTATTGTTTTCTTTGAGAGGAACTTTATTGCTGCTAAAGGACTGGATATTTTCTCATTCAAAAGGAAAGCAATGTTTTCTCTCTAATACATTGCACTTAGAATGGTACACAAGCACCAAAAACTAATTGCTTTGGTTGTACATGCAGAATACAGTGCGTTTCTCTCCTTTTTATCTTGAAGATAGCTGAATAGTTCGAGAATAGACTTTTATTAATGTAAATGAAGCCCTAATAGTATATTGTATGAAATGCTTTTTAATACGTATTTCTTTGAAAAGCAGCCTGCCAACTGGATAAATACACTGTACTGTATTTTAAGCAAGCATCTAACCAACGTGACTTTAAAAACAGATTACCAAGTAAACTTTAAAGTAGCCAATAAAGATACTTCTGCATTTAAAAAAAAGTTTCATGTGTAGTTAATTTCACACTTATTTGCACTGGAAAATTAAATTTTCACTTATCAACATACCACAGAAATACTGAGGAAAAACTCTGCAATGATGCTCTTCTCTGGCTTTTTTTGCTCTAGGCAAACTAATAAAATTAATTGATAATTAGGAAGCTGACATGATAATCTCCATAATATTAACTGAGATTCCAACTGTCCATAGTATTGCTTAGAAAAATAAAATTATTATAACCCTCGAGAATGCTCCTAAATTCCCAGCTTATTTTTAAAAACTGAATTCAGAAACACTGATCATTTATGAGCTTTTGAAAATAATACCTTAGGTTGGCCAATCTCAATGACTCAAAATTCTCTGATTATAATGAGAAAAAAAGCAGGATTAAGTCTTTGTCAGCCTCTAATACTAACATCTTACATTAACTTACTCTCCACTTAAATACATGAAGGAAAAACTGGAAATATTTTATGGGAGAAAAAAATGAATTGCCGTTTACAATGCTCTGTTTCTAGGCAAGTTTAAAAGGTTTCTATGATAGACTGAAAATCTGCTTTATTTTCAAGATAGCTTTGAAATCAGGAGGCATTCTTAATTTTGTTTTTAAATTTGAAACATGTTTTGAGTTCTAAACATTACTGACAGGGATGTTTTTCTATTTCTTGTTCTCAGGCATTTCTCATAAAACATGTGTAGTATCTAATACATTATAAATGAAATTTCCTTGACAAAACTTCAAGTTTATCCTGTAGATCAATTAGATCTAGGCATACCTGACAAGGATGGAAATTTGATTCATTTTTAGCATTCATCAACAACTTCTAGTGTATTTTTCATCTTAAAAATATTAACCTTACATCAAGAAGAGAAGCTATTTTATATTTTGAGGAAACAATTTATCCATATTGTAGCCATAGGATGATTGCTGTGTATACCTCACAAACTGAATTTACTTAATTTCATTACAGGTTTGGCTGACAGGACTCAACACACCCCTTTTGGGCACATTTCACAGACATAGGCTCTACTTCTTTTTCAATAAAACAATCAAACTAGTTGCAGGAAGCTCTTCTGATTGCAACAAATTTTATGCTCTTCTGTTTTAATAAACTCTTTCTCTGAATGCTTTCAATCTACTTGGGATTTTTAATTCACCTCTGCAGGAATATCTGCTGCTAGTTTTAAAAAATAAATAATCTACTCTTAGTAAGCAAACAAGAAAAACTAAGAGTCTAAAGATTTATCGAAAGGTTCATGGCATCTTATAAACAGTACGCAGAAATCCATATGAACAGGGAGTATAAATACTGTGAGTCACTGTCTGAGTCACTCTCCCTACTGAGAAGCCAGTTCTCTGTATATAACAACCTTTCCTTACTGGCTTTCACTGATGGCAAATGATGAAATAGAAAACCCGCCTGGAGGAATCCTCAGATTTTTAAAAGCCTTAGAAGATCTGAACAATCAAGATGCAAGATGCTAAGGCTACAGGGTTGTAGAAAAAGCACTTTGTTCCCTCATGTAATAACATTTAGAAATGTGTGTAGTGGACTGCTTGAGGGATAGAGATCTTTTATTACTGGCGGTCTTATTACTTGTAACTAGTAGCTATATTAGAATCATGAAAGGCAATCACTCACAACTAACATACATACACTACAATCAACGAGTTACTCAAGTCTGCAATGGTAGCAGCTATAATATTTTTAGATTTGGGGTTTTTTTCCAGCAGAGGTGCTAGCTAGCTAACAGTTTGTTTCTTACTTTCAAGCAAGACTTTTACAGTAAGAACCTGTACTGTAGGAAGTTAGGAAATCTTCTCAAAAAAAAAAAAAAAAAAAAAAAAAAATTCATTCATGTTGAAATCAGGAATGGCTGGTAATTTCATATTTATGCAATCTAAAGTTCCTCAAGTGCATAATGCCCAATCTGAAGCTAGAACTTCAAAACTCTAACGCTTACCTGAACAGTACCTTGTATGCTGGTTCTGTATACTAGGAAGAGCTTCAAAAGAAGTCCAGAGGTACTTCTGTATGTACTGCAATCACTGCAAGTAAAAGATGTTTGTATGTATATACAAACATATATATATATATAAATGTGAACATCTGCAATCAAACTTGACAATCATTAAACCACTGAAAAGAAATCATTAAACCACTATCAAAACTCCACATCTACATAAAAATGCTGCTATTCGGTAGGCATATAAAAAAGTCACTGAACCATGTTTCTCTTACTTACCTTATTAGTCATTAGAATATAGGCATAACATTTAGATTTTGCTGCATAAATGCAAAGATAATACAATTGAAATGAGTTTCAAAAATATTGCAAGTTCTAATGCCCAATCATAGTCACATTCTGAGAATTTTTTTTAACCCCCACAAGGCCTACAAAAAAACCCTGCATATTAAATGAATGGCAGTAATATATTCAATTAAATAATATTCAATTAAATAATAATCCCAACAAAAGATTGAAAGAAAAACTCAAACTTTTATTGCAAAGCCAGCCAAAATGAATTATTTTTTAAACAAAATACTTTTCCTTTTATTACATCATGTAAAAATGTAAGTATTTCTCAATACAAAATATGTGCCATCAAACACTCCTTCAGATCATGACACTAAGATTTTATTTGCTCTCTAAGTCTACATGCTTCCAGAAGTGTTTTCTACAGCTCAGTTATCCTGAAAATAAGATTATATTGGTATTGGGCTCATTTTCTCAGTTTTTAATACCAAGCTGAGTTGCTTGGTATTAAAAGAGCAGCATCTGACACATTTATGCCTATTTGCTGGGCTATATTTTGCAAAAACACCAAATAGTAGGCATTTTAATCTATAGTCTATGGCAGGATCTCAAAGTAAAAGAGTTTAAGATACTCAGTATGTTGCAGTAGGCAGAGGAGCTCCATTTCTTTTAAGCCCTCTTTACCCATCACAAGCATATTTTTCATAACATGTTTTAAGATAAAACGTACAGTCTATTGCATTTACCTCTTAAAAACAAATACGTCCTACATTAGGTTCATAAGCAAATAAAATCAAAACATTTGCAGATTTTCTGTGCAAAGATACTCATGACAATACAAATTGATTGTTGTTACTGTGAAACAATTGACACGTACATAGGCATTATCACAAGATGTCTTTTCCAGCCTATGCCTAGGTCATGAGGATGATAAATTACAAAGACAAAAAAGGCGGTGCATTGCTATATAACGTACAGGATGGGCATGCAACTGCACATGCAAAAAAAGGATGACAGACAAAATGGTTTTGTGCTGACCTCTGTGATATAAATTGGCAGCTTCTGTTCTGCTCATAACAGAAAGATGCCTGCATCACACAACCCATCATCACGACTAGCACTAAAAGATAACCTTGCTGGCAATCTAAGCAGAAAACAAAATGCCTAAACAGAAAAAAGATATCTGAACTCCTCTAGAGAAAATTTTCTACTGATTAGGGTTTGAGAAATCTCAATTATTTTCTGCATGCACTGACACCATCAATAGTAATACGTTTTTTTAAAAAAGAAAGTAAATCCTAAACCCAATCAAATGTTTGAGGCACAATATGCCATTCAACCATGTGATTTTATTCTGACATCAGTTTAAATCTATTTATATTATTTATTTCCTTCCCTCCTTCCCTGTCCCCCAAGAAGTTCTGTGGTTTAGTGATTTCATGGATTATCTTTGATTAAGTAGCCGAAGTGCCAGTGCATGTAGGCCTAAAATAGGTCCATGCACATGACCAGAATGTATTCTGATTCTGCAGGCCTCTAATACAGGTAAGGAACATGTCGACTAGAACAAACTGCAAAGAATATTCTCAAATTACACTCACAAAACCTTGATGCAGTAACACCTAAGAAAAGCAGCTAATCTCCAGGATTGTATGTACAGGAGTATCTAAAGTTGGCTTAGCTATAATGGCCATAAAAAAGCAATGTTACTGTTTCTTAAAACAAAAAAGAAATTATTAATGGTTTACTGTCAACACTACCAAAATTCAAATAGATCTATTTTGTAAAGCGTAAGTATTATTAGAATGTAGTTATACTTAGCTTAAGGGAATTTGTCATTTAAAAGGAAAAAAATGTAACAACATTAAGTCAATAGTGCCATCTTCAAGACCATGTACTTCATCTGAGCATCCCAAATCCTGAATTTCATCTTCTATTACCAGCCTGTTTTGTTTCCATGTAATGTCATCAAAGTACCAAAGAAAGAAAAGCTAGATATTGAATAATCCTACTAAAAAACAGTATTTCTTATCATGTTTTTGCAGTTCACTTATTTCTTAGTGTCTTGTCTTTCTTTTTGTTTCTCCCGTGGGGATTTTTTTTTTTTTTTTTTTTTTTTTTTTTTCTCCTTTAGCATTTTGAAATAAATGAAAGGAAAATAACAATCCCAAAAAGCTCACGCCAGTTGGCAGGGAAATTAAAAATCACAGATTCAAAAGTACTTCCCCAGTTCATGAAAACATCTCTAATGAGACAGATGAAAATATGAATTGCTTCTAATGAGCTCAAAATTGCACATACTTCCCTTAGTTTAATTTTGTAAGCCTTCACAGATATTTTGTGTTATGCTTTATTATAAAATAAGAAGTGGCCACAAGGCTGTGATAACCAATTTGTGAGATTAAAGTACTCAACTTGAATGGTTTCATTAACTTCTAAGTCATGAGTCCAAGTTAGCATAAAATAAAACTCTTTTTCCTTTTACAGGAGGTCTTATTCTCCAGTGACTTCCAAGCTCCTGCTGTCATTTCCACCTGGGAAGAGCAACTACAACACTACCTTTCTGACCTGCCATCACTAACTCATTTGAATAGCTATAAGGGAAGGACTTAGAGCAAAGCTGTGAAGAATGAGGCCCCAAACTACTGGATTTACCCCCTGAATTTCAGCTATGACACAGCAGACCCAACATACTCCCTTACTGCAGGGCAGCCAAGTCAATCCAAGCAGCAGCCTGTTAAGGCTTTCTTACCAGCTCCGTAACAGGATGAACTGAAGGCCCTGCACACATCTATGCTTGCTTTTATCGGGAGATTTTAGGATAGGCAGGAATTGTCAGCAAACACCTGCAAACTTTAATAGACTTTTTTGCTGATGCACCAGACAACATGATCTATTATTGAGTGTGAGAAAAACCCTCAAAACAAAACAAAACCCTCTGGTTCCTTCTATTAAATAAACACTATTAATTTATACAAGAAAGTACAAGTCTAAGTAGATTCCACACCTTCACAACTTTATTAAAATGTCTCAAATTAATCCACTTGCACAGTGAGAAACAGCACAGAACGGTACGCATTTTCTAATGACCAGTTATATCTCTTAATTGGTTTCAGAAAATGTCTGACTATTGCACGAAATGGAATGTGTGTGTGGCCTTTAAAATCCTTGTAAATGAAAACTGTTGGCAGAACAATTAGCATTTAAAAGCCAGAATGACCTTAGATCTGTGCATCACAGTGATTAGTTTGGACTTTAATATCAAGTACAGAACCAAAAAAATACCTTAGTTGCCAAGATAAAGAGCTCCCAGCACCAGCAAAAGGACACTGGGTAATAGGGTGAAACATGTGCAATGAAACATAAAGGACAAACTTGTATGATTATGTCTGATTTGTGTTGACTTAGCAACGAAGCAGAAGGGCCTTACTGAGCAGTGAACACGGGAAAAATAAGAGAACAAATCAGCTTTTTCTGATGCCTTGTGATTCTGGTGATGTAGTGCTCAAATGCACTAACAAGGGCCTAAATGATTTATCCCTATAAGAAATTGCAAGTTGTAGAAGATAATACACTATACATAAACTTGTTATCAAGCTATTTAGCAAAATGTTGTTTCCAAGGATTATTTACCCAAAATAATCGCTGGATTATTTTAATTGCCCAAACAAGTGCATATTGCGCAACAAACATCTTCTGCACAAAATAGATGAAATATGTCAATTATATATATTTATCATAGCTACAAATATATCACAGTTTAACCTACAAGTTATACAGTGTACTATTCCTATTATCTCATTCTGTAGCAAGTAGCTTTACATCAAATTACACTAAAAAAGAGCATATTTCAAATATCATCAATTATTCACATGAATAAATAACAAAAATTAGATCCTTTCGGTGAAGATATGTTCCTGAGCAGAGCAGTCAAGACAATAGTTACTATGGTAGTAATAGGGCCTGGAAAACCCACTGATGGTCAAAAATCTCACAGTAGAGTAGCATCATGCACACACTGAAACACTGCCGTGGAGGCTGCTCTTTGAAACCAGGGAGATCTGCTTGTCTGTTCTCCCTCCAAAAGAGAGATCTAACGATATTTCAGACTGTTTCAGAAAAATTCCCTGATGTAGTTTATCTGAATTTATGGTGAGTGCATTATCAGCTTAGTGCTTTCTAACTGAAGTTTGAGATGTACAAATTGCTAGAGAAAACTATTTAAAGTCACATGTTAAGTCACACTAGGCAATTTATGCCCTCATGCCAGACACTCCAGACAGATTTCAGAGTAGTTTTTGTTATACATGTTACCAAAAATAGATATCTAAGTAAGAGCTTATAATTCACAAAATTGAAGTTTCATATAAATATTTTTAGATTATTTAGAAAGTGAGTATTGAATTGTGCAGCTTCAGAATATTAAGATATTTAATAATTCACGAGGAGATTGGGATTCAATCTTCAGACTGGCTTGACTGATGCAAAAAATACTGACAGATCACTATATTATCAACTTCTAGCACAGACCTAGCAAAACCAGAGCTTCCTACCAAATTCTTCCTGACTGTACAGAACTTTTAGCAGCTTCTGACTGGAAATTTTCTATACTTTAAAATCAGACAATATGAAATATTTTTATAAAGAAATTTTCTATGACATATTGCAAGCTCTTCAGGCTTGGTTTTCACAATGTATCTGGCCACAAGGCTCAGTCAACCTTGAGTGTTTTGTTTCCACAGAAAACCCAGATAGCTGAAACTTTGAGCAAGTTATTTAGTCCTGGCTAAATTTCAACTTAGATAATCACATTCTACTAAGTTATACAGAAGTTCCTTGCCAAAGCTGTACTGCAGATTTTTGACATAAATTTCCTATCTCAGAATACAGAGCACTGATACCTATATAAAAAGGGGTAACATCAACTCAAGGAAGAAAAGTTTGCACAGCAACCAGATGCTTTATTCACATGTGCGATAGCTTGAGCTGAAATTATTTTCCCTCAAGATATAATGAGAGCAACACAATGAGAATTTGTTTTTGGTCATTGGTCTTGAACATAATTTTCATTTCATTCACTGTAATATTCTTTAAATAAGCAAACATTAGAATATTTTTATTCTTAAAGGGAACCTTTATGATTTATTTTTGAACCCTTTTTTCTTTTTTTTTCTTTTTTTGTTGTTGTTCCATTTATCTATAAACTCTGTTCCTTTCTTCTTTAATCTCATTCATAAAGAAAACCTTGGGTTTTCTTTTGTGGCGTTTACCATCAACATCAAACTTCATCTTTTATTAAGATAAATAGACTTCATGTATGTTGTATAACACTAGATACTGCATGAAGAAAAAAGATATATAGCTATGACTATATGGCAAGTTATGTGATAACATCATTTTTCATTTTCTCAGTCAATTAATTGTTCCTTAAGAAGTCTCAACTGCTAGTTCATTAAGAATTCCACTCACTGTATACATTTTTACTATACAAAGTCACATTGAAGTGAAGGATACATGCACTGTTGATTTTAATATAACTTTGCACAATACGAATAATAAGTAGTTACAGTATATTGCAATGATCTTTCTTGTAAAGGGGAAAAAGGCAAGCTTAAAAACATATCTATACATGGCAAAAAGACTGAAGACCAAAAGCCAATGGGCTAAACTGGTCAAAATATGAACCTACTCTAATCCATTAGATACTTAAGACCAGATGAATTTCCCCAATTTCCCCAATCCTGGCATTTTTCACTTACAAAACAATGGTGAAATAATATCCAACACTTTCACTTGGAGGTAAAACATCATTTCTTGCTAAAAATTCAGGTATTCAAGGAAAGTATGCAAGCTAAACATTCCCCCTACGGGCATATTTTCACACTGCAAACTGTGTATGCACTTCTCTACAAACAACACTAAAAAATTAGTATGTGTATGATGTGTTTATGAGTCTGCCATTTACTTGAACTTTGCCGCATTTTCTCAGTTGATTAATTACTGAATACCTCCCATGGAGTTTAGTTAGGTGTTGTAAATTAAACTGTAAGGCCACATTATATTAATTGAAATAGAAATGCAGAAAATCTGACCTTACAGGTTTGGTGTTTTTTTGTGTGTATTTTTTGAATGATTTGTCTTTATTATCTTTTATTTTGGTCTCTATTTTTTGGGGGAGGAGAACAAACTAAATAATGGACTTAGAAATACCCAGAAATATCTAAAATTTATCACCATTCTCATTCTCTGATTTTATTCTGTTTTAATTATTTTGCTGTCTTCAAAGGTTCAATAGCTTCTCCATTCTGATTTCTATTGAATACGTGCCAGCAGGAACTTTTCATCATACTCTCACTTCTCCCTCCAAGGTGCCGTAGAGACTGCATTACTATCTGGAGTGTTATTTTAAATAAGTACTCTTTGTTACATCTTATTTCTTTGGATACTTAAAGATCTCTCTCTAGATCTTTTGAGAGAGTACACAAGGAACCTAAGCAGTTACATTACCCACTTTAGTAGAGACAGAATTCACTGCATTACGGTCAGCAAATCTATTGACTTCTACTCTGAAATAACTGAACATTTACACCAAGTATATATTGGAGTACATAAGTTTAGCCTAGGTTTAGATTGTGTCAGGATAAAACTAAACCCTCATCCACCACAAGACATTCCTTACTAGCTTTAAGGGATTTTCATGGACACCTGAGAATAAGCAAGAGCTGCATGTCCAGAAAATGCAGAACACCGTTTTATGTGCTTCTATTAATTAGAAAGTTACTGTGGGAAATTTAAGTAGAAACCTACATTAATAATATAACCAGAAGGGAAATCATCTAGATTGCAGTATTGATAAATAGAGGTTGCCAAAATCTTTGAAAATATAACCTGAAATTACAGTGCTATATCAAGGGTCAGGGTTAGTCTTGTCCAGTTAGTTAAAAGCTAATCAGTTTCACAGCATAAAACTCGACAGTAATCAAGCAGGAGAACAACCTGTTCGTAGAAGCAAATCAACAAATTATTTGATTAGCCATCAATTGTACAGAATTAGTTGATTTAGAAACCTAATAAAAAATGAGTGAAAAAGTGCTTGTGCAACCTATTATCTCTTGCTACATCATGAAATTTTTTAAGTTTTCTTCCAGAAAACAATCAAAAGGAAAAAAAAAACACCACAAAACATAGTTACCAAAGACTCTACTAAAGATGAAAAAACACAAATCAAAACTATTTATACTAAATTGTAATCACATGTATCAATGTGTCATGTATCAATGTCTGTCTGCTGAGGACAGATAAAGCTGTTGTGAAAGATATCCCAACAGCCAGCAGCTTTTATTGTTTTAAATTTTCCCCTGCTCTTCTCTCTTTCACAGTCAATGTCTGAATATGCAATTCTGAGATTGAATACTACAGTGAATAGTATATCCACCACAATTAAAGTCACAATTAAATAAAGAAAAATGCATATTCAGGATTCACAAAACCATCATGAGTAAACTGTCTGTGATTCTGCTTTTTAAATTTTAATTTTAGTGTTTTCAGGATATTTTGTTGTTTAAATAGATACTAAGCTTCTCTGCATTCGTTCTTAATTCATAGAGCCTGCATTTTTCAAGAGACCTTTCAAACAGAAAGGGAGGAAAACAAACCTTCCCAAATGCACACACCTGCATTCACATAATAGGAAGACAGTGATTCTACTGTTCTAATTTGCTAATTCACAGCTTAGAAGTTTTATGCCTTACACATTCTATTGTTTTGCACTTATATCAAGAAACAATGGACTCTATAATTTTTCAGATGAAAAATGTGAAATTAAGGCTTAATGATTCTGTAAAAAGAAAGCAGAAGCAAGAAGGAGACTAGTGATGAAGATTTGTTATGGAACCAATCACTTCTGTATTTTTGTTATAGTATCCTGGCACAAACAACATAAAATAATAATGAAAGAAAATTAGGACCATGGTTAATAAATAGTAGAAAAGAGATATATCAGCAAACTGGAAGATGTTGACAACTGGAGTTACAGAAAGAATGACAGATGTATAAATCAGCTGAGATTCAGATAGATTCAGCTGGGACCTACAAACAAAATAAAAAAATCATACAGCTAAAACAGATTATGTTACCAATAAGAAATAGTTAGGACAATCAAAATATGAATGCATTAAAAGCTACCATTAATATACAGCTCTGTTGACACAGACTATACAAGATAAACACAATGACAGAACTAAAAAGGCAAGTTTATAGTCATTAGAGATATTAGCAATAACTGTATGCAAATACCTACTGGTGAGATGTAATTTGCAGTATGCAAGTATTTACTTACACTTCAGCATTATTAAAAATACACAGAAACATGCACAGGAAAGAACCATTGATATGACAGCTCATACAGGTTTATTGAAAGGAGATGGAAAGATCTTCATGTGTTCATGCATTAACATGGAGGCTAAGTGGATTAATGTACTCTGATGGTACAATAAAGTATATAAATACATTAGGGAGAGAAGAAAAAGAAGCAGGAGCAAAGGGTAGGACTAAAGCAACTATTTAAAGTCCAATGTGAATGTGACAAGCACGTCACAGATTTAAGCTGGAAAATAGCAGATTTTTTTACCACTGGAGGTAGCAAAGTCTAAAATATCTCTTAGGACAGAGTTTCTAAGGAGAAACAGTAGAGACAAAAAAATTGTCTCTAAATGCATCTTCATAAATTTAAAAAGGGAACACTTCATGTGGTATGTCACTGATAGGACTACTCGCAAAGACAGATTAGACCCAGACAACTGCTGAAGAGCTCCTAAAATCCGATCTCTTAACTCCAGCAAGTGGCTATTGACCTACCTCAACTTCCATTGTTTATTTTTGGTGAATCATTGTGTGAAAAGTATAGCAGAAATACAGGGTTACTATTCCAATCTGAATGAAGAATATCTCAGGTATCAAATATGCAACCATCGTATTTTCAGGTAGAAGGAGGGTCAGAATTATCCGCAGCCCACAGCTACTCAATTAGAAAAGACTTTATATCTAAATGATCTTGCATGCATAGCTAGACATCATAGACTTCTTAACAGTTGATGTGTACTTTACACAATTAAAAAGAGATAAACAGGTTCTATCTTCATACTCAGAAAACTATTAAGCTATTCTTACAACAGCTGCTACCAATTAATCCATCATAATCCCTCCATATTCTGCCATTAGTTACACAATGGAGTCAGAGCTTCTTGAGAACTTAAAATAAAGATGTGTGAAATTGTTTTAATTCTACATTTATGAAAAATTAAGACTAGTCCATTTGCCCAGATTCAAATCACTTGGAAAATCTGAAGACGTACTATTTTACTCTGAACCTCGCTGTGTACAACTAGGCAACTGGCAGGCCTTCCAGTGAGACCTTATGTTTAATTCAAGACACTTTACCTTAACACTCTTAGTGCCAACAAAATTTATTTTCCTGATATAATAAGAATATAACTTTAGCTGAAAAAATACAAACTACAAAAATGTAGTAGCTGAAATACTTCTTTGTCCAAACACCACAGTAAAGCATCCAAAATTTAACAACCTTCTTAAGACACCTTTTTATGGCTACATTCTTCATGAAACCAGACAGGAAAACCGAAGTGTGAAAGGAATTAGAAAGGATTTAGGAATACTAAAAACTGAAAAGAGAAAGAAACGATGTTTAGGAACTTGGAATAACACCTGTCACCACTGGCATTCAGCTGTGAAATGAAGACACCTTAATTTCTATGTCTAAGATTACTGATTTGAACTATTTATAAAATACATTAAATGGGACCCCTAGTGACAATGAGAACTGTCAAATATTGAAAATAGTATTACCATGCTAATTTTTTCTCCACCATTTAAAACATATAATTCAGAACTGGAAAAACCTTATCAACTGCAATATGAAATTGTTATTTTTTAATTTCCTGTTAAAGAACAATTTACAATGCTATTATTTCTAGTCATAAAGTATGCCAACTTGCATCCTTAGACTCTGTCCACCAACTAACAGAAACAGAAAGTGACTTCCAGAACTCCTAATATCAAAGACACAAAATCCCAGTATATTCTTTTTTCCACAAGACTGCAGAGGGGAAATCTTTTCTCTTAATCTGCACTGGTTTCAGAGAGGGAGTTTAGAGGATGATGACAAAGCAATGGTGACTTTATCTTCTTTATATATTTACAATGAAATAACCATCTCTGTCCTGAGTTTATCCAGCAGCACCAGCCATAGTGTTATACCAGGTAATGTGAATCTCCAGGAGGGTGACAGGAGGCAACAAATTCACATCTAGTTCAAACTAATTTAAAAGCACTCATAAAGCAACATAGGAGACAGAAAGAAAGTCCTTGTAACAGTGCTCAGTTTAGAGAAACATTGCAACAACTTTTACGGCAGCTGCTCTAAGAGACAAGTCTATACAGACATAGCCAAGGAAAAGTGCTTGAGCTGACATCTGTTGTCATTTGACAAATGTACAAGACAAACGCTCACAACAACCACACAGTAAAAGATGAAAATGTAGCACAAAGAAGATTCATAGAAAATATCATATAGTATTTACTATCAACAAGAAGTGGTGAGACTTCCATGATGCACAAATTGGATTCCTTCCAAACAGCTGCTAGAGAAAGTCACCGTTACCTCTCCCTGCCCGGCAAATTCAAAAAAATCCAACTCTTCAAGGATGTCAAGATTAACCCTAGGATTGCTTGAGTAGGAGGTTTCAGCCTCACTACTATGAAAAAAGGAAGAGAAATTGAAACTTGAGATCGAGTGAGCATTACTAGCATCTCATGTTAACCAAAAGCAGAATGTAGCATTTGGAAGAAATGAAACAAGCTTTGAAATTGTGTTTCACTGCTACTTCCATCAAAATTCCAAAAGAAAACCTGAGTGCTGGAAAAAAAAAAAAAAAAAGAAAGAAAGAAAGAAAAAAGGGGGGGTTGGAACAGATCATTTTTCTTTCATGTTTATGAAGAAAGGTCAATTATACATAACATGAACATTTAGTTTCCTAAAGACTCAATGTGTAGTTAAAAATTGATCAGTTCCTCCCACGTTTTTCTCACAATTCACAAGGGCATTAAGTAAATTCAAGTTTAAATGAGCATTAGATCATTTTTAATAATATAGAAGTTGCAGGGGCCCATTCAGTCATTTTGGGAAAAGATTAAAGCTAATTAAAAAAAAAAATTCTAACTTTAAAAAAAAAAAACTTGAGAGGACACTTAAGAAATCACTTGTCACTAGTAAATGTAGACTTAATAAAAATGTAGACTTAATAAAAAATAAATTAGAATGTTAGAGACACTGAGTAAAACAAGAATCCATATTGCCCTGTAAGAAATTAAAAATAAAAGTTTTACAATTTCTTCAAACTTGGAAGTATTTGCATAATTGCTTTGCCAGCACTAGACAAAACACTAATTCCTTCAGCTATATCTATTTTAAGCAAGTTTACATCTTAAAAATTTTATGATTGCAGAAGGAATGGCAAAGTAAGATCTGCTTCCTTTAAGTGCATTTTATACTGAGTTTAATCTTCCTGCACTCTTTGTGTTTGCAATTTAATTTCAGAAGTGATACATACAATGATTCAGTAATAAAACACAACTGGTTGACTTTATGATATTATATGAATTGTCATAAAGAATGCTTTCTAGTTGAGTTAATGTGACAGGTATGTAACAGATTCTGTAAAAGCAAAGTCACAATATGCCATAATATTTCACAGTGTTCTAAAACTGACAAGTGGTACTCTAATTACTGCTTACACTGGAATTCTAAACACCATTTTCATATATTTATTTTGCTAAGCAATCTATTATTTCAATGCAAACTTTGCTGAAAAAGCAACAGCGGTTAGAGCAAATGACAGATTTATTAGTATTTCATACTTATCAGAAAAATGTCAAGAGCTAACACAATAAATTAAATAGCTGGCACCCCACGCCAAAAAACAGATTATAAACAGAATCGAGAGTACAAAGGAATATTTAGGTATTCTTTGAGCTTTATTAGCTAAAAAGACCTCTCTAGAGGTCTTCAAAACCCACGTGGATGCCACCCTGTGCCACCTGCTCTAGGTGTGCCTGTTTGAGCAGGAAGGTTGGATTAGATGATCTCTAGACGTCCCTTCTAACCTTGAAGATTCTGTGATTCTGTGAATATATCTGCCAGAAGCACTTCTTCATTTCTTATTTACACTAGTTGCTTATGATCCAAATCAAATCAACCCACTGTAAAGTGAAAGAAAGTCCTTTGTAGAATATGTTTTTGATGACCAAAAATTCCTTTAAGCTCTCTCAAGGGAAACAGTAGATTTCCCTAATCAGTAGATTTCCAGTACTCCAAATTGGAGTTCAAACTACTCCGAACAGTAGATTCCCAGTACTCCAAATACTAGCAGACGAGTTGGATGATTTTACTTGTAGTTTATAGTCCTGGAACCTATTCTGATTTGCTACAGGTAGAAAAAGCATGCTGTAGCTATCCATGATTAAATTCATTAATAAGATAAAAATGATGCTAATTTTCTGCTATAGCTTCTTCAGTAGAACAAAGGATAAAACAGCAGGGGTTTTATTACTTATGGTGCTTTTGTTGGGTACAACTCTTAGGTGAGAGCTTAAAACACTTGCCATTTGAAAGGCTAAATGATCAACATATAAAATGCACTACATAGCACAGTGGCACTCTGGAGGGTCACTGAAGTTTCCTGCAACATTCAGCAGGGTTTTCTCTAATGCTGAGTTAGTTATGTTGGGCAATAAAAGAGAGAAAGCCTTTAAATTTGCTTACTACTTGAGAGAGACAGGTAAAGCACACACATAAGATCTAACTGAATTTTTTTAAAACTGAAGAATGCAAAAGTTAAATATACTACAAAAAATATTCCCTTCCATTTTGACGGAGTAGACTAAGTCTGTTTTCCCTCACTTAATTTGGTATTTTGTGTAATACAACTAGGTTTTTTTTTTTTACTTATTTTCAATTGGCATTCTGAGTAGACTACATGTAATGAAAGCTGACAACCTAGGTAATACTGACCACCATAAGCAGTTAATGTAGACCATATCTGCAGCGTATAAGGAGGTTCTTAAAACACCATATACAAAAACCCAAAGAACAGCAACAAAAACTATTCACCGACCTACCCAATATATGCTACAAGATGTTCATTTGGCCTTAGATAACATAGCAGCACTAATAAATATTGACTGCAACAGACTACAGCGTGGATAGCAAACGCAGGGTACAGACTCATAAAACTGCATGGGAAAGGATTTTGAGAAGCCATTTTTGGTCATGTTTTGCCCTTTAGAATGATCAGTGCATACGCGACACATCTTTAGTCATGGATGTGCATACACACAGTGTTAAAGGCATTCAGGAAAGAAGGCTAATAATGAACATATTCCGTAGAAAACACCATGCTTAATTATTAGGAAATCAAATAGGTAAGAGTATGCAGCCACATCCCATTCCTTTCCACTCTGATCACAGTTCTAACT
>JAUBOD010000011.1:855261-877313 GCA_032353885.1 Nothura maculosa
CGAGAGGGTAGGGTCTTGTAATGAAATTATATTTCCTACTTTTGCAAGAAAAATATATATAAAATCCTAGATAACTTGCAGAGATGTACATACTCAGAAGTTGCTTTTTTCTTTTACTGAATATTTGTTAAGCCATCGTTGTTTCATATTTTGAGGTTCTTTTCTTGAGGTGAATTTATTAGATCTGTGAATTTATAGCCATGAATTTATACATTCGTAGAATTAACTTATGTCTCATTAAATACTCCTTATGTGGAGGCTTATGCCTCCCGACTTACTTCTCTTTCTGCTTCTACAGATTTGCATAACCAGAAGTAGAGCAGGGAGCAATGATTCTCCAGAAAGTTTTTCAATATTTAGTTCCAGTATTTTACAGAAACTTTCAAAGATTTTAGAGATGTCTAAGGGAATTCCCATAAAAACTTTTCCTTAAAAATCATGCCATACTGCTTAGAAATGCTCTTTTAAATAGGAAGCCTCTTAAACAGAATAAGGATTACTTCCTTTTCCTTAGAATAACTTCTCTGGTCTAAATTCTGTTCTGCCATTTTTTTTCACATGCTTCCTGCTCATCAAGTAGAATAGTTGAAGAAACAATATTTTGAAAACTAAAGCATATCCATATGTAACTACTCTACTCCTTGTACAGTTGCTTTGATAAATGATCCAAATAAACATGGTCTATGATTTTAAACACCAAGCATATAAGAAAATAAGATCAATGCACAATCTGCCAGTCTCAATGCAACTGATTGGCATCTCTGCATACAAAACATTTCAAGCAGTACCAGCAAGCTCTACTGCTCATCATTAGTGACTAGGATCAATTTTCCATTACAGAGAGCTGAGAGGGGGATCCATTTTTAAAATTCTTTTTTTCAGCTTAGGGGGAAGAAAAAAAAAAAGCCACAAAACCAGGAGACGAGCACTCCTTGCCATTTCTGATGCTAGAGTACAGTTCCTTTCCAATAGTAACTGTGGTATAAAACAGACAGAATAACAGCACCTGTTATAACATGCTACCTAATGTTATTTGGACTTATTAAGGGCAGTATCACCACCCTGTGCTGAGCTTTTAATAATCATTAATTCATGCAGTTAAATTGTACAAAACATTGTGAAAAAATGTTAATATTATCAATAAATATGTAGATATAAATAAACACTAATAAAACTCAAAGTGACCAAAGGCTTAAAATGTTGTAAAGTTGGATTAAATTCTAATCACTTTCATCTGTTCATCAAGATGCCCTTGATTACTTCTGTTCTCAAATAGCTGATCCTTGGTTCTAAACATTGATCAAGTCAGTTTTTAAATGCTCCCAAGCATTCAAACAAAACAAAGGGTTTTGTCCACAACACATGAAAAAGGTCATAATCGTGCTTACATAAAAGTTTTAAGAAACGTATTTTTCTTATTTTCTTACCTAAAATTTATGTTGATTGCTAATAAACATAATAAATTAACCCATGAGAGAAGAAAACTCTTAACAATGATCTAACCCACAAGCCTGAAGATTGCCAGAAATATATGGTAACACAATACTGAGTGAATGCTTACTTATAATGAGGCACTCAGATACCTAGGGTATGCTCTGATTACTGAAAAACATTTGTTAAGATTTTCTGGAATTTGGAAGAGATGTACTATTTTTTTGTGAACAGATACTCATTATCAGCTGCTCAGACTGTGATTCTACATTTATTCACTTTTTTCCAGCTTCTCATTCAAAAATCTGAAGGTGACAACTGGATACTAGATAGCTGTACTAACCTTGTTAATTCACAATTCATGGCTGTATATCCTGCCTCCTGCTACTGATATCCTTCCAAACTCTTCCATTCTGCAGTATTCCAATTTTTTCCTAACTTCCTCCTATCAAGGGTTGATAGTTAATGCCAACATATACACACATAATACAATGTACTAAGTATTTGAGGTTACAATTTTTAACAGAGGATCACATGCCAGTTTTAATATTAACTATTAGTCAGAAAGCTATTTCATCTTTGGAAAATTTTGGTTTTTGTCTTTCCCTACCCAGGCTTTGACGATATTGCCTGACAACAGAAGAAACACTATGCTACTTTGAATAGATTTATAAAGCCAATTTCTGCTTATGGAGATTTTTTTTTCTTTTAATATTATTGGTACCATAAGTGAATGTTCTTGATTACCAGCAGAAGCATTTAATGAGCCCAAAACAAACAGCATCTTTAATGCTATACAGGTCTTTTAGTGCACAGTGATGCTTTTGGAGGAGAAAATGTGACATCTAAATTGTTTCTCGCAAAATTTACTACTTAGCCCTATATAAACTGACATGTTCAAAAGTTTATTATCCAAATACGTGGTTGCTTACAGACAATCTGAAAGGAATTTAAGATTATTCTTAATTTCAAATCAAAGAAAAGGCACATTCATTCTAAGATAACATTATATGATCTACTTTCAGTAATCAACATTTAAGCTGGACCTCCCCATTAAGAAATGAATTTTTGGGTCAGATTTTCTATTCCTGGCCAAGAAGTAACTCTACTCTTTACCTGATACCATATTAGCATTGAACAAAAATGATACAGATTTCCTGACTTGTGCATGAAGTCCAGCTTTGCTTCATATACCTCTATGAAAAATTGCACCTTTACATTTGAAATTACTAAAACAAACAGAAATCACCCAGCCTTTGCCGTTGAAACACAACTGAGGCTCAGTGATTCTGTTTACAAAAAGACGTGAAAAAAATAAAGCTTGTGCAATGTTTTACATAATAAAATTGCACAATATACACCTGATATGCATAATTGATTATGTTACATATATCAAATTACAAATGCATAGCTCTTTCTAAATTTTTCACAAGGGTGACCTTTTATAATTTCTTATGCATTCTGAAGCTGCATTAAAAATACATTTACCATTTGAAATTCAGATGGTTACAGTTATAAAGCTGCTGACTCATAAGATCTGAAAATGTAATAGCAGGTAGGATCTTAACTTGATGCACAATTTACTGAACTTTTATGATAATTTCTATAAATTATTAAACTATTTCTGTGCTACTTAGGTATGCTCATAAAGAATTTTCCACAGATTCAAGCAGTTAATATTGTTTGGCCTTCTTTAATTGTAGCATCTGAATTTAACTACAATGTTTGATCAAAATGTCTCAAAGCTCCTTGCAAATGTTCACTTGGTATTACTCCTAAAATCTCTGTGAAAAAAAGACAATCATTTATGTGTGCAGGTAGATGAACTGTAATCCAAGCTCCAGTGTCCTGAGTATCAACTGTCTGTCACATCTATTCCAATTCTGTGAAGCACAACTGTGTAACCTTGGCTCAGCTTGAAAGAAAATGAAAATACTGCTTGCTTGTTTCTTCTTGTGAACAATTCTCAACCATGTAATTCTCAACATATATGTATGTTTTCACAAGTGGTTGTAGTCACATAATACCAGCTATTCTTTTCAGCAGCATCCCTGAACCTACAGTGAGATCATTAAGGCCTGAGCAGATGAACCTGCAGCTCCCCAAGAGTTTTCTGCAGTTGCTCTGTTCCTGAGTGGAGGAAAGGATGTTTTTCTCTGACAGTTCCAATTGTGCCAAGTACACAAGACAGCCTTAGTTTAAACTTATTTTTCAGCAAAATATACATACATAGCATGCTTAACCTCAGTTCTTCTAGTCCTTGTTACTTGGGATTCATCCGTTTGACATTTCCTTTATTGAAAGGATGGACGAAGTGTGTCTGTCTGGTGACTCAAATGACTCAAATCATTACCATCCACTATAATAATACTGATATTATTTCTATAAATAATTCTAAATATTTAACAAAAGTTCCCCCGAAACAAAAATATAATGAAGGCAAACAACCACAGAAAGGATAATTGGATTTTTCTCGGGCTACGCTAATCTTTAGACTACAAATGCTGTCTGGTTACACTTGAATACTGTCAATTTGCATGTAGCTGGGAGCACTGGCGTGAACCACTAACATATTAGATCATGACTCCTGACACGAAATGCTCTTCCAGACTTCCAGCATTTCATACTCAAATTAGTCAACTGAGCAGACGTAAAAATATAAAACTAGGCTTTTGTAGAACTGTAGATCACAGGAAATTACTTCTAGTAAAATATAAAATTAAAAAATCCAATGCACAATATTTGATTAACTGTTCCTAGAAAACAGAAGCTAACTGCAAGTATATATGCAATAACTGTTTACGCTTTGCGTGACAAAAGCTATCATTCTGACATTGGTATTCAAGACAGTAAAGTGCCTGTCAAGATCAAAATGCTAATCATTGCTTGCTGAGAAATTCAGTTGTCCCCAGCTGTAGTGAAAGCAACACAGAGCCAGAAGGAGCTGCAGGGTATTATTAGCATCTAATCTTGACTGAGGTAGGATTCCTATACATGTACATCAGGCATCAGTCACCAAAGGGTCCAGGAAGCTTTAGAGAACGTGTAACTACAATGATTGCCTTAAACAATAAATAATAAAAAGGTGGTATGAGAAGGCCTATATTTCCTAAGTCAGAATACCACCTTCTAAAAGCAAGATAAAGAATATTCTCTGGGATTTCCAAAAATACTTATTTCTTTAAGCAAAGAACTTGACAGTTGGATCCATCCAAAGTAAGTCTTAATGTAATGCAACAATATTAAGACTCCACATAAGGTAAGTCATAAATGTATAAATTCTTCTTGTGGTAGTTATTAGGAAAAATACACAAAAACCTTAAATTCACTTTCACAAACAGTAGCTATTTTCTGTGATCCTCAAGTGAATAGTAGTAATGTTTGAAATACCCCAAGTTTTTTGACCTTCCATGTCTGCATTCCTTCATGTTTTGAGAAATTTTCACACTGAACTACAGTATCTCATAGGTATGACATGAATTTTGTCTGCATCAGTATCTGTCAATATCTGTTACAATTCATGCACTTATAAACATACATTTAAAGATAAGACAGAAACATTGGTATTGGATTAAATACAATAAATAATCTTTTCAGAAAAAAATAGTAACAATTCTTTAATTAGTGCAAACACACCAGATATTTAATCTCTTCTCCTGACTAAAAATTCCAGGAATTAAGTTACCTGAGAATGATTGTGTTTCATGCTTTAAAACAGAATTTACAAACCACTTAATTTGTGCACATAAACATTACCATGAAACTAAAGTGTTTGCATTTTACATTACAACCCCTGCTCCTGCTTTTAAACTTTAGGTTGCTGCAATCTGGTAAGTGGAAAGTATTTTTAATATACACAGAGATATATAAAGAGAAGATTTTACACTTATTTTGTACTTCATACATATACATACACATAGATATCTATGTGGGCGCATGCATATATACAAATGTGGCAAAAATGATTACTCATTTTCTTGAGAGAAACTCAACGGTTTTTGTTTTGCAACTGGCAATGAACAGAGCAGCACAGAAAAGAAAAAATCACTGGCAGAGAAACTGGAGTTTGAGCAGGATGAACTCCATGTGCTCCCCATCTTGTAACAATATTTACACATTATTTTTTCATGAGAATTATTTTTGTCCCTGCTATTCCATGTAGAATTCACATTTGTGCATGTGTTTGAACATACCACTGCAATCAAGGAAGTGTTTGAAAAATCCTAAGTAGGATTACTTTTCTGCATTGATATTTGTTCATGTTAGACTGTGCCAATGTTATAGAACACTGAATATATTTACTGTGACAAGTGAACTAGTCACCAAGCTGAATCTCAAGGGAATGATGATTTCACCCATCTGTCCAGAACGAGAAAATAGACTGTGTACTTATGCCACAGCATTTCATTTGCCATGTGTTAGTCTGAGCATGCTAAAGCTGAATACCTATCACATGCCACAGAAAAATTTATGCATCTTCAGAGAACCTAAAAGTTACAATGAAGACAACATATATAATATAGCTGCATTGACAATACAACTCTGTTTCCACAGTTGTTCAACATCATGTAAAAGTGAAAAGATTCAGCCTGAATACTGAATAACAAATTTACAAACAACAGTTTTACTGTTCTAAGTAGTATATTCAAAAGTAGCTTCTTACTGCAATTAGTATTTAGGAACTTTTGAGAAATTAAAATTGCACTCAACCAGTCTGCATTCCATTTCTAAACAAATGATTGAGTTATGAATTATGAACTAGAGCAAGATATTCTGAATTAGATTAAAACTTGACAAGTTTCACAGCACATAACAACACTCTTGAGATATGGAATAAAAGGATTCATGGCATACGTAATTAATACTATTGTACACTTCATATTTAACACAGGTAACACAAGAAGCACATAAACACATTAATATTAAAGTCGTGGATCTTTCAAAATGTCTGAGGCCTATCTAGAAACATATACCCTTAATATCAGGGTCGTGACTATACTGGTAATACATCAAAACAGGATTATTTTGCTCACTCTGCTACCATCAGACAAAAACACATACATGCAAACATGTAATCTCCGTGAACTTGTCTATCTCCAATATGAACTACTTAAAAAAGTTTTCACATTAACTCAGTAGAAGAATACTCATATAATTCCACCAAATCCAATCTACTAGTGTTTTACTGTAAAGATACATACTGAAACCTCTAACGTTCTAAAGTCCTTCAAGTAATTTAATTTTGAAGACAGTCTTAATAATATATGTAGGGGCATTTCACCTGTAGTAGCAGCAATATTGATCTCACACCATTAGCTTGTAGCATTTTTAGATCCCATTACCTTGCTGCATATTAGCTCTCAGCAGGAGAAAGGACATCACTTTCTCTGTTAACTTCTGACAGACATCAACACAAGAAGGTAATTCCACCTGCTACACTGTTTGCCTGACTGCTTGATAACGTCAACCAATAAGTAAATCACTTTCCTATTGTTAGCATAAAACAAGTTGTCTTGCTACAAATTCAAATACAAAAAAAAATGTATAAGGAAAAAAAGTATTTTAGGGCTTATATTTTTTGAACACAAACACATTTACTGACATACACTCCATGAATATTAGCAGACAAATTATTCCGCTACTTCTTACACTTTAAAAAGGAAGAGTGGCTGGATGACACCAGAATGAATTTACAGCATTGAAAGACGGCCAGTGTGTGCAGCAGGTCATCACAGGCACTACTGAATCATAAAAGAAAGACCTGTCAAGCTTCAGATAACGCTGGCACTTGATGATGATAAATTATTTACTAAGTGCTCTTGTTGAACCATTAGGAAAATCCTTTCTTCTCCCTTTGCCATCCATTCACTCAGCGAACACTACGTGCTCATTTTAAAACAACACATAGCAAAAGAAAGGACATCTTCAGAACAGCAGACAACAATGGAAGTTCAATATGAGGATACCAGCTGGAAACAACACTGTGTTACAAATCTGAAAACACTGGAGTCTTCATCAATAACATCAAAATAATGTATCTAGTGAGAGGCTGAAGTTCAGCTAACAAGGGAAATAGGTGAAATTGAAAATGCAGGTGGTTTAAAAAAAAAAGTAACTTCTTGTGTAATGATTTATCCTTTGAACTCTTAGGACTTCCTGGGAATAGTCAAAGGAAATCAGAACTACCTCAGATTTCAAGACACAATCAGGAGCAGCAGTTAAGCTGGAAATCATTTGGTAGTAGCCAGCATTGCAAACTACTAAAACAGAATGTTGTGCCCTGCTTACCAATTCTGCGTGAACAGCGATACTGAATGTTCTCTCCTCACATTGCTACTGAAGCTTCTGCATGCACTAAATGCTTAAAATCTCCAAAAGATTCGGCTTCATTCCATCAGTTTGTCCATGTATTCATCTGAAACCAAAACAATGTAGTTATGAAAGAGTATGTTTCCTGAATCAGGAAACATCAGCAGCAAAGAGGGCAAAGTCAAGAGGATTTAACATACATAGTCCAAATCAATCAAATCATGGTCAAATATTGTCATTAACAAACATTTACTGAATAAGAAGTTATACAGGATTGGTCCAATGATAGAAGATATTTTTGAAAGCACATCAGTGAGTTTGTATTCTTCAAAGGCAAAAAAGGTATTTTAAATATGCCATAACTTGCCCTCAGTATAATAAAAGTACAGTCTAGTTTAACATCATGCCTCAGAATTGCATCAATAAACATTTAAGCTACTCTAAGATATTATATACTTTAGTCCATTAAATAAGACTCTTGAAAGCAAACATGAATATAGCATACAATATCCATTACTGCATTAATACTACATGAGTCATTACATTGTTTCCACCTACTATTACAAATGGTGATAATAAAAGTCTGAGAAATCAATGATTTTTTTAAAATATCAAGAAAAAGAAGTATCATCTTTCACAGTAACTTGTATCTTAAAATAGATCAGTGATACTACACATTCTAAGTATAGTCTTCCAAGTACTCCAGTTTTAAATTCAACCAGGAAAGCCTGTTATATCTTTCACTATAATTTTCCTAAGTCATCCTTGCCAGTATAGAATTTGCATCTATAAAACTACATTTCTATGAAAATGTACACTTTATCTATACAATGCTTTAACTGGCATTGAAACCATGAAAACCAAAAAAATCCCTAAAATGCTATTCAGAACAATCACATCAAGAGATACAGAGCAGCCTTAAAATACACAAAAGTATTTTGAATGGTGTTTGAGTTCTTCTATAACTTTCATTTATAACTTCACTTGTATTTTCCTAGTGATAGGATTTATTTTTAGAAAATATAGGATAATATTAAGTTAATTTATTTTAAATTAATGCTCCATTTCTACACTATGCTCACCCCACATATGCTCACACCGTTCTCCCCTTTCTCTCCAGACTGAGCATTTCGCGCAGTCTCTGCAGTGATGCAGTGTAGCACAACACAACAAATCCACTGTTGGCACCTTTGCACTACAAGAAGTCTGAGACACTACTACAATAAGATAGACTATTCCCCTTGTAAAAATTATTTGTAATTTCAGATTGGCTATAAACAACCACAAAGACTGTTGTCTCTACAGTAAATTTAACCTCAGAAAATTTAGCTTCAGGCCCACCAGGCTGAGCACCTTGTTTCAGTGAAGAATTGGAAATTAAAAAGTAACTGTGAGTGACAGTTTGTCCCCAGCTTTCCTTGGAATCTAAAGCTCAGAAAGATTACATCAACAGCCAGGGCCACAACAGTGTATCTGGTGCCTGAATCAAGCTTTGTGAACTGTGCTTTCAAATCCGTTCATTGACAGAGCCATCCTCTTTGGAATGCTAGAACTCGCAATGCAGGTGCTCTTCACCCTCACCGCCACCAGGGCTTGACAACACAAAACATTGGGACAATCTTTTTCTAAATGAACAATTCCAGGAAACAGCAAATGTGCTGCTGACCCCTTAATAAAAATGCTACACTACTCTGCCCTGTTCTAGGAAGGCTTCAACCTCCAGCTCTTCCAGCATGAAGGCCAAACCTACACTGGAACCATATATGCTTAAACGCACAGAAGCTCTTCAAAGAGATCAGAACCACAGTATGAACTGTTCTTTTTAAAACTCAAACCTAATTACCTTATTAAAGGAACAGAGAAATTATTTTGATACAAGAAGCTCTTAGTTTTCCACTCTCTATCTGCTTTGGAGCAAACATATGTTGCCTCTTGTGCTCTCTCTGAACATCCAGGACTAATCCTCACAGATGGAGGGCACTCCTTCACAAGATTAGGTGTTACAGGACCACAGGCTTCAAAGAGAACTTGACCCAGTGTCCTCTGAAGCACTGATAAATGCTTCTGTAAGACTCTGACTTTTGCATCATGTGAGTCCATAATTACTATTAGGTTTTGTGGAAAAAGCTGAGGTTACCAGACATGAAGTGTAAGTATAGAAGCTAAAACTCACTTGCTTCAAAGGGATTACTTGCTTTCACTCTCAGAGAGGTCAAAGAAATTTTGAGCTTTGCAATGAACTCTGATATTCAAGTTCATTAAACACATAGGGGAATTACATTTCTTTCTTTTTTTTTTTTTTTAAATAATCAACATACCTGAAATTTGACACAATTTTCAACACTAGTTTTCACTGCAGGACGTTCATGTTTCAAATTTCTGAATTGGTTCAATTTAAGAGGCAGACTTTGATAAGTTTTTAATTAAAGTGATAGTATCACTTAAAAAGCTAAAACACCTACAGTATAAAGGACACAAGTAATAACAGGTTTTATAAGGCTTAGCAGATTTATAAAGCTTGCTTGCTTTGTGGAAGAAACTGCTTTCGTGAAAAAGTGCATTCTCTATCTGATTGCTTCTGAAGAAGATTTAAAGAAGGTTAGTCACCCCTGGCTTTAAGAAGCATTGGGTATTCAAGTCTCAACAATGCCATACTGTTCTGTTTTTGAAACTGGCAGAGTTGTAAGCCTCTCCTACTTAATTAAACAGCTCAGCATTTCAGGCTGCATCTCCTCCCCTTCCAGATATAGCCCTACCTGTGCGATAGATTCTATGCTATGAGATGGCATTTCTACTTAATTACATTGTACTTGCAGTTTAGCTACTACAATCACTTAGAAAATATTGCTGGCATCTGAAGGGAGGACCAGTTTTTAAACAGGAGGGTTTCAATCTGGCTTTTGAATGCTAAATAGGAAGAACTGCTATATAAGATCAGCTATGTATGACCATCTACATGGACCTTCACACAGAAGAACTCTGTACGGGACCAAGTATCAGCCTTAAATTAAGAATATCTCAGAATCAAGGTTTCAAACACTATACTAAGTATTTTTTAAAAATTTAGTCAATCTCTACTCAGTAACAGAGAATATAAAAACCTCAAGTGGCACAGACAAGCAGATTCATCAGAAGCCAGAGGATTACACTGCACATTTCACCTAAGGTCTATATTTCTTTACCTGGTAGACAGAAGATACAGTAATAGCAATATAAAAGTTAGGCTACCACTACAATCAACTGGTTATTTCTAAAACATAAGAACAGGAGGCTTTAGGTTGAAGTTAGGCTGTTAGCCTCTGGGCCAGACACTTAGTCCTTTATTCCAGTCAAAGAAATTTACATTGCTGATTCTCAGCACAGAAAACCCACTGACATCAACATGAATTTCACGCAGGGACCAAAAGCAGAATTAGTAAAAGTGAACACAGTGCAGGAAAAAGAAATACTGCAACTTTGTCCTTGCTCAAATGAAATATTCAAGGGACCAGTGCCAAGGAAAGTCTTCTAACTGTTCTCATAAATCATTATTTAAGCAGTAATGAAGGATCGGTCTGACCTCACAGTACTGTACATTCAAAACAATGCAAATGTGACACATGGAAGGGTCACCAAATATTGTCAGGTTACTAGAAAACAAATGACTTACTTCTTTATTTTGCCTTTGATCCCTATTCTTACAATATTCTCTGTGGTGTTTCAGTAGAAGTATCCTATGACTAAACAAGAGTGTTTGATTTTACAAGTAATTAGAAAGAAAGCAGTCACTTATTTTCAAACCCTGTCTTTTCTTAAAGAGCACAAAATTGATAGATTTTCTGAATTTATGAGCAACACTGTTTCTAAAAGTCTTCCACCATGCATTTTGCTTTTCTTAATCTGTCCAAATTAGAAATGTATTCATTTCAGCCTCAGAAAGGAAAATTAGCTTGATATTTTTCCATCAGTAGCAAAACTGGAAGATGAATTTCTGAACATTAAAAAAATCCATACAGAGCACCATTCGACACCCATTCATTTTAGCTTTATCTAGACTAAGATAGAGAATTTGCATCTTTGACTATTAACCAGAACAATTTGAAAAAACACCTTCTCCCTCCTTCCTTTTTCTTGATATACATCAAAACAAATTAAACCTTTCTTTAAGTTGCTTTTGGTTAATATGTAAACCAGTTCAGCGTAAGCACCAAACTCAAGTTTCTTTCTACATATTTAGATATCAAGGCTTGGCAATTGCATATTTTTTTTTCAGCAAAACAAATTGAAACTCATAGTTGTTTGTATTTAGCTTGCAAATTTGCTGTTCCACTTTTACATTTGAAGAAAGACTTATGTGCATTAAAACTCCCCTAGCTTTTCAAAATCACACCTGGTCCAGCAGAAGTTATCAAAAGTCTCCACCTTGCCTACATCCTGAGACCATTATGCAAGGACTAAAGCAACAACCATAAACCTAACCTACAAACTGTTTTAAAATGTTCATTCACTGAAAGAATTGACTTTAAATTTCACTTATCAGATCATTACCAACAAGTGGGAGGCAAGTTATTATATACTGTTCTTCATTCAATACAGAGAAATTTTCTCAATAAGACTGTTGAAATTTCTGATTATTTGGCCCTGTTTCCTATTCATAAATGAAACACTCATCTGAAGTAATATACCTGAGAAATGCATGCCACATGCTCTTTCTGTGGCAGCAATATAGTCAAGAATCCTTTACTGCATATTTAATCACTTTTTTATGCTATATTTCTCATAACTCCATTGAAAGGAATTCATATTGCAATCACCAGTGCTATTCTCCTGACTACTGATGACAGTATTTGCAATTCCTAAATACTGCAGTGATTTACCTCTATGTTTGCTAATACCAAGCTTTAACATCTGAAGAATAAAACAGGCAAAACTCCCTATTTATTCAACCATTCACTATTTGTGGACCTCTACTTTTAAAAAGGATGAGTGAGCCACAAATAACAAAGGGTGCCTGATTTACACTTTCTAGCCTTTGTACTATGGATGTAAAAGCAGGGTTACCTTGCTCTGCTTTGCTGCCAAACAGCAGCTTTAGAAATCCGCAGTCTGCAGTACTCTTTCAATCAAGAAAAGATAAAAGAGCAGTTTCCAAACCTTTTCCTTCAGGCTCTGACTAATTAGATTCTATTGTAACTAATATGTTATAACAAAGAATATTAAAATATTGGAACTAATATGTCCCTGAATTGCTGTGCTCGGGCAAAACTTTATAATATTCTGATCATATAGGAAAGAGTTTTCATTTCATATCATAAATATTAATTTTCCACACAGTTCACCTGTAGAGGTCTCTATCCATTTTTTTTTCTCCACATAGGAAGACTCTATCTAAATACTGAAAAACAAGTCTTCAGTTCTCAGAGATTACAAACTATGCATCAGAGCAGTTTTCATCCTAATAAAGCATAGCAAATTCTAATAATTGAACAAGTGACAGAACTCTAAAGCTGCTAAAGGTTTTGGCAAGTAACCTGTAGTCACCCTTGTTTTGATAGAGAGAAGTTCTACAATAACAGCCACAGGTGGACTACAGAAAGTAAATCTCTAACACACATTAAAAAAAAGTGCAATACTACCTTTATGATAAGCTCTCCTTATGGTTATATTGGAGCTTAATCATACATAAGACCAAATTTGTCAGAAGTCTATTGAAGAAAGTTGAAAGAACAGACCTGCCTTCATAATCCAAGTTGCCCTAGGTCTGCACCAAGTCCCAAAGGGGGTAATTAGATTTGCTAATCTAATCATCCACCGTTAGAGCAGAGCTTCTGTTCTCACCTTGTTTCATTTCACCACTGAGAAATGGGACTACCAGATGTCAATAATCACCTGACCTAAGGAAAACATCTTGCAATTCAAGAACTTGAGAGGTTTTGAAAATAAACAGTTCTCCTTGCCAGCAAATAGCATTTTGAGAGAGGATTTAAGATTGGCCGTGATGATTCTAATGATGTGAATACATCGCAGAATCCATTACAGATATGAAGTAAAGATCACACAGCTTCTGCTTATGTAACATGGGAACAGAATTTTACAGGGCTGCATAGGCTCTAAACTTGTATACAAAAGTCCAGTCTATAAAATTTTAACAAACACACAAATATTCATTCAGTCACTCAGCATTTGAGTTTGACCATATTTAGTTTGAATTTCAACCAAGAAAACATTTTAACTAAATCAAAATCAAGATTTCTCTCACCACAGACCTCTGTATTTCTATAACTTTTTGTCATTTCTGCTGTGTATATGCAGAGGGTAAAGGCACTGCAGCAAATTCAACGCAGAGGAGTTCCTATACAAATTATATGTACATATCCAACATATCCCAACTTTGATTTACAACGTGTGCACTACAGACCTGGCAAATTGGGAAAGCATCAGTTCAGAGTTCTTGTGTTCCAAAAAGTTTAAAGACACATACCAAATTCCGAAACGTCTACTGGTTTAGCTGGAAATACTTCTGAAACTAGATAAATACCCAAAATCTGCAGTTGCTTCATGAGCAACAGATCAGGAAGGATCTCTTCTCTGTGGAATTCATTCACAGCATCAGTAAAGACAAGAATTTTTTTAAATACTGCACGGTGTGGGCATTTTGTTTATCTTTAAATTACTCAGTCTTATAGCTGTGATTGCTGCTCCCTAAATGAATCAAATTCTTTTCTAGTGAATTTGAACCACAAAAATCAATAGCAAAATAACTGAGCTGGAAGCAATTGTAGCTCCAAGGTGTTTTATTTAAATGGTTTCTCCGCTTTTTCAGTGAGCTGTCCACTGCTCTAAGAAACATACGGTATATTGATTTAACAGAAATTCCTTGAAAGCAGTGCATTCCTTAAACCAAGATTTCCCACACATTTTTATAAATGAGCAGAATACACATATCCACAAGATATTTTCTCATCAATTGAAAATTTAAAAAGAAAAATAAGGAAAGTGTTTGTAATCCATTATATCTCTTGTAACTTTCTTTACTTTTGTTCTTCCATTTTATACTGAATATGAAAAAAATGAGATATCCAAATATGTTTGGGAAACATTTAAGAAGGAACAGGAAAGCAACAACCCAAAGTGTATCTATTGCTATTACTATTAATAGCATTCACACAACAAGAATTTAAACCTCAATTTAAAACCTCATAAAGGTTAGACCACAATTTGAACACCAAATCTATTTCACAATATTCTTCCCAGAAAATGTGGCTGATTTAAGTCAAACCTCCGAGGTCAAACAGCAAACAACATTCCAATAAATCAAGGCAAGTTTAAAGCAGCTTCATTAGCCTGAAGACACCAAGTAAGCGCTTAACTCGACATGGTCCTAGATATTTCCAACTCACAACCACAGCACTGTGATACCTAATAATGACACAAACTTACACTTATATCGACAAACAGCCCATTACATCGACTGTTCCACATTTCACAAAACTAACTTCATTAGAAAAATCTTATTATGATCAATTAATGATTTTATGGTTTTGGACTTGCACACACACACACATATCATATGTTCATATATAGTAGAGTTTTTTGATCTATTCAGTTTTCTATACAGAACAGTTTTCCAATAATGTTGCAATTCTGCCTTTTCGTTGCTGAAGTAAATGGTAACCCTGAACAGCTGTGTATGTTTCACCTTATAAATCAAAAAGAAGCTATTCACAGTGTAGGTAATATTTGAGACGTGTATTGGGGAGGAGGAAGTGGAAAAAGCAGGATTTTATCAAAAGCTAGAGATAAGTGTAAATTCACAAATGATTCTTTAAAAGAGGATAGGCTTCACTTCCCTCGCATAAAAAATAAATATATTGGGAGTTACAAACCATTGAAATATTTTAGTTGGACTGAAAACAGTAAGATAGTCCTTAAAGTGCTTCAACTCTTATAATCATTTTTCTTTTCTCCTCTCTTTTGAAAGGGAAAAAAAACTTCAATACTTTAATAAAGGGAAAATGTATTCTAATACAAAGCAAAGAGCCTATGACTCAATAGTCTTTAAAGACATTAAAGAGTAATTATCATCTTTTTCAAAGGGGTAGGGAGAAACTGCCATAGCTAGGAAACTGATAAACGCTCCCACGTTGCTCCCTCCAGCTACTACACAGGTATTTTAGACTCTATTGGAAAGTGTTTCAAAATAAAAAGCAGACTTTGCAGACAAGAGGAAGAAGCTGAATGTTAACAGAGTCCTTACTTTGTAAGTTTTCGCTAATATCAGGCTGCAATTGAAATCTCTTGGTCACACTATTCAAATGATTACTTAAGTAGCCTCCCCAGTGAAGGCAGGAGACTACCTGCATTTACAGTTCTGAGTGGTTTTACTCCTTTACTGAACAAACTCAACTTTAGGATGATCGGTTTCAACCTAGTTCAGTGTTTCTTATATCAAACATATTAGCATGGCCTAAAATAAGAAACAGTTTGTTATCTGTTAGAAAATATGAAGCAGGGAAAACAGAAGCTGAAAGAGGTTATGCAAAGCTATCTGTTTTCAAGCTATTGATTTACTTTTTGCTCTGATCCCTCAATCTGCATTTTTTAAACTGTTTATTCTGCTTTAAATTAAACTGATAGCACAACACAGAAAATTGGTGATTCAAAGGGGTCAAACTTTGACCTCATAAATTTCAAACGAGGACCACAGGCTATATATATTTGCCGAGTCAACTGTGCAGTTTCTGGTATGGACAGTATTTTTATTATTAAAATTGCTTCTGGAGAGCACATCATGATGCACAGACACTTGTTTAAAGAAATTTACAGTATCACGGCACAGCCACCTACTCTGATGGCTGCAGACACACTGCCCTCTGCATCGTGCAACACAGTACAGCTTCCATTAGGCATTCAAAAGCAGAGCTCTACCCTACTATTAAATCTATCCAACAACACACTGACCATTTGGAAAAAAAGCAAAACAAAGCAAGCAAAGCCACACTGGTATTAGCAGTCACAGTGGCACAGCCAGACCCGTAATGGTCACCCATTGAATGAGTACCCCCCACGTGCAGAAGGTGCCAGCACAGGGGTAACAGCCAGCCACAGCAGCAGAACAACAGCACCCGAAGGAACCGAGGGGCCAGCTCTTTTCAGGGATGCTTTGCAGCAGCCATTCCCTCACAGCACTGCATCCATGCAAGGCAATTGCTACTCCAGGGTACACCAGGGTCACTTTCAACTCTGCAGTTATTGACAGTGAGAAATGCACAGCTTTGAGGAGAAGGGAGGAAAAAAAAAACAAAAAAACCCCACAAAAACACACCAGCTAGCTGTGCCCTTGTGCACGAAGCCATAGGGTGCACGAACACACAGGGTGCATCAGGACCCTCCAAGACGTCGCATACAGCCAGCCGGAACTCGAACTACTGCCCTCCTCGCACCTTTATAGCTCCGGAAAGTCTGGTTGCTAGGCAGACTTCGCCTCGGACAGCCCACACTAGCACGGCGCTGGCCGCACTCAGTCAATCCCGTTCTTCCTGGAGCGTCATTTTTTTCCCATTGGTGCATTCTAACTTCCCTCTCGTTCCGCGCATGTCATGCCACCTCTGTGGCACGTGAGGGGGAATTCCCGCCTTCGGGGTGCCCCTGAGGGGAGAGGATGAGCAGCAGTCGTCACTATAGTAGAAACCAGTTGAGGGGGGGTGATGAATTTTAGGCCAGTTGGATGCTTCAGAGCCATAGGAAAGGACTCTTAAGAGTTGTGATAAAGAGCTCCATTTCACAGACTTTTTGTGAAAGCTAGCAGGGCTTAAGCAAGACTTCTAGATAGGTAATTGTGTTAAGGATTGCACTCTCTTTTGAAGACAGTGTTAAGATGAGAAAAAACAGGGAATTTCAGTTTTCTGAGGGTTGTTTTCTTCTGAAATTACCATTGAGAAAATGGTGCCTTTGGTACCTAATCATATTTGGTTTTCATAACTCTTTAACCCATTCTAGCCTTGGCCAAAGTTTTATTTCATCAAAGACTAAACTCAGAAACCAAATTAGAATAAAATAATGTTTTTTAATGATGTTAGCCTTGTAAAGAAGTAAATGCAATTCTATTCCCTCTTAAGCCTCAGTATCTGACATTGCCTGAAACCTCAAATTGTCAAAGATTACTAGAATTGTAAAAAAGTAAATTTATCATATTCTTCTGCTGCTCAAAGAGTATTTGGGAAAGGCCATCCTACTTTCTGAGAAAACTAGAACTGTTCTAGCTGAACCATGGCACTGACCTCTGGCTGGTAGATCTCACTCCCACCTAGTGTCATGAAAGATGGAGTAAAGACAGAAGAGATGTGACAACAGCAAAGACATTAATTTTGTTCAATTTATCCACTAGTTTTAGTAGGTATTTTGTGAATATGGAATTGGAAAAATGGGAATTCTATGGACTCTTCCACCTGTATTATCATGCATTTTTGATACGTGACAGCGAAGAAGCTTATCTTTTGACATGAAGTGATCACTATCTATTTTAACATGTAGAATCTATAGCAGCGAGAAGAATTACAAATACTAGAATGAAATTGAAAAAAAAAAAAAGTGGTGAAAAGAGAAGCTTAAGGATAGTGTTGAATTACTTGAAATACATTTCCCTGAACTTCTTAAAACTGGCCGGACAAGCCATTAGTAAAATAAATGTAAGAAATAACTCTAGAATAGCAAAGCTGACTGCATGACTTTATGCATCCTTTCCATTTTTCTGCCTCTCACAAATCTTACAATAATCTTATCATTGTGTAACCATCACAAGCAGCAACATCAGAAGCAATGGTTAGCTATTCTCAGGCCACTTCTAAATTATTCACAGAACAGTTTCCATTTCTCTGACTCATTCTTTTAGAAATAACAGGAAATAGAAAACATGGAAATGGAGGAGTTATGACATTACATTTTTAGAAAAAAAAAAGAGAAAGCTGAAAAATTATCTAATCTATTATTTCTTTTCTCGGTAATGCAAGAAACATGTAGTCATCTTACTGAACAATCACCCACTTGAGCATTAAAAAAAGACTTGCTCAGTGCTGGACAGATCTGTCAATTCTCTTCTGCTGCTCTTTTACCAAAAAAAGGATCCAAGTGAAAATGAAGCTTTGTTAATTTAACTCTGCAAATAGCCATGAAAAATAAACATACACCTCTTGTACACCTTTTAGTGCATCTTGCTTGGAGGGATGTTTTTATATTTCACAACATAAACTTTAATACCACTTTTATTTTAAAATAAATAAATAATACAATCAGTTCAACTGAAGCATTTCATCAGTGATGTCAAAATAATTCACAAAGGTAACTGGCTTTCCGTTATCCTTAATTTAGGGAAGAGAAGACTGAAGTACAAGAGAAAAAAAAAAATCTTGCGAAGCATCAAAGTAGAAGAATTGAGATCTGAACCCAAAAAGCCTGGACAGTAGCTCACACTGTCATCTAGAGATTGGATGAGTTTATATAGGGAACAAGTCCTCCATTTCACTACCCTCATTATTTATAGTTTTTTTTTTATGAATAGTTTTATATTCTTACAAAGTAAGACTGTAACAGGAGAATAGACAGACTAATCTTTCCAGGTGTAATGGAAGGCAAGGATGAATACATGAAAAAGGGATCAGGCTGCTACAGACTTTATGCCACAAGGGTAACTAGATTATTCCATGTGAAGGAAGAACTCCTCTAAAGGTTGAATAAATTGTTATCATGGCCACTCTTCATATGGAGAAAAAATACATAAATATATGTATATATATACGTAAAAAAACTTCTAAAAGGCTGATGTGGCTCAAGATCTGTATAGTGATGAACTATCAGAATGCCTTACATGATCACGAAAAGCAATTCAGAATTACTTGGGTACATGCCAGCAAGGCTGAAAGGTGACTGAAGTACTGCAAACAAAGGGTGATGTTACACAGCAATGCATTGAGTTGGCCGCTTGAACGCCGGGAAGAGCCTGGTGTTTCTGTCAGGTCTGATTTAAAACATTGCTGTGCTCTGGGAAGTGACAAGATAAAATGGCACCTTCTTTCTCAACAAATGTGATCTGTGTATGTACCCAGTCATTTCTAATTAGCAACAAAAGTTTATTCCTGTTACTCCTGCAGAGCCAAAGTAGTTTGGAATTAACTGGAAGGTGCTGCTGGTATGAGACCAGCAAAATAGTTTGCTCCGTTACAGTCAGTGCAATTCTATGCAAAACCATAGAGATTACAGAGGTGAACTGAGAGCTTACTTCATGCTGAATTGAAATTCATTAGTGATTCTAAAGTGGTAAGCTAATGAACAAATGCAAAGCGATGACCTAAGAAGGAATAGCAAATTTTTGGCAAATTTTATACATAGTATTGGAATTCAGTGTAGTACAGTATTTGGAATTTAAAATATAGTATTTAATATATAATATGAACCGATCCTTCAATGTAATTTCAGAGTTTCTGTATTCTGCTCTTGAATCCTCTTAAAATTCTTCATCATTTAATATTTTAATTTGCAAATAAACTAATTCAACTGAAATTATCTCAAGTGGTCAATGAGAACATGCATTGTGTTTTGGTGCGGCTTTTCTTAGCCACAATGCAAAGATTCTTAGAGTAAAATAGAATAAAAAAGTGAAGAATTCCAAAAACACTGTGGCAATTTTTGATACAGCATAGGGTATTTCTTGATAGAATGAGCACTGCAGCTTCATTAATAACCAGAGGAGTGACTTGTTCAATTTTGAATACATCTTCCTATTTCACACAAGAATTTTCTTACAAATACACAGGAAACAAGAATGCATCATACTGAGTTTTTTCCCCTTTGCTACCACATGTCCTGCTTCAGAAAGTCTTATGTAATTCATAGCAAGAGTATGCCCGGGATAAGAACAAACTTCGCTTTTCCATTTTGACATGGGCATTATCTAGGAGAAGGCTATTGTCCAATGCTCAACATGAAGACAGAAGACCATCCACTCTTCTCTTGCCATTCCTTTCTCCAAATATGAAACATACTGTTTCTACAGCAACCAAAGAGTTGTGGGGTTTTCTTTTGGTTTCTTTGTTTGTTTGTTTGTTTTAAGAGTCCAGAAAAAAGAGAAACACAAGCATTCCCTACCTAGCTGTATGAAACCTTAGCAGTGCAACTGAGTTGCTCTCCAGGCTGCAGAATGTTTTCGAAAAATAAAACAGGGAAAAGAAAGAATGAACTCTATCACAATTCTGCAAAGAGGGAGGCTTTCTAAATATAAACCTTATAGTTTCTTGCAGAGAAGAACTGGTGTTGAGTTTCATCTTTCTTTCCTTTTTTTTTTTTTTTTTTGGATACCTTTCAGGGTGTTCAAGCAACTCCATACTTCAAAATTCATTTTTATTATTACCTTCAAATATTAGGTCAAAATATGTGGCTGAGACCTAAACGGTACTGCCATGCTGAATTATAGAAATAGACTCAGTAGCAATAACAGAACTTTAATTAAAGATATTATTTCTACAGACCTTTTATTTTCTTAGACCAAATCTCAGTATGACTATTGCACACTTTTAAAATGGGATTCTTCTGCTTAGAATAACTGTACAAAAGTAATTGCTGAACTTTTCCTTTCAATTAAAGTGGCATGCACAATTCTATCATTTCAAAACTAATTTTGAAATCAAAACATCAAGATCTATTTTTAAAGAACCCAAAAGACATTATCAAGTTAGTCTAAAGTTCACCAATTCTGTTGATTATAACTGAACCTTAGTAAACTTCACCTAATTCTCCTCTCACTTCACTGCTTGTCAGTGCCCATAGGAGAACAGCATGGTAAAAAACAAATCGTTGTCACTGAACATCAGTAAATGTGACAGAATAAACAGAAAGAGATCAAATGGGTAAAGAAACTGCTATTTGTATAACTATTTTGTCAGGTGGAATCACACTTTGGAACACCACGTAGTGATGCTTTAAATATCTTTGCAGATATGAACTTCTCTTGCCTAATTTTCCTCATTGTTAAGGACTTTTTTCCCTAATGTCTGATTTAAATGTTTCCTTTTATGCAGTAATTTCACGCTATTGCTCCTTATTATGCCATTCTCAGCCACTGTCAATAACACAACAGGGATTCTTGCTGCTCAATTATTTGTAGACAGTTATGTCCCTATCATAGTCCCCCTTTGACTCCTTTTCCTGCTTATGCGCATCAAAGTGCGGTTCTGTCTGCAAAGTGAGAAGTGTATATAATGGAATATGGTATTTATTATCCATCATTTGCCTTTGTACCAAAATGATACACAATTTGCATGTCAAAAGCCTTTGTCCCACTT
>JAUBOD010000011.1:877413-888820 GCA_032353885.1 Nothura maculosa
ATGGTATTTATTATCCATCATTTGCCTTTGTACCAAAATGATACACAATTTGCATGTCAAAAGCCTTTGTCCCACTTATCCGACTGCTAGAGCAGCAAACCCCACCTGGGATCTGCAAGTGAAGCTGTGTTCTGTTTCATACATCATCTTTCTAATAGAAGTTCTACAGTAAGACCCAGCTGCAACTCTGCAGATGACGCATGCAACAAAATATATGTACATCAGCTCACAGGACCAGTGACTTAGCAGTCACAACAGACGTGGAGACTGGATATCACTCAAGTGGTTGTGAGTGACTGGAGTTAACCACCTGGGACAAGGCAATGTTGCCATTATGGCCATAACCTTACAGAAGTCTTTCTCTTGGAAGATTTGATTTCTGGAACTTAATATTGTATATGTAATATTCTCATCCCACATTGAGGATTTTCATAAACTAGCAGCTCATATTTTCTTCCTTCATATTGAGGTGTTTTGTAGCAGTTTTAGACTGCAGGTAAATGTAGTGCCTTCTTTGACATGAACTCTTGCTGTAGGATTTAGTGTATGTTTTTCTGATGTGTGCAGAAAAGTGCCTGACTAATTTATTGCATGTTAGCCAGCTCAGATGAGCTGGCTATCCAACTATCCAAACAAACTATCCAAGATTAAAACTCCCTGTACAGGCACAGGCCCCTGTATAAACTCTGCCAAGGTGGAAGCTGCTAGCAACTTCTGCTAGCACAGCTACTGCTCAGCCCCTGGGAAAGGGGTGGTTTTCTCTGCTTCTCTGTTACTCTTCACATGTCAAGATGTTAAGAGAACGAAACCTGCCATCCCTCCTCTGTGCCATAAGCACCCTGTTGAGAACCCAGCAACTTGTGTGTTTGTCTGCTCTGTGAGAGCTGCCCCCGCCAGGCATCAGCTGGGCCTTTCTTCCTCTGAAAGCTGCGTGTCCTCCTTGATCTTGCTGGTCTGAACTTCGATTCAGCTGCTGTGAAAGCCCAGAAAAAACTCCACATTTCCTGAGCCACTGACTCCTTGCCTAACCATGGGGCTTCCAGCCTTTGCCTTTGTGCAGATTCTATACTTAAGATAACATCATACCCCATACTCACTTAACTCTGTTTTGTTGCATAACAAGACCTCTCCTGTCATTAATAGGACTTGTCCTTAAGCTAAGTTACAGACAAACAAGCATTTTTGTTTTTTAATCAAAAGATTGGCAATGATTCCTGTTGTTCTTTCCATCTTTTGCTGCGCCAATCAGGTTTTCTTTGGGCAGAGACACAATATAACATAATAAACAAGTTGGTAAAGTTAAGTTTCTGTGGGTTTTCTTTCAGATGTGGATTTTTTTCTTTTTCCTTTTAAAGAAAGCACTTGATTCTGGATATCCTTTCCAGAAAAAGCTGCCCATAAGACACTCAGCAGTCTTGAAAGCAATGTTCAATTTCTCTGCTTACCCAGACACGAGGTATGGAGCAAAAGGTCAGAACAAGCACAAAGCACAGAGTAACAGAAGATTTTCTTTGGAATTATGATAAAGATTTTTTCACAGAAGAAAAAAAGAAAAGATTAGGTGCTTGAACAGGAAAAATGGGAAATTAGAACAGGATTATAGGTCTTTCATAAGGTAGTTCTAAAAAGGAATGCAGCAAAGTGATGTGAGCTGGAACATATAGTTGAGCAATGACTTAAAGCTATGAAAATTACAAAGAATTTGAATTAAAGCAATAAACAGAATTTTAATGAAAAATAATATTCAAGACTGAAATGCCTGAAAAGACAGAAACATTACAGCAAAACACATGGAATGAACAGGATCGGTAATAAGGATTAAATTGCTCCTACACTTCAGTTAGTCTGTGCTTGAGAGCTTTGGTGAGTGAGGACTTGAGCTTGAGTGCATCACTAGGCCTGCTAGAGATATGGACTGCCCAAAGAGCCCTGGACATATCAAAATGTATTTATTTTAATCACATCATGCTTGGGTTGAAAGATTACTTGAAGCAATGCTAGTATTATCAAATGCAGCAATGGCAACCATTCCTAAAGCTTTAGCCAACCTCTCAGATTATTATTTTTAAAATATATTTAATATAAGCTGTTACTTAATGAAGACTGTTAATGCACTACTAAGCTACTCTCTATCTGTGGTATTTAAAATTTGATTGAAAACAATTAGCAGAAGAGAGAGGTGCCTGTGAGCATTCATTAAAATGAGGCCTGTGGATTGTGACTGCTGAATTTTCACTGTGCATCTGGAACAGTTTACACTGATGGCAAGTTTTCCATCATAATAAAAAAGGGACTCCCTATAAAGGTTGTGCTGGCAACAAATAGAGTGTATTACATTTTTCCAAAACTCCTCATTGAAAAAGCAACAGCTTGTTACCCAAGGGGTTTTCTGTATCACATGACAATGACTCATGGACAATTTAATTTATTGTTTAGTTTAACGGCTCGTAAGTCCCTCTCTTATAAACATCACACAGTTGTAAGAGCTGATTCCTAATCAGATGCCTGACCCTGAAGTTCATACTGGCAGAATCCACCATTGTTCACTTAAGGATGCTAAGGATTTAATTTTCATTTCATCTAACTGAAATTGGATATTAAAACAGAGTGTATTTTAATGAACATTAAAACAGAATATCCAAAGTGAGCACGTTCAGTTTTATTTTCATTGAACTAAGCTTAAATCCAACAGAAAATGTGTTAAGATTCTGCTTTGTGTTGGAAAGTTTTGTTGCTGTCTGAATTTTTAATGATGAATGGGCCAGAAGAAGCTTAGCCAAAATTCAAATATGATGCTTTAGAGGGAGAGTAGCACAAATTAAAACAGTTTTAAAAGTAGAAATTTTTAGACTAGGTTAATCCATTCCAGATACCGAGTAGTCTGGGAAGAAGGTGGGGGCGGGGGTGGGGGGAGGAAGGGAGGGAAGGATGATAATATGGTGGGGAGGGAGAATTAAGATAGTAGGATGCTAGATTAACATACACTTCTTGAATTTCTGGGTAAAATTCATGCAGAAGAGCTCCCAGTTATTTTAAGTTACTTTAGCTTGTAGCCTTACATCACGCTCAGAACTGCTTCTCTGCTTTCATGTACATAAAACTAGAGTTTTGAAGAATCATATAAGTATACTACCAAAGTTATCTCTTGGGAGAGAATCAAGATCTCTCTTCGGCTTAAATTAGCAATACTTATTTCAATAGGAAGGATGAAGAAAAAAAATAAATGTACGATAATGTGTCATTACAAAATAACTACTTGGAATACTTTGGCGTTGAGCTTAATTGCTCAGACCCATCATTAGTGCTTATGTATTTGAGTTGGCATTTATGCATACGGAACATTTTAGGCTTTTGTGTAAATCTGCATCTTGAATCATGAATTACTGAGTTAATGTCTAATAGTATATCTAAAAGTGAACTATTCAACAAACACAGAAGGAAGTATGAATCAGTCATTTAAATCCAGTAATATTAAATAATGTAAATAAAGTGTGCAATACTTCTGACTATTTTCATATCATTATTTGGAGTAATCCTGGTGATTATATGTATCTCAACCAGACAGTTGGTTCCATAAATCAGAGCTATAATAATGCCTCAGATACGTGAAGTGTATTGACAGATATCTCTTGCATCCAGTGAGGAATGTGTCTCCACAAGAAATAATGTTAGTATTCATATATTATTCTTATCACAACATTTGTTGTAAAAAAGCACTAAATAGAGCACTTGGAGAAAATATAGTGCTGTTTCTCAGGATAGCTTTGTGCATTCTTCTGACTTAAAAGCAACCATTTGAACACTCAAGGTATTAAAAAAGGGCAGTCTCTGCCATTTAGTTCATAGCAAACATAATATAACAAAAAGACTAAAATTAGCACCAGTACTCATAAATCAGTCTCAAGAAAATTATAGACTGTATGTAGGTAGATGATTTCTCATTTTTTATATTTGTGCATATTCAAAACTAAGTTAGAGTTATGTGCTCTGCACGTCCCATTTACATCTCTAAAGGTTCAATAACAGCGTATTCAGAAATTCAGGGTCTCCATGGCAATGATGCGGGTTGAGCACGTATTTCTTCTGAATAAAAAAAAAGTGATGGCCACATTTTTATGCTGCTTGGCATTGGTTATTTTTGAAATCTTCATATTCCCTCATATTTTCACCTATTTCTATGTATATTAGGAGAGTTATTTATTTGCAGGATTTAAAAGCAAAGATTGCTTACTGGAAGAAAGTGGGGATTACAACAGTCTTCAGAAAAGATTTAGCTGTGCTTCTGAGTTTCTAATGCAAGTGAATGAAGTATTCAAATAGGTTCAACTTCCTTTTTACTTTGCAAAGTATAAAGAGAATTACTTCTACATGTGCAGTTAATTACTAAATATAAGGAAGAACAAGGTTCAGTGTGGAGAAATGGACAACTCTTTAGTATGGCACTTGGCTCTTTGTAGTGCCAAAAATCAACATGAAATTTAATGTCACCAGTTTCTCTCTAGCATTCTAGATAGAAACTATGTCACATAACCCTCTCTATACCATGTATATCTGAACCTACTCCTATATCTTAACCATATAAGCCACTTCCTAGTAAATGTTGCCCCTGTGGCATTGTATATAGCAGTTAGATGGGACTATGTATTTCTAGAGAAATAAAGCAGAGGTTTCACTTGTTCATCCACTTGTATGTATATACACTTGAGTGTATATAGCAACTGTATCAGTATCATTTCTCTATATATCAGTTGGACCACGATGAGTGTCATATGTCAGCCTTGTATTAACCTGAGGTAGGAGATCCATGTGGCAGGTGCCAGGACACACATGTGGACGGACAGGAGCTCATCTTAGTCACCCCATTGCTATGGGGTGATAACCCTTCAGTTGGAGATGACCCTTCAGTTGATAAGATCTCAGCACAAAAGCCATGTGTGGGTGCTGAGGTGTAATAGCTGTGGAAATAGGGTGAACTCCTGAGTGCTTTCCTGCCATTTCTTCTGAAGAAAAAGCATCTAAAAGTTACATCAGCCTGGCCTTGGTCACTTGGGAGCAAGCAACTCCCCTGTTGCGAGCACTTTTTTTGGTATGAACTGTTACAGACTTGCTGCTTGCTCCCTGCTGAAGCTGACTCGGGTCATAGCTTAGATTTCTACATCAGAACTTAATACTGAGGAACCTAAAATAACATTAAAAAGGCAATTAAGACTTAAGTATTGCTATCATAGAACATAAGAGAGAGTAAAAGAGAATCTTAAATATTGTTATCAATGAGAAAGTGGCTTTGAAGTGTTGTACTTTATTCATAAGCTAGAAGCACAGGGCAATATGCTACCTGAAAGAGTTGTGCAAAGGAATTTATTGGACTAACCTCAGTCTCTGGTGAACAGACCTAATCACTGAACTGCCATGGAAGCATCAACTCAGTTCCAAGATACTGATAACTTCTGTTATTTCTGAAACGCATAGAAAGGGAAGAAAAAAAAAAATGCATTATTTTACCTAAATATAAATGTGGGGAGAGAGTTGTTGTCATACCTTTGAGGAACATTGCTCTTGCAAGGAACTGCTCAACTTATCAGTGTGCAGTATCTCATCCTTTCATCCATAGTCATCACAAAACATATTAAGCAAAATAGAAGCCATTTGTTGACATTCTCGCTAGAGCTATTGTTTTTCCCTCAAACCACTGAGGAAAAAATGGCCTAGGACCTTTAATCATAAGGCCCAAAGAAAATATAGGAGACATGATGAAAGCAAAATAATAATATGTTAGCATGGCTTGTTACTGAGATGTTATTAGGGATCAATGCTCAATGCGAGCAAGGTTACACTAGTGTAAATCTAGAGGCAGAGTTGCAGATAAATCCACCCTTCTTTTCACTGTCTTCAGCTTGCTCTGCATGACAACTTCACTGAAATCACTGCAGATTCACAGTGGCATTGACAAAAAAAAAAGTCAAGAATCTGGACTGATAGTTTACGGAATGTTATTACTTAAAGTCTTCTGGATCATGACTGTTAGAAAAAAAAATAAGAAAGCTCATTGTCTGGAAAGAGGTTGTTGCAGCCACTCTGTTTATTTAGCTGACAGCCTGACACAGTCATTATGTTGTAATAAAAAGGAAGAGTAACAAGGTTGTCAGGCATATTGTCATGGATTTAAATGAGAAATCTGACAAGTTTCTTCCAGTTTTACAGGGAATGAGTTATCATTTCTTTCAACAGCACCCACTCTTTCAGTTCTTCGTTCCACGCAGAAGTCAAGGTCCCCTATATCACCTCACAAACCAGATGAGCTCAAGTCTTGGCAATTTGCCCAACGGCCAGAGCTCCACATGCCAAAATGTGAAGTCTGAAGCTGCTGCTCCACGCTGTACGTAGCCATCAAGGTCTGAGCATTTGCTCAGAAGGGCCAAACTACCCCATGCCTCAGATCCACTCTGCTTGCAGGGCAGGACTTGTCTAAACATCACTGACTAAGACTCTCTTGAAATCCTAAAACCCTTAGGAACACCAGGAATGACTAGTTAACCCATAATAAATGCATTTATTCTGTAACTTGTGGGCAGTGCATTCTGGATTCATAGCATGTGCAAGCCACTTGTTTCTATCTACTTAGATCTAGAAATACAAACATATCATTGAAATGTAAGATTTCTGAGCATGGGAAGAGCAGTCCTTGCCACATAATCTCCACTGAGATTGCTTTAACGTGAATAAAAGCTGAATTTAAACTAATGTCAGAAAGAAATAATTTTAAACAGAGCAACCTTCATCTTCATTTCATCTTGCTGATGTGATGTGGAAAAGACCTTTTATGAGGGAGGGATGATTCTCAAATGTTTGAAGGTTCATTTCAAAGCTTTTTGAATGATTATCCAAGCAGCCCTTTGGTTTAAAAAGCAGTCAGGAGTCATTTTTTTATCTCCTGAGACTACCATCCCTATTTGGGTTACTCAGAAATGCCTTTCCCATTTCCTACTTCCATTCTACTCCTAGACATCCGATGGGAGTGCAGAGACATGCAAATTATTAATTAAAAGATTAGACTATTGAATCAAACCAGAGTTTCTTCTCCAGTTCACTTAAAAATATCAGCAAGAGATGAGGCAGATCACTCTTCTGAAAGTCAAGAAAACATTTACCATCTGGTCATAATGATGAAGAGTTCTTTTTCAGCTCAGTAGGAAATGGGCAACATAACAAATATATTAAAAGAATAGATATTAAAGGATACAAACTGAAAACAGGTCTTTTTATTTATTTACTTTCTCTACTACAAGCCTTTGTATATTCTGCTTTACTACCAATAGGAAAGAATGCTATCGTGCACTTAGAGGACATGCAGAGATTCGAGGTCCCTGTTTCACTACCTTTTCTGCAGGCCTATTTAGCTTCCCTACGTATGCAATGTTACATGTACAGCATCTTGTTGCAACACAGGTGGTGAGGGAGTAGCTGTTAAAAACTGAGGCACTCAGCTACAACAGTAATGGAAACTGCATGATGTGCATTAGAGATACAGGAGCATGTACATCCCCTTCAATTTTCGTAGGCTCCTGGTGGAATCAGACTCTCAAGAAAAGCTTCTTTCAGTGGCTTGAACAGGGGCTCTTAAACGATGAAAGCAAATAGCCAGTGTAATGATTTAGGCACCTCCTGGGACTAACAGGATGCCAAAAGGATTTAGAATGACTTTAATTGAAAATAAGAGTTGCTAAAATGAAGCAATAGAGGAGGCAAGGGGCAAGGATGACTTTTTGTCACTCCCCGTTAAATGGAAAAAATATCGTTATGCCGCACATTGCACAGAAACATCATCAGCAAAACACAGAGACATAAACTAGAAATCTTTTCTGAGAGATCAGCACATAAAATAAGACAGGGATAGAGTAAAGGATAATAAGAAATTGGCCACTGTTCTAAAGCATCTGCTCAGGAACTAAATAAATCCTCTTTATAGATCTCTCTATTATAATGACAACTCCTGCTCCAAAATATTTTGGGTGCACAAAAGGAAAAAAAAAAAAAAATTCATGTGTTAGTGGATAAAACAGTGGAGCAGATGCCCAGAGGCTGCAGAACCTCTGTGTTGTGTGTGTGTGTGTGTGTATATACATATATATATATAAAAAAATATATATACATACATATATATATATATATATATATATATATATACACACACACACATACACTTTTTCCAAAATTCACCTATAAAAAGCTCCGAGAAACCTCCTGCCAGTCTGAAGTGCCCTCTCCTTGAGGCAAGGGGTTTTACTTTAGGCCTTTTGAGGTCCCTTCTTGCCTAGAGGTTTCTGTGATTCCTTGGATGCAGCAGAGCTCCCTGGCATCGGATGCTCGTGGTTCTCACTGTCCACTGCACAGCTGTGCGGCAGGGACAGGCTGCACTCGCTCACGCTCTCAGCATTTTGCACAGAGATTATATCACACATAATGCTTGTGTCACACCAAACACAATCACCCTTACACTTAAGCCTGTTGCTTCAAGAAAGGGAGAAAAAATAATAAAAAATAAAAATAGGAACAAAATAATTAACAAAATTATTTTTTTCCCCCTGAAATTGACCAGTAAGGATGATCTGAGGAAAAAAAATAAGAAAGTACATTTCTTTCCTCCAGTTTTCAATAGGCAAAGGAGCTATATAAGTATCAAATCAAAGAGATGAAATACTGAAACATCAGAAAGAAATACTGTAAGATGTTGTAAGATGTTTGATTGCATCCCACCCAAAGGTGAAACACAATCTGGAATTCTATTTCAGGCATCGCAAGAAGATCAGACAACATCTTTTATTACTGAAATCATGCGACTCCAATGATGATTCCTTTTATAACAAAAAGAAAAAAAAAAAGTTGCCTGTATTGCAGATCAGAGCAAGAAAAATATAGCCAGAGCAGTAAGTTTCCTAATAGTTCCTTGGTGGAATAGACCTGCCTGAGACCTGTAAAGGCTGGACCTCTAACCCTGTTTATAAAAGATGGATGTCAAAATGTTAAATTTCCATCTCTGCAGATTTCTTTTTTGAGATTTTGATAATTGCTTTGTTTTTCTCCCATGCTCCACAGCATACAAATACCTTATAATTTTGTTTCTTTTTTTAAAAAAAGGTATTCTGTTATTCTCATTTATAGTGCTCTTCTGCTCTGCTACCCATCCCAGAAATCACTACATTCCCTCTCAGATTTGGGGCTTATGGCATACACAATAAAAACAATTACATTCATACTCCGATTGCAACACAATGATTTGATTATAAGCGACATCTCATGTTTTAGCTGCTCATTCACTTTCAACTCTTGTATATTATTTGAATTTTCACCAGCTGACTGGTACAGTTTTGAACATTTTCAGCTTACACTGCACTACAGGGCTGTAAAGCCATTGGGTACAGGCATGAGTTACAGTGATGTATGAGACTGCCAACATAATGGCAATAGCTGCAAGTTTGAAGCTTATTCTCCACATTCATGTCCTCGGAGAAAATGACTGCAGTGCTGAGGGCCATATTTTGTGGGTTTAAGTGTTAATTAAGTGGTGTATAGGTCTCACTCTAGTTCCCTACACAGGGGAAGCTTTTACCCTTTGAGCTAGACAAACTATTCACAGCAGTAATTTTTTTCCTTCAGCTATACCCCTTTTTTCATTATTAGCCCTTCACAACTTCTAGAAACTGGTTTGAATCTTTCATGTGAAGCATCTAGCACTATGAATAAAGCCTGAATTCTGTAGGTACTTCCATGCATTTATGATTTCAGTTCTAGCTTGTAAAACACAAAGAAAAACACTTGGGCTCCGATAACAAATATACATAGACAAAGATTGCTACACACTTACCTGGTCAGCTATCAGGATAGATCAGAATGTAGTATGTTATTTCTGGCTTCGTGCCTCTCTTTTTTTCCTTATCCTTTTTACCATGCTTCACCTTCCACTTAAAAGGAAGCATAAACAAATGCCAAGACACAAATAAGCAATTAGTGCTTCTCAGGCCAGAGCACTTGCAGCTGGTACAGTGGGCACTTGCTAAACAGCTCATTACCCCTTTACTCATCGGTGCAGCTCGTAGTCATTCCTTAAGCATAGAAATCTCTCCAGCAACATGTAACGCTGTGTAAAGCCCTACACGCTTCCTCCTCTCTCTCACTCTATTACATAACAAAGAGCTTGTTTTCTTCCCATAAGAGCAGCAGATTCCTGGATCTGCTCCCCAAAATGCCTGTTCAGGCAGTTATTTTATAGGCTTCTGTCAGGACAAAAGAAAACAGAGCAAAATGAGCAAAATTAAGCTGAGGAGGCATTTAACAGCATGGTGATAAAATGTGGAGTATTATCTAGCTTTCATTTACTTAAGAAACCGTGTTCTCAGGCTCTCAATAACTGCCACCATGATTATAAAACACTCCTGCTAGAAAGACATCCCAACAGTTCCTGCTTTCCCAACAACTTTTCCTCGCCTTTGTAAATCTCCTATATTCTATAACACTGTTTAATGTAGAGCTGGCTGGGTGGCAGTGTTTGAAGGCCACCCTGTGCCACATGCCCCAGGTACCCCTGCTTCAGCTGGGGTAGGATTAGATGGTTTCAAGCAATTTCTTCCAAACTCATCCATCCTGTGACTCCGTGACTGAATGACGTAGGAAAAACACAAGAATATTCAGCCATGGAGACGTGAAAATACTGCTTTCTATCAAAAAGCTTACCTGAATTCTCATTATGTTGTTCTTCAATTGTAAAGAAAGGATTTCATCTGTGCATTCTGTTCCACAATATGAACATTTTGTTTAGCATTTCTTGGGGCTAAATCCAGGCCTTTGTCATGTAAAACAGTCATGAATTTCAGTGCAACCAACTGTTAAAATTATTGGAACCTTGAAGTAGGAAATGAAGATTAAACCTGAACTGAATCATTCTCAAGATTTAAGAAAAGATATATTATCATTGCTTTTTATTTTAAATGTGCTTTTTTTCTTTCCATTCTCTACTACAAGGTAGATTTGTGATAAGTACTTTTAATATTAGCATATGTTCATCTGCCTATGATGGTAATTCCTGTGGAAGTAAATTCTGACAATTAATAGATTCAGTTTGCCTGACAGTAGGCTTGCCAAAAAAAACAAGCACCTAATTCTTTCTTATGACTTTAACTGAAAAACATACAGGGAAAAGAAAACTAGGAAAACTGGAAAAGCAGTTGTTAAGGCTGACTCTGGTTCTTAATATATTATTTTTTGTTTCTGTGTAGCACACTGTGTCTGAGTCAAGACTGCTCAGATGAGCTCTCATGTGGACAAGATCACACAATGCCAAACATAGTGAGTGGCTAAATAACCTGAACACTTGGACAGAAGAAGTCGCTAATGTAGCCCCTTGCTCTGGTCA
>JAUBOD010000011.1:896790-962526 GCA_032353885.1 Nothura maculosa
GTGGTATCTGCAATATTTTAAATATTGTTAACTGAAATTGTCCATTTTAAATTGATTGATTGAAATTCCTTCCACTTTCTTTGCCATTCCCTAAAAAAAATGTCCCTTGGTGTTGCTGAAGGTCTGACTCCCAAGTGAAGAAAAATGATTCCCTACTTAGTGAGTCCTAAACTTGAAAATAAATCATAGCAGCTTATTAGCAAATTATCTGATTTCCTCTCTGTAGACACTCTCCCTAAAGCATTTGGACCTGGCAAAAGAACAGGAGTCTCCTCCAGGAACAACTTCTAGTGCTGCTGCATGAATTAACTTGGCAGCAGGTGCTCAGCAGGAAAGGGGCTGATCACTTTCCCTTCATCTTTCCAATTAACCTGCTGTTATTTCAATATTGCACTGTTCAGGTTATTTATTTATTCATGTTACTCCTAGCCAAAAAAGAAAATTACACGTGGAAGAAAAGAAGCCCTTCCTGTCACTAATGCTCTGTGGAAAATGGCTCCAAGCAAAGAGTAAAGACACTAACTAGTCTTTACCTTGGGCTACTCGGATGTATTCAGGGAGTCCTCTGATATTCTGAGTAGTCACAATATCAAAATGAATCTCCCTCAATTCTTTACCATTCTTTGAGGAGAGGGCATTGAAGTTCATTAAAATGCCTATTAATGCCATTTAACTGATGATGTTCCAAATATATGGAGTGCATTGTGTCCTGCAAAAATGGTTAAGACTTTAACCATTGCCTTAACTCATCATAAAGTTTTACATCAGTGTAAGGACAGCTCTAGGGGGTGCCTTTCAACCATTTTTAAAACATAAAATCAAGTTAATCATTTAGATAAGTGGATGACTCCATTTCTTAAGTTTGCAGCTGCTACACAGAAAAGATGACTAGAACACCACAACAGACCTGTGGATGACACTATGAACCAGCTCTGTTAGAAAATCATAACATTTCATCTCTTAATGCATATTGTTTGCTAACTCACATTGTCTATGGAAACTCATGTCTTAAATTCAGAAGGTGGAACTGTTCTTGATCAAGGAGTACCTCAGCCAAAAGCATAGAAGTTACAAATTTATGAGCAATCGGAGGATAAATTTGTGAAACATTCCTATTTATTCTAGTTCTTATTGGCACTACCAAGATAAAGTAAGAACAAACTGCAGACTTCCTGTTTCACAAAAACTTGATTCAAAAACAGTTCAATGAACACTTTTTTATTTTCTCTTCATTTTGATTCTACTTGTTCTGTCTCCGAGAAGACTTGTCAAATAACCATCAAATAGACTGTAAGGGGAATATCTCCCTCACATCGGGAACAAATAACAATAATGCAGCAGATCTTAACAAAGTGTCTAAGAGACTCCCAGGCATAAGTGGTCTGAATAAGCACAACCGACATTGTGTTTAACACAGGGGCAAGGATTTCCTGCAGGCTTCTAAATGTAATCAAGATGCCTGATCTCAAGAGATGCTTGGATGAAAAATTTTAAAAGAAAGCAAACATAGAACTTTAAATAGAAAACAATTTTTGTGTTTGGTGAACAGAAGTAACCTTAATAGCATTGATATCATCCTCTGGACATGAATATAACACACAGGAGTCATCTTCTACTTTGCACAAAATTTGTATGCCACAATCTGAAGTTTGACAGTAAAATGACAGAACAAAAATAAAAACGGAAGCAGACAGTTTACACTCAAATGTCATTTTCTTTGTGCACATCACAGTAATTCTTTAATTCCCTGATGATCTCTTTAATATTTTCAGATCAGTGGACTTCCCTGCTGCGTAACCTTACACCTACATAGCTCTTTTTTCTATCTTTCTTTTTCTATCCCTTTTATACTGTTCTCAGTAAGATCAAATCATTAATAGTATTAAGGACTTTCTGGTAGAAATAGTTATCTATGTCAGATGTGTTACTTATGTGAAGAAAGAAAGAATTTTAATTGGAAATTTTACAGCTGGAAACCCTGGAACCACAGAGATATATGTTTCTTTATGTTTATTAGAGCTATGTTTGAAACTTTCTGAAGTCATTATCTAAAGGGGGGCTTTGTGTGTGTTTTTTAGTCTAATACCAAGAGTCCTTTGGCATAAATGAAAGAGCAGCAAGAGCATACTTCTTAAGATACTGCCTTTACTTTTTATAGCTGAAAAGACAAGGACGTTTCATTCATTTCCTTTTTGAGTTCGTAAGTGGCACACATTTGCACAAAGAAACTTGAAATGATCAAGTAATTTGCTACTATCGCAAATGTTTTAGTGGAAACCACGAGGGCAGAGGCAGAGGAACCGGAGTGTATTGCATTCAAAGAAATGCCAGCTATATATTTAGTGAACTACAAATGCGTTAGAAGAAAGCTGAGAATATTTCAGCAACACTCTGAACCATTCCCTGCTACTGGTCCCACATGGGAGATTCTTCTATAAACATGACTGTTAACAGATTTTTTTAAAAATTCTGATTATAACAAACGGACAGAATAGAATATTCACAATCTGATTTCTCATGTAACGTAAAGAGCAGCAGAGGTTTCTGAAAGTAAACACACCTCAGTGTTTGCCTTTGCAAAGGAACATCTAGCTTTTAGGACCAGCCCTGTACTGCAGAGCTAACGTGTATGTCTTTAGAAGAATGCCATCTAAAAAAAAAAAAAAAAAAAAAAATGGCATGGAAATACTTATATAAAAGGATGCTTTTCGTTTCTAGTCTGAAACACTTCTTAAAGAAGGCATAATGCTGTTTGAAGGGGAATGATTTTGAGTTTGTGTGTTATCCATTTGTCAGTCATTAGGAGGTGAAAAGATGAGCTATTTCTTTATAACAGTTTGGTTTCCTGGTTAAACTCAGTGTGGATGAATAGATACACACCACATACATATATGAACAAGATGTTCTCATAAAAAATGTATATACAAGCATATGTATATATACACCTTGCTTATATATATATGCTTGTATATCTAAAAATGTTATGCCACATATAATATGTTACATATACATACTTGAGGATCTCTTTTGAAGACAGATTATCACAAAATAAACAAAACAAATTTCTGGTGAACTACAGTGCTCAAGGAAGATGATCCTTTGCCTAATCATTACAGTAGGGCATAAATGCCCTATTCCAATAGATGGCTAAAATAATAATAAAATAATACAACAATATGCAAATAAAATATGCCATTTTACAGTATAATTTATCTGATTTATAACAAGTCCCTACAGGTCCTGAAGCAGTAACAGCTATTTCAAACTGATGGGCTTTTCATGAATGTTGAAAATTTGTGTCTTAGCAAAAGAGAATGAATGATTGCTATCAATTTGATAGTAGACACTCAGGTCAAAAAAGAAAAAAAAATTGTGCCATAAAAATTCACCTTGCTGATCAAACTCATTTTTGCCACAGTTACATCATGTATCACACTTATATACGATACAGCTACTATTACAAAGCAATCTGTATCACTCCTTTGCTCATTACGAAATTCCTAAAGGATTTTTATGTTTTCTAGAGACCTGGACTTTCTGGAATCTCTTAAAGAATTGATAAGCACACAGGAAAAAAAAAAATTATTACACAGGAGAAAATAAATCGATGAGGAGGGAAATTGCAAAATTCCACATATTTTATATCTCTGATTTTTTTTCTCTTTACCAGTTCACCTAAGTACTATTAGCTTATGTCAGAATTTGAATTGTTAAAAATTTAGGATAAAAGAACTAAACACATTCCCAGGACATGTTTTCTGGTAATGAAATAAAAGTGCTACTAAGGATTTCAAATCATGATGAATACAATATTTTAGGTATCTTCTTACCACTTTTATATGCTAAAAATCCTTGAAAAAGAGAAATAATCACAAAAGAATATTCTAATGCAGAGCTTGCAGTAAATAAGTTCTTGAGGTAATAAAAAAAATACAGGCAAATAACAGCAATGTAATGGAATAGAAATTTTTTCCTACCTTTTTTCCTTTCAAACTGTGAACTTTAGATAATTGTCTGTATAATTTCTAGTTCTATTCCTTTGCAAAAGTCTGAACTTTAGATAATTGTCTCTTAAGTATTCTCAAACTTTCTTTTGACCTTTAGTCCAGTAGAGCTATAATCAAATATATCTATACGGTCATTTTCACTCTAGCACCGAGTATTATTATATTTTTTATATTTCTTATAACTCATAGAAAGAAGGATAGAAATTTACTGTTATTGAAATTATGCAGAAGCATGAATTAAATATGAAATAATATTGTTTTTATTGTTAATAGGTTAAAGAAATAATTAGGATGAAAATTCTCTCATTTTAACTTATAGGCACTAAAGACAGGTGAAAAATGAAACTCTAGTCATGGAGCTACGCAGTTTCTACAGTTCTCTGAACTGTACTACTGAACTGTATTCAACATCTCAGATTTTAATCTCATTCACCCTGATTTTCTACCATTTTTATACCCATTTGATACCCATTTATCTCCTCTGAGTCACTGGGTACCAATTATATCTGATATCCCCACAATCCAAAAGAAAAAAAATCAGGAGAGTGAAAGTGAAAGATATGGTAAATCAGCACTGGTTTTTGCCTCTAATTTTTCCCTGCTATGCTCAACAGGCCAGCAGGAAGCTTGTTTACTAATACTCACATTGCTTTGACATGCTTTGCTTTATTCGGATCACATCACTACATGGCATGTGCATCAAATGTTACATCTGTAAAGTATAAGAATTAATGCAGGTTGCCATGCTCTAGTTTAGAAAGGGAGCCGAAATGGCTGTCAAATGTGTTCAGCATTAAAAATACATTATTAACACAGCAATTTGCATAGTCTGAGGGATCATTTTGTAAATCTACATATTCTAGTTAATTCTATTATCCTGCTAATTTAATCAAAAAGTTTCAGAAAATAATAGCATTTCATAATGCTTTGCTAAAACAGTGGTCACACTTCGCATTTGCATCAGAACCTTTCCATGACTGTATTACCGAATTTCAGCAAAATGCTCTAAAGATAAATAAAAAAGCCAAAATATACTAAAACTTTTCCATCCGCATTCCTCTTTAGGAGAGTGTTTCTCTCACTTACGAGTTCCAATCCAGGATCCAGGAGATCCAGGATGAGTGAAAGACTATTCAGGTTGCAAAGAGAGGTTGTGGAATCTCCTTCTCTGGAGATATTCAAAATCCGCTTGATTGCCATGTGCTCTAGGTGACCCTGCGTGTGCAGGAGGTTGGACTAAATGGTCTCTAAAGGTCCCTTCCGGCCTTAAGAAATCTATGACAGACAAATAACTAAAGCTGCAAACTCCATGAGACTTACACTTCTACACATTGCATTGATCTGGGTTGTCTGGGTTACTGTTATGTGTCAAGCTATATCTTAGGTAAGTAAGTTAAATAAAATTTATAATGCTTTTTGGTAGGTGATTGAAGAGTTCAGTGTTCTTCAGCCTCCTCACTTCACTCATATCTTTCATTTCTCACTTACTGGATTGCTTTTAGGTTCTAGAGAAGTTCAAGGCCTTCATGAAAATGAAGACAAACACAGGTGTTTGAAATAAATCTTGCTTTCTAATATTTTAACTGTAAACTCCATAGCAAGGGAGATGAAAAATAAATCATGAACATTTCTAGTTATAAAATGTGATGTCATTTTGGCATTTAGGATTCACACAAAGTAAGTTAACATTTACTTCTTAATACTTTCTCCTGTACCAATATTGTATGGATGCCACACACCAGCACACAATAAGAATCTAGAACTGTTTTACAAGTAGAACATGTAACAATCCTTTAAAACTAAGTACAGAATGAAACATATCAGCCATATTGCCTTTTGCTAGCTGAAGTCAAATTCAGGCTAAGTTCTTCATAAAAAGTTTTGAAGTAAGTGGTCTTGGCATACAATTCCACACTTTATTTTTAGCAAATACTTCTTTGGGTGTTGTATGTTAGCGGAAGACAAGCACAAAATATGAGAAAATTGATTTGTTATAAAAATACTTTTGTCATTTAAAAATAAAAGAGGGTAGTACAAAGACAAATATAGTAATGCTGTAGGACTGAAAAAGATTATACAGAAGACGTACAGAATCCAGTCCCAACTCATTTTCCCTGCGTTTAATATTAGAGCTTATATCAAAGATACAACAATGCTTTAGCTGCAGGCTGTCATTAGACTGGTCTCTGACATTTCCTTGATTGAGCTGCAGAAGTTCTTGTGCATATTTTCTAACTGGGAGTTTCAAAGGAACCCAAAGAGACACCCTAATGCACTCTCAAAAATCAGTCTTTAGTGATCCATAGGGAGCTGCTAATAGGTGCCATCAATGTCACATGTGAGAATCAGATCAACATTTTAAAAGAATATCTGCAGTGTATGCATGTCACAGTGACAGACACAGGGATTAAATGACTTGTCCTAAATCATACAGGAAACCTCTAACCAAGCTACAGAAAACTCTTCTGAACTCTAGTACAGTTCCTTAACCACAAAAACATCACTTCTGCGGATTGCTCTTCGATCACAGGGCTAAATCTTTATTGGGGTGCTGTATAATTTACAGAAGGGTCACATGTAATGGATTGCAATGTTATAGAAAGCTACATGACAGAGGTAAGTGAGTTTAAGGAGTGGCGAGTTCAAAAGGGCTACATGAAACATTTTTATTTCTTATGACTTCCTATAACCTTGACTTTAGCTTTTATTTTAGGCTAGACTGAATGAAAGTTTTGCAGGAAAACCCAGATAAAGCCAAAAAGTTTTGTTTTTATGAAAGAAATGTAAAACTATAAGGACATTTATTATATGAATATTAAATACTAATAATTATAAAATATGTAAATTTTTTTTTTTTGCTATATAGAATACAGTCCTAATTAAACAGAACTAAATGAAGGCAACAATGTGCCTTATTTTACAACAGGGCCACCCATACAAGTAACAAAAATATAGGTTGATGAGAAAACATCATAAATTGTACAAAAAGAAAACAAGCAATGGAGCTTTTTCTACATTCCTGTTTAAGTTTTGCTATAAGAAGTTCTGGATAAAATGATTAAAAAAAAAAAAAAAGTCCTTAAAAGCAGTAAGGAGACATTGAAAGGGCATGGAATATGTGACAACACCATATAGTTTCAGGAGAATATACAGATACAGACTTCACATAACATTCAATGTCATTGTCGTCTATGATGAAGAATGACTATGATTCTAATAGGAACTACTTCCTTCCCGCAGACCATTGTGTAATTGGCTCGAAACAGGGTGCAAACTGGAACATGATCTTTGTCTTTTTAAATCACACTATGAAGTTAGTTGTGCAATAGTTTATGTAGACAAACTTTTAGGCTAAGTGTGAAAAATGAATGTCTCCTACCTTAAGGGACAAACCAAGTCGATATTCTGTATACTTTGGATCTGTTCCATGGTAGATTTATTACATCTCAGACTGATAAAAGGGGAGTTTTACCAAACAGAATAATTTTAAGAGCTAATAAGTGTGTTTTATAAAAAAAAATTAAAATTTTCTCAAGTGGAAGAGGTTTTTTTGTTTGTTTTTATCTTTACTACAACTGTAATTTTACAGTGGGAATACTAACTAGTTTCTCAGCAATTGACAGTTGAGGAGTTAATTTCCTCAACTGTCTTCATTGAGAGCATGGTTAAAAAAAAAATTCATTACCAGAACTACCAATAAATTTACAAGAGAAAACAAGGAAGAAAAATGGTCTTATACCATAATTAACAATTAGCTACTTAATGCAGCTATCTCAATGTTGAAAACAAAAACAAAACAAAACCTAAAAAGTGGGGTGAAAACAGAGAACATTAATCCTATTTACAAGAGACACCAGACATAGTGTGTTGACCATGAACACTTCCAACACAAGAGCTATTTCTTAAAAACAAAACAAAACAAAAAAAAAACCACAGTACCATGAGAAATTGTACTCTGGTGGTAGTCTCCAAACACCATGTATTCAGAAGAGAGTTTCTTAAAAATCTGGTAGGTTATCCAAATGTTCTGATGTGCACAAACAGAAAATAAAACAAAACCAAAAGCAAACAAAGCTAACCTCACCCAGAAAGTGACTCCTTTTTCATACACATTTCCTAACAACATATGGAATGCAAAGGTGGTAGTGAAATAGTTTTATTCTTTTGCTTTGAAAGTCTCAGTTCTAAATGATGCAACCTATTTAAAAAAATTACATCTACTTTTCAACAGATCGTGTGAATTTTTTTTCTTTTTCTTTTTTTTGTGGGAAAGATATTTCTGTTTTATCATCACTTACATTTCCAAAGCAAAATGTCAGGTGGCAGAAGAAATACTACATCATTCAGAGAGCCTAGAAAGTCTAGCAAACATGACAAATGGTAGTGATGAGCAAATTATGCAGCAGACTTCTCCTCTAGCTCCTGCTGCTTTAAGACCTATGAGCTCATGAAAGCTGATCTCTGTCTATGATCTGAATTTGGTTTATTCTGCTAAGATTACATTAGAACAATTTTATTCTGCTAAGATGTACATTAGAACAATTTTAATGTGATCAAATAATACTCATCTTACTAATATGCATATGTAATTAAGGCATTTTAAAAGACTAAAATAACTTAAGAAGTGTAAAAAGCAACTTACTTCTGTCCATGGGTGTTACTATCATTTAATTTTATTCCAAGAATGAAATTTAATTTCAGATTTTATAAGCAAAAATGTTTTGAAAAATAGAAGTTTGGTATCATGTTTGATTATAACACTGGCCACTTTAAAAGGTAGGTAGACAGAAACAGAGGCAAATATTATTATTAAATACTTTTGAAATCTTCTCACATAATTGCCATGCATTGCTATTAGGTTTCAATTATTTATGTTTTTAAGCACTTAGGGAGGATTTGGAAAATAAAGAACTATGGGAATAATGCTGCTGGGGAAGAAATTTCAGAGAGAAGATACTGTAGATCTAGCTGTTTTCCTAATAATACTTAATACAGAAGTTCAGCACTCAACAAGATCAATGCCAAGAAGTCTCTTCTGTCTGCTGAGCCGTTCAATTTTAAGATCCTCATTTAATTATTATTTTTCCCCATTACGTTTCTGAAAATAAATCACACTGAAAATTTAATTTGTTCTTATCTTTATCACTTCTTTCATCCACATTTCTTATTATCATTTTATGGTAATGTACTGACCAATTTTTTTTTTCTTTTTCAGTTTGGTTTTCATGATTTTTTATCCTTTACTTAATATATTAAAGTAATTTCAGTGCTACTCACTTTTCTGCATTTTTATTGAGAAATTAATAAGATAAACTAGAGGAAAAAAAAAAGACATAAGTATGTCACACTATCTAAGCATCATAAAACTATAGCACAGAAATTCACAGCTGTCCAAATCATTTCCTCATCATGAATAAGCACTGTCATACATATGTTGCACAAAACTGACCTCAGATCTTTTTTCACTCAGATTGCATCTGGTTCTTAATTAACTTAATTTATAAAATGAAACATAATTGACGCCTTGTCAACATTATGTTGCTAGAAGCACAAATAATAAATCATGAATAAATAAAGTAAAAGTCTCTTTGGCCATGTAGGCATAATGACATGTTCTCTCTATATAGTATTATCCTGTATTTCATCCCTCACATTGTGTTGCTTTGGATTGGGTCATGTTTACATTTATTTTCTGAAATTGTGATTGATTCATATGATGAAAACAAGGCTTTCTCTATAAGGATAGGATGCTATGGCAATCAGTCTTCTTTTCTAATATGTGTATCCAACTCTTCTGCAGATGTTTGTAAGATTTGTGAGAGTTGGAAAGAAGTCATCATAATGGAGATAGATAGATTAAAATGAGACTGAAAGGCAAAACAGTATTTGGAACAGAAATGCTCCAGGAGAAACATTTGCCCAGCTATAAGGCTCTAAAGAGTACAGACGTGGTGGAGAACACAGCAGAGCTGAAGAAGAGCCAAAAGATGTCTTAAAGAGGACAATCATCTTACCAGATGGCTCCCTCCTTGCTGGTTCACTCATCAGGTTGGCCTGTCCAGTTGAATGAAGACTTGATGGACCACACCAGGCTTAGGACGGAGAAGAGAGACATTCTGTCTTTCTGGAGCCCTGCATCCTGAATACAGGAGAGGAGTGAATAAGGTTTCAGATGGACTGAATAGACAGAATGGTCAAAGTTTGGCGGAAGCTGATAGCTGAGTTATGCTTTGAAGAGTTGGTTCTATTTTTCTGACATTCAGTTTCAGCTAGAGTAGCTATGTGCACGAAGAAGAATTAATTCAGCCTGCAAAAGTGGTGGAAAGCACATAATAATTTTAAGAAGGAGTAAATCATCCAGATAGAGCTAAAAAGTGTGTTTGCAGAGGTATAGCACTTAGTCTTCAGCTGTTTTGTGGCTCTAATGAGACAAGAGTCCAGAAAAAGAAGTGGTCTACATGCAAGAAGAAAGATGAGAAAGATAGCAGAATCAGATGTCAGTGAAGGAAGAGGCATATAAAGGATAGAGGGAGGCAAAACGCCAGTCTCCCATCTGTATTAATGAAATCTTCAGAGAATAACATAAAATCATTTGTCTTCAAGTACTTAGTTCATTCTCAACATCAAGGAATAACAGAACAGAGAATAACATAAAACAGCAAATAGCAGAAAGCTACCAGATATGAAAGATATATGGAGAGAGCATATTTTCACTGGTGGTCTCAGACTAGATGGAAATAATACTATTGTACCATGGAAAAGCTTAATAGGACTGTAAGTTGATACAGTAGAAGAGTTAAATATATTGCTTCAAATACAATAGGAAGCATACAGTGAAAATCGAAAAGGGATTCAGTGTGTAGCAAGACAGATCTTTGAGTTTTATTTGAATGCATTGAAGTCCCTTGGTAACAGTATCATTAACTTGAAATTCTACCACTCCTCTACATTTCAAGAATAATCTAAAGATTTATAGCAGTAATATCTACCTGATCTTGCTTATCACTCCACCATTAGCAAAAAGGGCTTGTCTTTTTGAGTCCTTAGACACAGGCTATGACTTCATAGGATGACATTGTATCTAGAACTCTGTCAGATATGTAAATAAGAAAAATGATTATTTTTCCTACAAAGAATGATCTAACAATTGGTGACCCAAAACAGTTTCAATAGGGCAATTGTCTAAGGACCAAGGATGAAGGAACCAGAATATAATAAAGAACGAACTGGATTTCCTCTGGCTCCTATAAAAATGAATGATTTCACGGTCTCACAGATATCCTAAGGCACATATCCTTACTCTAGGAAAAGCATTTGCACTGGCTGAATACCACATTTTGCATATTAATAGATTGGAAGCTACAATCTGTCTTTTTCAGGCCTATATCCCTGCCTGCCTTCTCCAACAGTGGCAAAGCTAAGGTAGCTTAGGGCTCTCTCATCACTACTTAGTTGGATCCTAATTCTTCCTTGTTTTCCAGTATACAGAGATACACTTGAGATATTATTCTTAGAACAGGGTTTGGATGCTGCTGTGTAGTCTAACTTGTACATTAGAAATGGAATGCAGTAGTTCCTGCCTATAAATCAAATATTGTTTTTCAAGTAAGAAAGGCAATTATGTGTCTGAAATATAATTAGGAGGTTTCTGAAATGGAATTTCACATGTGAGTAGTCTGAAACTGCAGAACTAAAATCTTTCATGGGGCTAAATACTTAACTACCAAATGATTTGTTTTGATAAAACTGAGACCTTTGTACTCAGTCTGGGCAAAATTTCTTATTAAAGCTTTTTTGTTTCAAATATTTAACAATAAATCTTAATTTAAAATAAAAAGTAAAAAGCTTATTGAAAAAGTCTTTCAATAATTTTATATTAGCCATTTCATTATTGATATATCATTTCCTAAAAGTAATAATAGATAGCACTATTAGGCCATTTCCATAAAAATGTTGGTTTAAACTGCTTCAGTCTTAATTCCAAGCTGAAAAAAAGATCAAGAGTATATACACACACATACATATGTACATTTATATGTTGTTTTCCACATTTAAAATTCTCTTGGAGACACATGATACATGTCTGTGTGTATGGCTGACAGATTCTGGCACAGAATGTCAGATTCTTGGTTAATTTATCTTTGTTGTTTTTTAGTGCATATGCATTTTTAACTCCGCTACTTTCACATTGTTTGTGCTTAGCCATGTAATAATCCCTATGATTTTAGGTGACAATATCTTGCCTATTAAGAGATTTTTTTGATCAATAATGTTTCCCAGATTATACTTCATATTATTTTACTGTTTTAGAGTCAGTCTCCTAAATGCTACTCCATGTCAATGATATTGTAAACATGGTAGAAAATATTTACTTATAGGTTATAAAACATAACTCTCATCATATTTCTTAATTTTGTTTTTTAAAAAATCACTTACAAAGATGTGACTTTTTATTTATTATTACACATTTTATTCTCAGAAAAAAAACACGCAAATGTGTAATTATCTATATATAAAAATAAGGATGATAGTTAAACATATTAGAAGTGTATAAGAATATGCTTCTCTACAGAACTGCTATTGTGAAAATCCCTCTGGTGTGGATGGCAGCTGGGCCACAAAGTTTCCTGAGGCTCTTGTAAAACTGCATGAAGTTGCAAAAGAGTAAGAGGATTTACAGCTTATATCCAAGGAACCATGTGGTGCTGGTTTCGTGAATGTTTATTGTACCTTCATCAAAAAAACATGGGTTTAATGGTATCCTTGCTAAGGCACTTTGAACCTGAGGTCAATGGGTTAACTTTGAAACCAGGCAAAGTGGAAGTAGGACACTGAAATAACAGCAACAGCTCTCAACTATCCAAGGTAGATATTTGGAAAGAAGAGCCAATCAAAAACAAACAGGAGCTGTAGCTGGCAGCTGAGACAATGCCGGAGACACTTATCGAGAAATGCAAAGTGAAACTAATTCAGGGGAAGAAAATAATTTTATAGCACCAGAGCAAAAAGGACAGAGAAAAAAATTCTTCGAGGTATGCACTGGTCAGATGTTGCTAAAAAGCATTTTCAGGGAAAAATGCAAATAAATATAGGTTTATTCTGTTTTTTACTTTTAGTAAAAATTTACTTATTTATTTTTAGCTTTTAGTTTTCTTATTTGGGACATCAAAAAGTATTCAGGTTACAGGCATTCTCTTCTCCAGCTATTTCTAAATAGTTTAGAAACTTTACAGATGGCAAGGAGGTGACGAAATATCACAAATTTTGAATAAGATGTGCAACAGTATGTGCAAAGGCATGGAATCCAGGTAGTGATTCAAGTGATGATGATACCAAGCTATTAGTCCTGTCAGTTTTCTGCTATGCTGTAATCCTATAGAGTTTTGAATCATAGAATCTTTAGGGTTAGAAGTGACCTTTAGAGATCATCTAGTCCAACCCTCCTGCACATGCAGGGTCACCTAGAGCATGTGGCATAGGGCTGCATTCAAGTGGGTTTTGAAGATCTCCAGAGGAGACTCCACAATCTCTCTTGGCAGCCTGTTCCAGGGCTCTATCACCCTCACTGTTAAAAAATGTTTCCTGAAGTTCCTGTGGCTATTTCCTCAAGTCCTATTGGTGGCCACCACTGAAGAGGCCGGCCCCATTCTCTTCACTCCCTCCCTAGAGGTATTTGTATATACTGATCAGGTCCCCTCTCGGCCTTCTCTTCTTTGGGCTGAACAGGCCCAGCTCTCTCAGTCTTTCCTCATATGCTCCAAGCCCTTCATCATCCTTGTAGCCCTGCACTGAAATCTCCAGCAGCTCCACATCCCTGTTGTACTGAAGAGCCCAGAACTGGACCCAGCGCTTCAGATGTGGCCTCACCAGGGCTGAGTAGATGGGGCAATCTCCTCTCTCAACCTGCCAGAGAGCCCCTTCTTAATACATCCCATAATCCCATTGACTTCTTGGCCATGGGGGCACACTGCTGCCTCACGGTCAACTTGTCATCCACCACGACACCCAGGTCCTTCTCTGCAGAGCTGAAGGGTCAACCTCTTTCAGCTAAGGATTCTAAAACATTCAAAACAGGATTCAAAAGAAAGTGTATCACATTCTGTCTAAATATAATACATTTTTACCTGAGTGCTTTGATTATTTTTGGTTTGAAGTTTGTCAGAAACACTACACAAACCAGTTATTCTAATTTTTCCCATTCCTACCTCTATCCAAAAACTCAGTACAATGACAGATGAAAAAATGATCAGCCTATCTGAGTTTATGTAATCAAGGATTTGATCTGTCATGTGCTCACAGGCTTATTCACCTGGAGTGATATAGAAAACACTATATGCTTTTTACTGTTGCATGGGCTTATTATGCTTTTGCTATGCAATTTTATTATTTCTTTTGTGAAGAGATAAAAGTTTATGCATCTGTCCAGCTAAATGACTAGCTTTCCTTGCATTACAGTTCGTGGTAGCAAGATTGTTTTACACAAAGCCTAAAAAAAAGAACCCAAAAAATGAGTAGCAGACATTTGATCTGGGAAAAGAATAGAAAGAACAGATAAGGAGATAAGAGAAATAAAGATTGCTGAGAAATGATCTGGAGACATTTGGTAAGATGAATGATGACATTTAAGATCATATTTTTAGTCCAGCCATCAGAAAGGCAGTAGAGCCTCTATGGGTTATTTTAGGACATCCTGTCTGCAGAAGTAATGGTAAATATGGAAATTTATCAGACTAACAAATAAAAGCCTGGTTAGAGTGCCTGTAAATCATTCCAAGGAACAAATTCTGCTAAGGATCACAGGACAATTTCTCTAAGACCCTAACCTTAGAACTCCTTTTTTTTTTTTTTTTTTGGTTTCTAATCAACTTGTGTTGGTCAACTAAAAATACTTGTTAATAGCAAGTACTCTTTCAGAATATTTGTAGTTTGTCTGAATAGAATCTGAACTATAATGTGAACTTGTCATAGGACAACCTGGAAATTTTGTTTTGTTTTGACTAATGCAATAGCTCATAGGCAACCAACTCAAATTCATGCTTATGTTCCATATAGCAGGTGAAGGTACATGTGTCATAGGTATCCTTTAGTAAGAGGGACAGAAACATAACTTCACAGTTTTCTTCCTACAGCAAATGCAAAATTTTGAATGCTAGTACCAACAGAAGAGATTAAATAATGTCATTACTTCTTAAAGTACAAAATAATTGCCACAATGCTATCTAAAGCACCAAAGATAACCCCAAAATGGTAAGAACATTTCAGAAAATTATATATTATTGAACAATGTGTTTTCCTTAGATAATGGAATCCATTTCTAAGACTTGTAAGGTGGCAGCATTTCTTCAGTAGCCATCACAGTGGACTCTCTTGCCTTGAGGAATTTGTTGCCAAATATTTGGTTCTTTTAGGGGCAGGGCCACAGATCTGGGAGGAAGGTCAGGCTGTGGTCAAGTCAAAGTTGTCACGGATTCTGCCCTCCAATATGAGGAAATTGTTCATGAGGCTTGTGCCTCAGAACTGATCTAAGCCTCAGAAACACATACCAAGGATGTGTCTGTTCTGCATTACTTGGATTATGGGTTTGACTCCTAAGCTTTGTTTCATTTTAGGAACATATAGTTCAGCAAAAATAATCTCTCGCCCTTATCTTGCAGACATATGAAAGACAAAATCATGGCCAAGTTTAGTGTTGTAACTGAGTAAAGATTTATGCTTCTATGACATAAATCTTAACCTCAAATAAATTACACTCTGATTTTGGTTTTGACAGGAATATTTGCTTTGCACAGGAGATAATATTGAAGTCTATGTAGCCCATAGACTACAGTCTTTGGCTAGCCCTATTGATTTGATTGAGTTAGCACTACTGATTCCCATGCATTATAATTTAATCTGTGTAAGAATGATTTGTAATAGAATTGGTCTTATTTTTCTAAAATATGATACACTAGAAGGCTCATTACTCCCACTCAGATCAGGAGGTATTTTGCCATTGGCTGTAATTGGAAGTATGAGTGGGTCTTAAATGAGTAACAGACTGGAGAGGCAAGGCTAATTAGAGATATGAGTTAAGTATTTAAACACAAAGAGAAATGTTAGGACTTTTGTTTACTTTGTCCTGCTTTTCAGAGGAAACCTCACATTTAGGGTGCTTAACTGCATTTGTGTAACAGTACTGCTGACAATGAAACAGAGTTCAAGGAGTGTTTGTTTATTTTCCACTGTTTATGTTCCATTGTAAGTGCAGAAAAACATATACTCATTTCCGTACATGAAAGGATATAGATAGATATATACCTAGAGTGAATGCTATAGGAGAAAAAATATCTATCTAAAGAGGAAAACCATGACAAATTCAGGTATAAGAAATTAACTTTTTATAATATCATTTAACAAAGTGACATCATCATTCTTGATTGGAAAAGCTGGAATAATAAAACATAAAAAGTGTTTTATGTTTATCTTTTGACAATTCATACATTACTTTTACACTCATGCACACACAGCTCACACAAGTATCTTCCTATTATTAGTACATTAACTAGTGATTTCCTTTATTATCAAGTACAGAAAGTCAGAAAATTAACTTTGCTAAAATTCCTGATAGAGTACTGCTGTATTAAATAAACAAAACAACACAACAACAAAAAAGATTTTGCTGAGTATACAAGTAAAAATAAATATTTTTATATTGCCTGAACACAATCTCATGCAATGTAGTCTAGAAGACTGTGCTTGTGCTGTGGAGTTGGACTAAATGTTCTCCAAGGGTTCCTTCCAACCTTAATCATTCTGTGATTCTGTGTTATGTAAGGCACAATTCACAGCGTTTTAATTGTTATTCTCACTTTTTTTCACATGACCTTCAAGTATATGTGCACCAAGAAAAAGGATCAGTTTATATTTACAGCTCAACAATAGTAAAATGAGTCTTTTTTTTCCCTCATATTAAATGAAATTTGGTTCTATAATAATACCAAACAATACTACGCCCTTCCAGAAATGCTCTTAAGCACTACAGTACAAAGTGTCTTTTCAGGCTTTCCTCACCTTACAGATTTCTCTTCCTAGCAAAAATACTTAACTGAAATATGTTGGTATGTTTACACACACAACAATAAGCATAAAATCCATTGATGCAATTTTCAGCCAGTGAATAGTATTCATTATATTTTTTTCTTTTCTACTGTAAATATATTGGAATTAGCTTAACAAGTGTAATTAGGGTACTACTAAAGAAAGAAAATACATTATAATGTTCAAAGGACAAAATGGTAAAGTAACTGGAAGTCAAAAAGTCAGTACAAAGCAAAGCTATTCAGCTATACATTACATACATTTTATCTTTACCTTCATTTTTCTTGATGGTGAAATTTGGATTGTTGACCATTTCAGGAAGAAGACTATACAGGAAATAATGCCCATTTTTAGGATCATCTTTGTCAATGGCACTGACAATCTGAATTATCTAGAACAGAGAATTTCTTGTTAAATACACACATTCCTGGCATACACTACTGAAAATAAAATTCCAATCTATAGTACAAATTCTCACTTTTTAATGTGTCACATTAAAGATACTAATTTACAACTTTGCAAGGTCTTTATAAACCACAGATTGAAAGTTATGGGAAGAGGAGTTATCCCATTTCACCCTTCTCTAGTACAAGAGAATCTTTTACTTGCCTTGCAGTTTTTTCCTAGCTGGCCTGATGTACCATCCTTTTTACCATCTGGAAAAACATGCTGATAATTTAAGCAAACAAAATATTCACATACCATTCACATGGTTTAGGAATACTCATGATGCCTATGGTAGTCTTTCATTCTTAGAGTCACACTTCTCACTGAAGCAAAATGTATTATTTATCTTTAAACTTTTACTCTCCACCATTTTTTTTCTTTCCTTAGTTGAATTAATATATTAAATAAACAAACAAATAAAAACTTCTGGAGTGAACTTTTATACTTTTATGATAAATCTATGCCTAATAATCTAACCTTAATGTAATAAAACCTCTATCACTCCTATCCAAGGAACATTGATTAATGACAACGTGTTTAAATGATCCTATGTTGCCTATTTCTGAGAGTCGTACAGGCTATTAAGACTAGAAGATGAAAGTCCGGATAGTCAGATTAGGATTACCCAAGTAATGTTGTATGAAGCACCTCATATGATTTGGATGATCATCTATGGGATCTGCTAGGTATTTCATTTATGACAAACAGATGTTTGTAAAAATCCTTCCAGATATTCTAAACCCTGGTTTAGAACCCCCCAGGACCAGCACATGGTCCTGGACAACCTACTCTATCTGACCCTGCTTGAGCAGGCAGGTTGCATTAGATAATTGTTGCAGGTCCCTTCCAACTTCAGACACTCAGTGTATCTGAGTACCCGAGTACCTATTGTTGCTGATCTTGAAACCACACTGACCATAACCACAATGGTTATGAAAGGCTGCCCAGGAACAAAATAAGCAGGGAAGATTTACTGCGCTTGGTTCTAGGCACTTTCCAGAGAAGCAGAAACTAAGATAACTGCAGATAGAGATCCAGCACTCAGAGCTGAATTGCAGTAGTAGTTAACTCATGCTAGCTAAGGTTTATTAGGTATTTAATGAGAATTATTGAACTTTCCTGTGTCAAATGAAGTCAATAATATTTTTGTCTTATATATTTAGTTTTGTAATCCCTAAAGTAACTGATGAATAATTTCTCAGACAATTAAATTCCAATTAGGAATCATTATAAATTTCATTTTTAAAGAGTAGGATAAAAAGAAAAGAAAAAAGAAACAGTGCCTGATCTTGTACAAATTCATTAAGGATTACTTTAAAGTTTCAGTGATTTCCTAAAACAGTGCTAATAACTAGTATTTTATACTGAATGCATTGCAAGAGAGGACAGGTTGCAAATATATAGATGTTAAATATTTGATAATAATAGTTATCACATTCTTACTTCTACATTCCTGGAGATTCAAAGAAAGAACAGATGCCAGATAACTACCGGGAACTGTATCAAAATATAAATATTTGAAATTTTATATCTCAAAAGGTTTTTGAAAGAGCTTTTGATACTGGTAATTTGTAAAATCTCCCAGGAAAAAATTTGAGACAATTCCTTGCCTGATATATTTATATATTCTGGATAGGTCAGATTTACTACCAAAAATCCATTAATCAATTGAAAAATATCTTACATATTCTAAGAATTACATAAATTTAATCAATTTTTGCATTACTACATCTGTCAAAGTAGAAACCTTGGTTGCTATCATTTCAAGCCAAGAAATGACCAAAAAAAGGAAGCTGAACAGAAGATACTGACCTGTCCATTTGCATCTGGCCCAGGGCTGGACTAGCTATTATTAATTCTGAATCTTGGGTAAGTGCTATTTAGAATGAAATTAGAATAACATTTTTAGGCACATATACTTTATGATTGTTCCTTTTCTCAAACACTGTTAGAATGCAGAAGGTTGAAGCAATAGGGAAAAAGGATAATGAGCACGGTGAAGTCTGCAAGGTCAATTGCACATAATAGATGCAGGTTATCAGATGGTTGTGGAATTTAATGTGAACTGCTATATACCTGTTATTTCTTTGCAGCATTGCATAGGACAGTGGACTCTCAAAACTCACCTCATTTTTTACAGGTTTTCAGGACTACTTATACTGCAGTAGCCAAAAGTGCTATGGGTTCTCAGCTCACCGAAATTATGTAAAATAAGTTGAGGACACTAACTAGAATGGAAATTTTTAAGAAATAGAAACTGGGCATATTTTAAGTCTTTTTGTTGTTGTTGTTGTACAGGAACTGCAGATAGTTGGTCTTAACCTCCTACAGAAGTCTTTCTTATGTTTCCATGCATTCCCCTCATTGTTTACTAAATTACTCCTTAAAAATGCACAGAAAATTATATGCAAAAAATAGGCTTAGTGAAATACTACAGTTGTTCTATGCATATACACATCAAGGAATTAAGAGTTAGTGTTCCCATAGCAACTGCACCCTGTTTCTTTGTATGTTTGCATTAAAATAGGCTTTTTTAAAAGAAAATAACCACAAAGTTCTGCATCTTCTACTCCATAGGAGTGGGAAAAGTTCAATAATTTTCATTACTATACTTATATTACTATATTAATAAGTATGTCATATTGCTCACTGTTAGGTGATCAGGTAGTGGTAGACTATGGAAGTAATTTCTAACTCTTAACTTGTGGTTTTTAATGTACTAGAGAAACACCCAGAGATGACTTACCTTCCCTATCAGAAGAGCTCGCAACAGTAAATCAGCATGTTTTGCTTGACAGGCATCTCTAGTTTTAACTTTATAGTTAAACAATCCCAAAGGACAATTCAGCATTATATTTTGCAGGTTTGTACTGAATTTCTACAAAGCCATGCGTGTCTCTTAGATTGCCAGTGTATTCATAATTAATAAAGTAGGAAAAATAATAAAAGGTCTATGATATATCATAGCTACCTTTGTTGATTTTTAATATACAGTACTATTTAATTCTCTACTTGTATTACAACTTATTAGTCTGACTTAAAATGGCTACTTATAACGAGTATACTGTCTCCTACTTTTATTAACACACCTTCCACCTTTAAAAAAAACACCCTTTTGCAATTCTACTGGTATTCACATGTACTTTTAAATTACTTTTCAGACTCATAATGCTATGAGTAGTGGACTCACAACTGTGTATTTTTTCCTTTGCCTTTTCAGCTAGACCTTTTATTGCCCGAGCCTGCACTTTGCATTTGCATGAGTTTCCAGTCTATAGAACGACAAATATCTACCTGAATATTTGTTCCTTCAGAAAGAATCAATATATTCTACTAAGAGGCCTAAACAAGATAGAGACAAATTGCTAGGGATTCATGGAACACCATATTCAGATTTATATGGGCTTGAGCAATGGTACATGACCATGTACACTATTCAATTATTTTGGCCTGAGCAAACAGCACTCCCCTACAAAAGCCTTGGTGTGGGTTGGGAAACAGTAGATGAGGAACTTCCCACGCTAAGCAGTACAGATGTTCTGTCCTAGGAATAGGGGGAAAGAAGTTAGATGATCTGGAGAACAACTGTACAGCTATAAAGAGGAAGACTATGAATATTCTAGCTTTAGTAATGAACTGGCAAGAAAAAAAATAATACGGACGGGCATAGTATAGTTTATGTTCCATTTAGGAGAACTATAATACTACTCAACTCTATTTTCTTCCTAAAGCAGACCAAATAAACATTTCTGGCAACTTTCTGTTATGTGTAAAATGTGCAGGGAGTATGCAGGCACATGCACATTTCCCTCTTTTTCCCTTTTCTACTAATGGTAGAAGTAGTGGTACTACTTTTCTGCTAGCACTAGTCTACTCCTAGAGGTAGGTAAAATAGACAAAGAAATAGTCAAAGAAAATACATCTGGCAACATCATACACCAACAGGTTTTAATACATTTTGTCATATTATCAGCAGCTGCATTTGCCACTCAATTACATCAGAACGCAAAACAGAACACTAGGAAAACTGAACTGTAGTAAATAGTTCAGTCAATATATTTAGGGATTGCAAATAAGGTTTTGTAAAAGTTTAGATGCAATCATCAATCTTTCACTAATTCAAAATCAATTTGAAGTTATATATAAGTTGAGCTGCAAATGTAAATATAGTGAAGTAACACAAAACAATCATACCATTTCTGCATATGTAATATTCATATTTAAACTTTGTAGAACTAGCCAAATTAGAGGTTTGTTGACTGTGCAAATAATTATAGCATCTTTTATAGTATACAGACTAGAACATCTTTCTCGTATTAGCTATTTCATAGTTGACACGTTTTTTGAATTCTACATCTTGACTGATATGATTATTTCCAAAATTTGAATCTAGAATAATGAACATAACAAAACATTCAGTAGTATACATGTGAAGATATTTATAAGAGTAGATAAATTCTGAATGACAATTTTAATTTTATCTGTATGTTTGCTAAAATTATTTGTCCCTGCTAAAATTATTTGTCCAACACATAGAATAAATTGCAGGATCAATGCCACCTCTAGCCATGATACTTCGTACAAGGATCATACTCATGAGTGACATCTAGCAACAGATCTAGAGCATAGAAGGTGACAGTAACATGAATAATAGCATACAGCTTATCAAAAAAAATCCCTAAGTGCTCAAATAAAAGCCTTTTCTAGCAGCTGACTATCAAAAATCTCATTTATTGCTTCATTCCAAAATGCTAATGGTTTGAACATTTTTCACTGTTTCTCAACCACCTGAATTTTGATAAGAATACCAGGGATAGATACATTCGGAAAACAGTATTCAACACATCTTTCTCATTTCAGGGAAGCTTACTGAGCCCTGTGTACTCATAAAGGTGTACTCATTCCAATATGATATTTCATACCAAACAACTACTAAGCACCTGAAATCCATTCTGAGAAAACAGAAATCCACTCAAAGCTAAAAAAAAACTTAAATAGGAATAAGTAACATAACCCTGCCAGGAAAAGTCTGCCCATAAGGGGACATTTCAATAATCTTCTCTTCAGTGGTTACAGAAAATTTTCATTTCTTAAATGACACATTTTTGACACCTTTTTAATAAACAAAAAAGATGCTAGTAAGTCAAATCATAAATCTTCCTTAACCATCTGATCTTGGCAGAGATAGGTTGTCATACATAACTACATAGATTGTCATTTAATACTACTGAAAGAAAATAATTTCGGACTCTATTGTCAAGTAACCTACTTTGGCAAGTAGTGAATTTAATGTCAAACACCCACATGAGACATGGGAAAAATTTGATTATCAAGTCTGGTGTTATGCTGTCAGCTGCTCTTTATTTAAATAAAATGTCACAATCTAGAAATAAATTAGAAAGTTGAAAAGCACGGAATTGTTTTAACATGCTACATTTCTTCAGCTGGACAAAATATAAATCTTAGTGACACTGCATTGCTTTATAGTAGCCTGTAAATGTCGTTGAATCTTTATTTTGTAAAAAGTCAGTATATGAAGTACTCTAATCCTGTACATTTGTCCTTCATTGCACGTACCTTGCAAAAGGTTGATATGTATTTTTTTCTTTGAAAAAGGCTATACAAGTTACATCTTGCTTCTGAAATATAGCTATATTTATTTGATCTTATGAAGCTATGTGGATCATCCTTTCCCAACCTTTCTTTTTCTCCATCAAATAAAGGCCGAAATAACCTGTCACATTAGTTTTTCTTTCAGACAAAATAAAAATTTGGAACCTAAATTCTCCATTACTCTCCAGACACTTTCAACTTCAATTATGTATTTCAATTTTTCTTACTTTTTTTTTTCTTTTTCCACAATTATAACCAAGAACAAAATAGCTAGATATTATATTTGAATCAGGATAGAGGAAATCAGACTATTATGTATCTCTCCTAAATTATGTCTTGGACAGTTGGGCCAGTTAGTCCAGTCTTCAGTGGACTGAGATTCAGGCTGGTTATAGTTTATTACATCAACATACATGAGCTAAAGCACTATGTAGTACTAAGAAGCTAAAGTTCTATGAAGTGATAGCTTTATCAAAAAGAATAAAAACAATCAGAGTTTACAGATATCTAACATTTTTTTCTGTGTTTGTCCAGAAGATACATAACTTTGCTTTCAAACGTATACTTTACAGAAATACATATGTGTGGAGAGAGAAATATATATATGTCTCATGATCATATATGATCATAGATTTATCTCAAATGAATCATGTATTAAAGTTGTTCAGAGGGACATATTTTGTCAGGAAACAATTGCAATCCATTCCTCCACATCAACACACATAACATTGAAAATACAGAACTACTTACTTGTCCAGGCTTCCCATTCTCACACAAAAATGCTTCATGCTCTGATGCAAACTCAGGAGCGTTGTCATTTACATCAAGAACTTTGATAGCAACAGGCACCCGGGACACTTGACTGTGGTTCCCTAAGCGAAAAAAAATCATAGCATAAAAGGTAAGCGTATTTAATTTGAGATTGATACCTACATGTTTAAATAGAACACATATTCTTCCTATTCTCTGTCTTTGCTTAATTGGGTTGCCTTATCTGTAATGAATAGTAGAGTTGGAGCATGAGATAAAGAAGTATGGCCAGTATTTTATGGTTAAAAAGAATAAATAAATCCCTACTGCAAAAAGCATTTGTTGGAGATTAGCTCAATGAAGACCTTTCTTGGACTAAATTGGTAAGATTTTTCTCTGATGAAGTTCGTATTGTTTTATTGATAAAGCCCATTATACATAGAAAAAGGAAGGTAGTAAACAACATAGATTTATTTCTTTGTTTATCTTTGGCAGAGCACAGAGCATTTTACTCTATTAGTTGTTCTGACTGAACATCTATTATTTCTTCATTGCAAATACGATTAATGTTGAGTCCTAGATTGTTAAAAAGACAGTCTGTAGATTGACGTAGGTAAAATTAGGTATTATGTTGGGTTATTAAAACAGTCTGGTTCTTTTTTATCTGAACAGAAAAAAAATCCTGTGAAATTCTTCATTCATTGAAACAAAGCCTTACCATTTATTATAAAGAGCAATTTTGCATAAAGAAGTTTATCACTGTAGAAAGTAGAATAACCTTGTTAAGCTGCAGGAAAGAGAAACTTAAGCAACAATTTGCATTTTTCTATGTATAAATTTCTTAGTCTGCTTCTAGTGTTTTCCTTAAATTAGACCATTGATAAGCATTTTAGATTTTATGATTCTTTTCCCCAAACAGAAAAGACATGAACTCTACTTATACTGAGGTGATCAGCTGGTGGACCAGTTTATAAAAAGTTCTACAGCTTGTGCATACCTCTGCAAGTACCTCAATGCTTGTTTCAAAATCCATCTATTAATATTATTTTATAACCATACTATATCATTTGTGCCACGAACAATTTGAGGAATTGCATACTATGTAAACTGCCTGCTTTTACCTAAATTACTACCTTCAAGTACTAGCACTATTAAACAAAGGCTTTGTGGCAGCTGGATAGTACCAAATTTTCAAATTCTACTTGCATAGGATATGGAACATTATAAGACATCAGATCCTAAATGTTACCCACTTCAAGATGTTAAAAGGTTTAGTTTAGAAAGAAGTGTATTACAGAGTAGAAAGAAGTCCTTACCAAAATCCTGTGAGAGCACTATTTACATCAGTTCTTTAACATATCTCATGACCCTACTTAATAGCCGAGGTGAACAGTTATATCATAAATTATTAACATATTTGAAATCAAATAATAATTGATATGAAAAGCATAAATCCCAAAGATTTAAAACATATTTTTAATCTTAACTTGATAAACTATATAGACAATGAGCGCTTCAGCTTATCCGAATTCTCAGCACAAGTGTCACATTTAAACACTAAAGATTTACTTTTATCTAAATTAATGAAATGATGGCAGTTCAAATTTTAAAGACATTACAGAGGAATGTAATTAATTAGATAAGCTTCTAAAGAAATTATTCATATCCCTTGTGACTGCCCCCAAAATGTTTGTCTTTCATCAGAAATACAAACATTAAATTTAAAGATATTATAATTAGAAACTTGATGAGAATTCATTTAAAAAATTAATTTACTAAACACAAGAGAGATCCAACTTGGTCTGGAAATCTCCATACAAGGGGATATCCACTTGGCAGACTGGGTTTTTGCGACTACAATGAAACATATTGTGGAGAAAGGGAGAGATGAAGATGGAATTTTATCTATGGTTTCTATTGCCGACCACACAGAATACACTACATTATGATTTTGTCACTGCAGACTTCTCAATGAATTTTTACTCATTTTACCCTCATTTTTGCCCATTTTTCCCACATTTCCTCAGCATGAAAAAATGTCATACTTTTATAAAACACATGCTTCTACAGATCTGGACAAATAAGGAGGTATCATATATTCTGGCTAGCCAGATGTGATATAAGAGTGTATTTATATGAAGTACTGTGGAAGGAGCAGGGGAAACTGAGGACAGATTACATTTTAAAGTAACCGACTTCAAAGCTGAATTTGTAATTAGAAAGTTTCTGAAGTTCAGCACCTCCATCTGTCAGAAGGTGACTAAGGCCATCTGCCTTCTTTTGATGAATATATAAGATCTATGGCTTAGCATAATAGGAGAGGTTATAATTTTGCTGCTAGTACAAAGAAAAATATAAGGTGGTAAAATTTCAGTCATAGACACAATGTATGGCAGAAAATGTTAGTTATATGAAGCCATATTCTTTAGGTCTCAGTCAGATAAAGTCCTCATCTATTATCATTTTCCTTAATCAATTATTTTTGCTTGGTGCATATCAGACAAAGTTTGTTGAATATAGCCCAGAGCTAGGATGAAATTGGCATTCACTGCCTAAAACTTGCAGAAAAATTAAACAGACAAAAAAAGTCCAATTTTTTTTTTAATTTATTTTTTCTTTAGTGTCATTCCACCAAACATTGTACTTCTTTTTGCTCCTCTTATAGCAGTAATGTAAATAGACTATGCTTGTATGTATTTGCACTTCAAGGTCTGATTCAGATCCTGGGGAAGTTAATTAGATCTCTCTTGCTCTGTAAATCCTAACTAGTTCTTGCCTTTTCTATCACATTATTTCCTACCCTTTTAAATAAATAAAAATTTAAAAATTAAATGTAATTTAAATTATAAAAAACAGAAACTGTTATATTCAATGGATCAATAAAGATTTGTAAGTTTAATAATCAAATTATAGACATACATTTTCTAAAAATTAAGTCAGAGTATTCTTTTCATAGAGACATAATGCACACTGATGGAATTAGCTTCCTTTTTATGCATCTGAGGGCAGAGCATTATATGACATTCAAATGTAACCTCTTTGTCATTTTTCATACCATTAAGCTGTGCAGTTACTCAGTAGCCTAACAAATTGTTACTCTGTAATTACCTCTGATCCTCTGTGAATTGAAAGATCCATTTACAAAACTGGGAAATGTTTGTTTTTTGTTTTTTTTTTCCTTTTTTTCCAGAAGCCTCATACCCTCAATATTATCTTGTCTGAATGCCCGGAGAAGCTCAAAAGAGCTTGGGAACGCAAAACTAAATTGGAAAAGTGAAGCATTCCCCCAAACATAGTTTACAACTGTGAAAAGGATGTAATCTACAACAGCCCTGGTTAGAAGAGACCTGTAAAATTTGGCCATGCAGGATAAGAGAGGAAAAGTTATCTCCTGAGAACCAGGTTCTGTAAGGGAGCTCTAATTTTGTCCTTACGGGAATAGAGGATCCTGAAACTAATTCATGTCCAACTTAAATCTGGAGGGAATAGCTGAGTCTAGGCCATAGAAAGAAAGCTCACACTCATAGATTGCTGTTTATTTTTGAATGATTTGTAGGCTGATCAACTACTATTTAATGAAAAAAAGTTATTTTCTTTTTTGAAAAAAACTGTTTCACAGCCACCACGTTCTATATGTCCAAAAAGAAAATGCTAGAAAATACACTAGGTGCATCAGGTAAAACATGAAGTGTCACCCAAGAGAGAGGTTGGACTGCGTGGGATATGCCCACATGGGAGGGGAAGGGAAAATATTAAAGAAGAGGGAGCAAAGGGACAGGATGAGGCTTGAAAAGAGATTTAAAAGGGGCATCCTAATCAGCAACGGTAGCACTTTTTCAATATTTAAGTAGCAATTACAGATACTTGTCTCTTGTCAGAAGCACTGGATGCAAACAGTATGTCCTTAGAGACTGCTCTTCTGCATATCTAATTTTGACCACAGTGAGTTTTATATTCATAGTGACACATAATCAAGATATATGTGACACATCAATATGAGTAAACAAATACATAATTCAAAATAAATTATTAGTATAGCTGCTTGAGTGTGCTGCAATGCAACCTGCTATACTTGTGCCAGCTTTATGACAATGAAAATGATGCTATTTTCCTCGCACATCCTTAAGTAAATTCTTTAGAAAAAAAAAAAAAAAATGTGTGCCGCTAACATCCTTCCATTCACACATCTGCCGGTACCAAGCTGAAACAAATAATTATTAGCAGAAAACGACCTAATACAATATTGTGTTATTGAGACTTAATTTTGTCTAATGATAAGACATGTCAAGCTACAGCACCAGTTTTGTTGCCCTCAGTAAATTAACTGCATCATTGAATGATTATTCATGTAAAAATCACAAACATGGATTAAATATCAGCAACTATTCGTAGACTTATATACTATAAAGGAAAGCAAGATAGAAATATGTGAATTTATACAGTTGTGTTTTTCCAAAAATCAATGCAAATACTGTTTTTATTTAACATGAAAAAAATCTAATTTAAAGAATAAGCAAAAGCAAATCTAACAGCAACTGTAATCTCTGGAAGTATCTGCAGGAAGGGCTCTTACTTATACCCATCAAGCCAGCAAAAGACAGAGTCTACTAAAAGCTGTTGAAAAAGTTTTTTTGTTTCCTTGTGGCAGCAACTGATAAGAAGTAAAAAAATGAAAAATGGGGAAACCACAGAAAGCCACCATATTTCTGCTACCTTTATTCTCTGGATTAACATTAATAACACTGGGCTATAAATGCTATTGGACTGTTACCTCTTGCAAACTACAGCACCACAAACTTAGTGAGGCGCTTGGTAATGTATTAATCATTGCAAGAAAGTAACAAGTTTTTATTTCTAAATATGGTGTTGAGAAAATTTTACCGGATATTATGTGGTGCCATTACATGATGGAAAAGTATCTGTCTCAAAAAAGAAACCACTGAAGTATCCGGATGAAAACTAAATAAATAGAAGACTGTTGCGTCTTAAACACTGTAAATCCTAAGCATTGAAGCTACGAATCAGGCCCACATTTTAAAGCAATTATATTGTAAATATGCTAATATATCATGAATATTAAAATGTTATAAAATGTTGACTCGGATGCATAACATCTTATTAGCTTTGAAAATTTACAATGACTAGCAGCATTAAAAAATAACAATAAGCAGATGTCTGGATTATTTTGAATTTTTTATTTTCAATTGTTTCATAATTGAAGTAAAATAATTGATTGCTCATAAGAAATCTCCATCTTTTCCATACTGCAAGACCAAATATTGGAAAGCTTTAATTAAGCTTCTTTGGTAAAGCACTATTTATTACCAGGGATTAAATTTCTTTATTTTTTAGAGCTCATATTTCTTTCTAAGATTGACTTTTTTAATAGTAGTGTTGTATAGATCTTAGATTTCCTTCATGTCTAAGAAAAATTTCTAGATATGTTGGATTTGAATTCTAGTTCCTACAATAATTTCTTCTGTATTTGTTTTCAATTAATCACATCCTTTCCATAATCGTGGTTCTATTTCAGATTTTCCACTGAAATCAGAGGCTAACAATTGTTATTCAGTTGCTCATACCTGATTTTTTATGCTACCTCCTCAACTACTGAGGTCATTTTAAAGAGATCATTTCACAAGTACACTCATTTTCCATTCATATTTTTCATAATATGATCACTCCCATGCTCTTATCCATGCGGATGACATCTCTTGCCATTCATGAGCAGTGAAAAGCAATAATGGGAAAATTTATGATATGTCTGAATGCACCTTAACAGCTGAGAGCTGCAAGTAGCTTTATGATACACCAGCTCTCCATGCACCAATGGCATATACTCCTTTAGAACCTATGGAGTTCTTTCTATATAGCTCTATATTTATGTGAAAATGAATAAAAATTACCTTTCTAAATTCCTTTAATGCAAAAATGATGGATTATCCAGTTTGATTTCCACTAAGTCAAAGAAAAAAAGCTCAAGGGAAAAAGGTTAATATTCCTCAGCTTCTCTTGTTTCCATCTCCATAAAGGTTTATTTTCTTCTTTTTCTAAACTTTGCATAATTTATATCAGCCTTAAATTAAAGGTAATTATGTGATGCACCAAAGTAGCTCTAAACTGCTAGAATTATTGCTATAATGCCTATAGTCATACTTACAATAGAAGACTAAATAATATTAAATAAATGAAAATCATGAGCAGGGGTATTCATGACGCTAAAAGGTACCTTGTAGCTGAATGCTTATTCTGAAGAGTAATTATGTGCCTCTTCCATTTTAATTAATTTTCCATCTCTTTTTTTTGAATAATATACAATATAGATAATTTTAGTAGAGCACGTGCTGGGTGATGATTCAATTACTGTATTTAGGTCCTTGGTAAACCATAAAGAGTCTTTCTGGCTTTATGCCCTTTCCCATTAGGTGATAAAATTGCCTCATACTTCTTCATTTCTGAAGAATGCAGTTGGTATGGGTAATTACCTTTGTCAGACATAGCGGGTAGCTTTGTCCTTGAGATTTCTACGCTTTATGCCTGGAAAATATTTACTGTGGTCAAATCACCATTTCCATTTCAAGATCTGGTCTATATTTTCATCTATTGGTTAAACTATTGATTCACAAGGATTTCTACTAACTGTGACAGTTCTAGTACTTTGCCAAATGGTTTTTTTTTTTTGCCTTCTTTCTTTCTTTCATTTATCTAGGCACTGACATGCTCTTTGTTTGGCAAGTGAAGCTGAATTTCAGGAATAAAGTAGTTGATCAAAATAATGGTTCCATAACTATATTTCTTAGAGAAAAAGGTAACAAATTCCACTAAAAACTCTGAATTCCATTCAGAGATCTCACCCTTGGCTAAAAGCATTGCTCCAGGCTAACAGAAATACCCTCTCATACACAATTCAGGCAACGCTTTTGGAGTTCCTCTGTTTCCTGTTAGAATGGAGACTGTCATGTCTGTGATGCAGAAGAAGTCCAAAGAGGGACAAAGTTCTGGAAAAACCTTCCCATAACCTGTTCTAAAGCAGAATGAATTGATAACTCTACACATCCCCATAAGACAATAGGATCAAGTCTACATCAATAAAAAAAATAAATTGTCTGTACTTCAATGTTAGCTTCAGTGTAGCTCACATACAACAAGTGAAATATGACTTGAAATTTACTCTCTGAAGAATCCAGTGCAGTACATGATCATACAAAGGGCAGGAAATCTTGAGAAGCCACTTGAGTAGCCATTGAATGCCATGTTAGGCCTAAGAGATCATCACTTAATTCACTTCAAAGTTCACAAAACATTTTTCCCAACATTTGTTGGTGATACCCTCCAAAAATCTCTTGCAAATTACAGTATTTTTAGAAACTTTTCTTCTTGAAATGTATGATATTATTTAGGAATTTTTATAAGACATTTTCTTGAGAAAAGGATTCCTTACTTTTGTTAAGAGACTCTCAGATAGGCATTGTTAATAAGGAATGGATTCATGTACTTTTTTTTTTTTTTAAAGAATTCCTTCAAGTAGGTCTCAGCTACAGCTTACAAGAGACAAATATGCAAGTGTCAGCATATTCATATTTAAGTTAACATAATTATGTGCAGCTGAATAATGTGACAAATACAATTCTTTCTTGCAAAAGTTTAAACTGCTTCTCTGACATAAGTCTTTATGGTTTTAAACTACATTAGTCCTCCATTTATTATTACTCTTATTACATCAATTAATCAGTAATGACTGAAACATAGGGCATTTCCTTAGTATTAAGGAGACACATTATGAAGACACCAAGAAAATATTTCCACTACAGTATTCTTATTAAAATGAAGAAACCGAAAATCATGGAGCTGGAGGTAGAAAGACTATTGTATAGTTATTGTCTAAGTTTAATTGCTAGATGGCTTATAGAAGCGTGACATTCAGATAGCCTGAATAATCAGACCGAATTATGTTCAGAATCTGTGAAAACTGTAGCTAAAATGTTATGATAAACAAACGACAGCTATCTGATTTTCTTTTGGTGGTTGAGCAGCATTGACAACATAGCTCATAAGCACTGCAAATCTTGTCCAAGGAACTGAGAGAATACTGAGGAGGTTAGCCCAGGCTGAACTCTGCTCTGCTTCACTGCCCAGCAAAATTGCTAACCAGTTAACACAAGCAACACAAGCATGTCAATGTGAACAGTAGTTACAGCTATAATTGCACCTTACACAAAATAAAAATGCATTTGTGTGTTCAGATGAATAGGCTTACACATGACTATAAGGTTTATGACATTACTAGATTTCACAGAATGTCAGAAAATTCCATTTAAAAAAGGAGCAAGAAGCAAAGATATAAGCTTTTATGCACACGCAAAAAAAAAAAAAAAAAAAAAAAAGATGCACCAAAAGAAATATCTGCAAGTTAATCATTCAATCTTATTATGCTATAATTCAGCCTCCTGGAAAATATGCATATGTCCTCAAAGACTCTTCAGGACTTGGCTCCAGAGAGTCCAAACATACAAACAGCCAAATCAACCTTGACTTCCACAGGAAGGCAATACCCACTGCCATTCTCTGAAATATGTTGTTAAAATAAACCTCCTGAGACTGACATACAATCTTAAGCTTTTTAGACCTCCATCACATAGGTCCACACAATGGATTACAATAATGAGAAATCTTATTAGCCCAGTACTTAAAGTCCAGCAGCAGTGACTTCTCTTGACTCACTCAGAGTAAACTTGGATATATGGTAATATGGAGAAAAAATTCAAGAATCAATCCATAGGGATAACAACTTTCCATATTCCTCTTATGAGAGATGCAATGCAAATGGAAGGTAACCAGATTTGAAGAGTAGGAGTTGGGAGGAGCAAAGTTGCATAAGAACTTTATCATCTTTCACTAACTTACTGTAAAACACATAGCTATATCTTAAATACTGAAAATTTCTCACAAATATCACCTATAACATATTAATCACTTTCAGCTCATTTTTTTTTTCATCAATAGGTCTTGCATTGCTTTATCTTCAGTAGCCAAAAAGAGAGTCGAATTGATAAAATATTTGGTGAACCATCTGTATTGAGTATTTCCAACAAGAGGTTTACAAATCTATGTGATCTTCCTACATACTTTCAGAACAAGAGTAATCAAAGAACACAACAAACCAGGCAACTCTAAAGGAAGGACAGTCCAGGTGACTTTTCCTAAGTCTACCCGGCTAATTTACTCATGCAGCAAGGTGATGCAGATCTATTTTGATTCAGAAAAGCAGTCAGAAAATGCTGGTGATGGGAAAGGGAAAAAAAGGAAATGCCAGTTTCCATTTGCTCAGTTCCCAGAAGGTGATGGTAACACTATTTGTGACAAATAGTGTGAATTTATTCTGAATTAGAACTAGATATTTGCTTGTCTGTAATTAGGAAATATTTTCAAGAAAAAGAAACTGCTCTTTTGTCTGCTAAGGACATACAGTTATGAGTCACAGTCACCACTAGCTCATGCTTTCATGTTTCTTCTACTTTTGCTAGACTTTAAAGTAGTAGGTCTACCTTTGTGTCCACCTTTTGGCACTCAGAGAAAAAAAAAAAAAAGCAGCATATTCAACATTACATATCTACACTCCAAAGCAGATAGCAGTACTATGGTTTCTTATTAGTAAGGCTAACAGCAATGAAATGGGCTGATCATCATCCACATGAATACAGGTGGCTTCCACACCATACACAGGAAAAAAGAGTTATAAAACTAACAGAAATAGAAGTGGGTATACACAAATACTTACTAGTTTCAGTAGCTACAATAGTTATGTTGTGCCACATACTTGTTTCTCTGTCAAGTGGTGTTGCCAAAGTTATTTTCCCATCTTCTGCATTAATGTTGAACTGTCTCTCAAGATCAGTATGTCGATCAATGGAAAACCTACAAAAGAGATATCTCTGTAATCTACTTTAAGAAGTTGTTGTGATGCACACAATCATAAGACAATTCATGCAACCCTCGAAGAACCACAGTTTTAAATACGACTGGATTGTGAAGCTCAAGAGCATGATAATTTATAAGACAAAATGATAAACTGAGACTAAAAAGGCTTAATAATTATTGTCCAAGGAGTAATTAACTGTATAACCAGTATGAAGGTCATAGACTGCCCCCAGGTTCAGTGGGCAACATAATTGAAAAATGCTGATGATCAAGAGTTAATTACACAATCCATCAAATTTATTAGACAGTTTTTATGGTATTTCTGAGTAACTACTGATAATTTCAACTGTAACATATTAAACACAAAAAAAGGTGAGCTTGATGGCTATTCTAAAAAAGACTAAATAACATTATTTTACTAATAAATTTTATATTAATGTAGATTTTAAATGCATTTAAAGAAATGCATTATTTGGGTGTATTTCAAGCAGCTCCAAGGGTAGAAGTCTGTTAATCACCATTTACATGTAAAACACTTCAAACACGGAAGGATTGACTGTTTTATGGATTGACGTCACTGATTTTGAACAAAACAAGATTCACCAGACAAGTAGTCAGAGTTTGCAAATGAGAATATCCAGGTAAATTATGCAGTCTAAACAGAGCTAGCTTGAGAACATGGAAGACTTGTGCCAGATTGCTCCAATGATGCATTAACCAGGATGATTTAAAGCTCGGAACAGCATCTCTGGAAAAGCTTTTATTTTAGTCCATTTTCAAGAGTTACTTTTTTAATGTATTATTTGTAGAAGAAAAATGGCAAAATGAGGCCTTTCCCTTTTTTTAAAGGAAAAGCTACAAATTTATCACTAAACTATTTATTAGATTTGGCAAAAAATTGACTTCAAGGAGTCCTACTGATGCCTCATTGTGGATTTATATAAGAGGATCTTAAGGCCTTTTTATCTGTGCATTACAAAATCTAATAACATGGACCGACATTTTTTTTCTTCTGTTCTACAGTAAATCAAGGTATAACAGAGAGTTATACACTGACAGCCTTGATTATACTGTAGTCAAAGAAGTGACTCAAAGCATCACTTTCTCATAATACGTTGCAAAACACAGGTTTTGCAAATAGGCTTCTAAATTCAGTGATAAAACAGCACAAACATTTTGCTGCAATCACAATAGAACCGTTATTTGAAAATCAGTTTTTTCATTCCACTTCATGCTTTATCATAAAATATTTTCAAAAAAGGTCAGATTCTGAAGCTCCTTTATATATTACAATGACTCTATAAAAAAAGAGTAAATGCATCCTGATGAACTCAAACTCCAGCATAACACTGTTTCAATAGATGCCCATTAGGATCTGATTTTTTTGATTAGTGTTACACTATTCATCTATTTTCATTTCAGTGTCAGATTTTTTTTTAATACTAAGAGATATACTGCAATTAGATTATTGGTGTAATCCTGTAATTTTACAATAATATAATTGCAGAACAACACAACTCTTTCAAAAACAGTTCAAAGAAAATATGTTTAAGGTAAGTCATTAAAATCTTACAATTTAAAAAGTTAAAAACTGCACTGTTAAAAATTAAGATTAACATGGTCTCATAGTTAAGATACTTAGCAACTAAAGGACTTAAGGAGTGAAAACACCTTTGATTTAACTACGAGGAGAGATGGTTTTGCTCATCTGAAAATCGGTAGCTTGGTTAAAAACAGAACATAAAATGTATGAAGACAAATTTCAAATATCTAAGCCTAAAGCTAGGCACATACTTCTATATTTGGACATTTAAGTAAACTGATTTTCTAGGAAGCTCAACATACCCAGTTCTCAATGGTTTAACAGGGACTGTACTGTACACAGCATTTCTGAAAATTAGGTCACTTGTATGGAAAAATAAAGCTGCAAGCAAACCTATAGCTGTACCTGACTTTAGGCAATCACAGTGGAAAATGTATCTTAACCAGATTTTAATGTCTCCTTAGTTCCCATTAAAGTTTAGAAGGAAGTTAAGAAAATGATCCACTGCCTCCAAAGTTAAAATCTCCTTATGCTTGAATAGGGTAAATTTGCCATAGTGAAGTTTGTATGTCCCAGTGAAGAGCAGTGATTTTATCAAACAGCAGAGACACTACAGGAAGTTTATTACTCAGGCTTTTTGCCATGCATTTGGATCAGGTTTTATCCCAGATAATTTACTGCAAACAAATAGCTAATAGTTTTAAAATAACAGCAGAAACATGAAATAAGTACTACTGGAATTAATGTCCTTTTTTGACATCAAGGTTAAAAGTGAGGCAGTTCCTTAAATAATACCTGCAGCAAAATAGTAAATAACGGAAAAAAGAATGCTACATATCTTACATAATTCAGCTGAATTTCACAATATTACTTTATCAAAGACACTAGTCCCTTAATTCTTCCAAAATTATGGGTAAACATCAACAGTAAGAAAAATATGATTCAAAACATGCACCTTTTAGCTTCATCTACTTACAGTTTTCTAAGTCTTAAAGATTTGGGCTGATATGGAAATTTCAGAGTAAAAAAAAACCAGAAATCATGTACTTGACATGAGGTATTGCTTAATATCCTTATTAAGGGATTTCTGTAAGATGGGAATACTCACAGCCAGACTGGTAACTCATCTATGCACCTGCTCATACATCTCTGATTGGCTTATGCATTTTAGATGAACTGATGGAAAGATCAGATGATGTGTTTCATCTATTCTAAGCAGGTGTAAAAAAGAGATTACTGCTGCACTGGGTAGAAATTATTTCTTTTTCCCTTAAGAAAAAATATTAGTTTACTGAGCCTGAGTGTAATATAGCATGCAGTAAAATAGCATGCAGCATATGCTGTATTGGTAGCAGGTAAGGTGACTCATATCTTGATTTTTGTTGTTAGTTTTTTTGTACTCAAAATCTCCGAAAACCAAAATACTGAGAACAGATGTCTATTGAAATACAATTACTTTTTCCTTCACAAAATTCAGCAGAAAGAAAAAAAAGTAAAAAATGACCAGGCAGTATTAAAGCACACTTAATCCCACCAGGTTAAGTGTATTATAAATCACATACAGCTACTTCCTATTACAGCGATATGATGACAGCATCATCCTTACAATACTTGAAGAGCTTAGATATTATACCATACTAATATGACTGATCATGTAAAATGGCAATTACTATCAAATGTATTCTTTACAAATATACCTTTATTACAAGTTTATTTGTATTTATTTTCATAACATTTTTAGCTGGCAGTACAATACATAGCAAAATATGTTTGGGGGGCAGTCAGATCATATCATATTGGTATATGATACAGTGTGGGAAGATCTGCAGAAAAAAAATGAGGTGGAAAAGACACAGAACTGCTAAATCTCAAAAAGCAGATCTGGTTCAATTCAAGTGAGATCTAAAACAGAAATAGTGTAAACTGAAGATACAAAAGCCATATGGGCTTAATAATCTCTGATTGCTTAGCATAAAAGCAAGGCTGGGTTTTGCCAAAAGAATATAAAATATGGTTTTACATTCTTAGAACTACATGGAATAAACTCAAGATTGTTAGTGTTGGAAACTAGTAGATTCTTTAAAATAAATGCAGAAATAAATATTGATGATCCAACCCCGCCAGATTTCTTATGCCTTATTTCTTACTTTTATAGAATTACTACAGATTAATAAGATTAATGATGTGGCAAGAAATAGTTCTGTGAATATGAAAATTATCTCAACTGATAAGTCTATCATAAAGCAAAGAAATCCTATACAAGGATCTTTATAGAAGCAACACAAAGTGATAATAAACTCATACATTTAATGTGTGGAAAATATGCTTGAGAATTTGTGGGAAGCTTTTTAAATGACATCTTTAAAGCAGTTCTACCTTATAGGACTGGAAGATATATCAGGGTCATGAGCAGTCACCTGACCAAGCACAGAGTTAATAGCAGCATTTTCATGCACTTCCAGGAGATAAGTAGGTGATGAAAAGACTGGTGGCTCATCAGCGTCCTCTACTACAATTTTTACTGTTGCGGTATCCTTGAATGGTCCTCCACTGAGGAAGCGAGGATCAATATGAACGTTGGCTGCTTCTACCTTCAGAGTATAGGATTTCTTGGTCTCAAAGTCCAGTGGCTGTTAAGAATGACAAAGATAAATGCCTTTTACTAATGGCCACAGAGCAAGAACAAATGAATATAATGCTGATGGATGAAAGCTACATGCATTTAAGCGCATTCAGTGACTTTTAATGCAATCACTTCCCATTTCTAGAAATTCTACCTGAAAATTTTCTAGGTATATAGTGATATTTGTTCATTATCCAGTCTTAGAGAAATCAGAACTCTTTATTTTGTTCTCTTACTTTTCACAAGACCTTTACAAAAATATTTGCTCATAAACTACACTATTTGCAATTTCTTGTCAGTTAAATAGTACCAATTCATTGGTATTGACATGACTGGCATACTAATCATGCACTTAATCAGTGCCCTGTTAGTTGGAGATAAGAAATACATATATGTACACACACATATACTAGCTCCACAAGGAATAAATAGTTTATTATTTCTAGAACACGAGAAACTTAAAGAAGTAGCAATTTTTATTTGTAAGACATATGAAGCTTTATGTGGAAAAATGTAGAGCTAATCATATAAGAAAGTACTTCAATATTATTGCACTTCAGATAACTCTGCATTTCTGTTTATAGGGGTAAATGAGGTAGATATCTCCGAGGAATTTCTTACAACTGCAGCAATTTCTGTTTCTATATCTTTTTTTTCCTCCAAAGAGAGAAACACAAATCCAATTACTTTTTTTTTTTTTTTTTTTTACCAATATACCTGCCATGTCACCATTGTTTTTACTATTCTACAGTTTCGTATTAAAACATAAAAGATGAAAACACAGTGGATTTAAAGGAACGAACTACAGAATAAAACCCAAATCCATGACACTCTCAAATATTAGAATTTTTCATTATAGGAGACTCAAGTTTGTGACTTGAAGCACATGAGTATATTCACAATATAATTCTCTTGTGTCTCACAATGATTCACATTTCAAAGATGCAAATTGCCAAGCTTTGGAAAGATATTAAGATTTGCATTACAATGTCCCAGGGATAAAAAGAAAAGACATAGAAAGTGAATCTGCAATGCAAATACCAGCTAGAACACAAATAAGAATTCCAAACGCTTTCATGAAGTCTGTCAAAGATTTCAATATGTATACATCCAAAATTTGTTGATTTTTTTCAGGTATAAATCAAACTGTAGTGTTATTTTCTTGCTCAGAAATTCTAGTAAGCATGAGAAAACTTTGCTTCTTTAATAACTCTTAAATTAGTGAGCTTTTGCAATTATAAATGATGATTTATACACCAGCATATTCACAATTTGATAATCTTACCTCCTATATAATGTTTTTCAAGTATTTTTTCAAATGTCTCACAAAACTGGCAGCACTCCAATAGAACTAGTCATGCTTAATCAAAATAACATATGGAAAATTTACTCTATATTGTCTAAAATCCAGGAATTTATCCTGGACAAAATATTTGGTGAACTGTATCCTACAAACATCTATTCCTATCCCTATTGTAGGAGAACCAGAATGATTACTGTTGTCAAAATTAATACATTGCCGAGCATTATGCCAGAGACTGAGTTATGAAATATGGCAATGGAACCAGGGCAAAAGGTTAATTGCTTTAGTTTACAGAGGAGGTCACAGCATATAATAAAAGCAAAGTACATCAGGGGCTTATATCATAGTTTCATAGTTTTATATCATGGTTTTTCATAGGAAAAACAAATCCATAGATATGTCATTTTATTCTACATCTACAGTGCTGATCTACTTACTAAGAAACATAAAAAAACCTTCTGATTTTAAACACGGGTATAAGTTGAATAAAAACTATCTGTACTCATTGGGCTCTTTTTTCACTAGAATGTCATGTTATCATATTTATAGTTATTTATTTCTAAAGAATTTTTTAGAATGGTCTATCCTACATATTTAAAACCCTGCAAAATCTATTGTTGTAAGTTATAATCATTTCCGTTTTTGAAACACAGCATGAAAGGCTATAATCTTCTACTCCAGAAAGTAATGCAAATTAAACTTGTAATTAATATTTCATCAACTCTTCCTTCCACATTTTGTTCTAGAAGCTCTGTCCGCTCCCCACTTTTTTCTTTTTCTTTACTTGCTATACAGGGTATTTGATGCGTGGTTAGACAAGTTTTCACAGAAGTTTATACTGTCAGCTGAGGAATTTCCAATCCACTCTTTCCCCTTCTGAATCAAGCAGGCAAAAGCTGAATGATTTGAGCATATAAAGCATGTGGTTCTGCTCAGGAAGCAAAGACAAGAGGACTAATGCATTCCTAGCACAGAGAATGCACAGGCAATCTCCCAAATGGTGAATTTGAGAGGCCTGGCACATATTCCTCCAGTTCTGTAAATTCACTGACTTGACACCACATCCACAGGTAAGAGAATCTTTTGATACCCTGCGTGCTCTCAGAGAGTGCAGTTTGCTCGAGCAGTTGCATGAACAATAAACAAACTTAGAGAATATCCAACAGTATCATTCTTTTACCTTTCTCACTCTAATAATTCCATCCTGAGTTTGGACATCTGTAGTAACTTCAAATATATCCATTCCATCTCCTTCAATAATATCATAGGATGATTTAGCATTTTCTCCAATATCCAGGTCGTTTGCTTTCACCCTTCCTATTGGTTCACCAAGAGCAACATCTTCCATTACTGAGAAGTGATACAGACCTTAGAGATAAAAGGAAAAGACTAAACAATACATTCAATTCCAGTTTCTTTTGTGTTTCTTCATTTGCTTGTTCTTCTCCAAAGCAAACTCTGCAGATGTACAACTAATACAAAACACATTTACACAAGCTCTCTAATGATATATGCTCCATACATGGGAATACCCAGTACACCTCATGCAAACATTTTTTTTCCGCTACCATATAACCTGTCTTCTGCTTGCAAGGAGGCTCATTGCTGCCAAACATAAAATATAAAGCTACTTTGAACATAGAAAATATGAAATGTATAATTCACTGTAAGACACTGTTGAACACACCGTTATATTTATAGACTCGCAATCTATTTTCAATAACATCCAGTTATGAAAATTTGGCTTTTACCTGCAGCAAATCATCAGATACTAAAAACATGCCTTTTACAGTTTCAGATCTTTACCGCTCTTTTAATTTATTATTAGAGATAATTTGGAGATCATCAAGATTCCTCAAGGATACTCATAATGGCTCACAAACAATGAGCAGCCAAAGCAATCAAATGCCTCGGGAGGGTAAATTATGGGTTCATAATTTATACTGCTGTCCACACTTTGTGGTTTGAATCTCCAGACACAGTTGATTGCATTTTTAGATTGGTGTTTTTCTCTCAGATTTATTAAGATAGTTTGCAAAATACTTGGAAAAAATGTTTTTATTATGATGCAGCAGACTTTTATAAAAGTACTCCTGAGAATTATCAATTGTCTTGTTGAGGTGTTTATAGGTCAGAGCAGACCAAATATCTACATTAAACATCTTTGAAAAGCCCAAGTTTTGACAGACATGCACAGTTCTTTTCAACATAATCCTATCATAAACCATTGGGTTAAAAATTTCAATGACTTATAAAATGTCTCTAAAATGATTTCAGAGAGATCACAGAAGTAGTGAAAGTTCATCTTTTTCATTTCTAAAACCCAGGAGGCTCTTTGAAATCTAACCATAAATATACATTTCTCTTCTACCTGGAAACAATATACTGATAAAACATCCTGCTTTTCGAGTTCATTACAATTTATTGTGAAAGCAGCATGCATTACATCTTATAAATTTCTATTTTTACTGGCTAGGTTCTACTTTAAGTTTTATCCATTCTTACTTTAACACGTAAACCACGTTTTAACAATGTAAAAAATGCTAAGGAGTTGAGCAACTATTGTGCAAGTTTTGAAGCATGATTAATCTGAGATGTTAGACAGAACGCTGCAAACATTTGTTCTTAAAAATGCAGAATTTGTACCAGTACCAAGTTATGATACTATGGCACAATCTCATTAAAATGCAATATAGAGATAATATAAATATTACACCTTTTTTTCTAAAGCAGTTACATAACAGCGTTATAGTAGGATAGTTACGACAGATACTAGCTGGAATGCTGTGCTAGAGTAAACTGGATTTAACAAGGTTATGAACAAAGTTGTCTCAAAAACAGCAAGTCACTCTGTTGAAGGAAAACTGATCTTATTAGTCTAATTAATTTTTCACGTAGTAAATATATTTCAGAGATTTGTGATGCTCTCTTCCTTATGCTATCCAGTTAACATGTCATTGTATCTCATCTAGGGAGGAACAGCTACGAGTAATCTGCACAGAAAAAAATGCAGTTTTTCTTCATAAGTATTCACTCCTTGGACTTCCTCCTGAGACCTCCAGGGAACATACCAATTAGTACTAGTTGTGTTGCTGATTTTCTGATCTGCTTACCTGTCTCCCAGGGCCCAGACAGACACCATCCACTTGCTTCCTACTGGCAGGCAGGGGGGTTTTGACAAAGAAAGTGCTGATACAAGTACAAAAGCCAGGTAAGCTGGCAAAAGTAGATCTGTAGTCAGATTTAGAACTACTGTACATTACATGTATAAAAGAAATGTCTCTCTGCATTAGGATGATATGGTTTAGCAGGAGTCTCATCCATAGATGTTCATATTGTTAAGGGAATTGCCATTGTATGTTGAGAAACATTGCTGCACAAGTGCAAGTAATGTGGTGTGATATGAAGTCAAGAAGATACGTATTTCATCATATTTTATAAAGAAAGAAAATCTTTTGTTGTGCATAGGGTGCTTATCTGCTAAAAACCTTACCAGGATGAGCTGGTAAAATACATATTTTGGAAAATAAGCTCTTACATCACTTATATACTTTATAGTTCTTCTCTATATGTGTTTATATGTACCTTTTCCAGAATATTGGGGAATATTTACCATATGGTAGGTAGAAGGAGAAAACCATTTCACTCTGCGTCTTCAAAAGAGGGCAAAAGTACAACTTAAGTGATGCATGTGCAAATAAAGAATTAATTATATCATAGGTGCAAAAGTAAAATTTGTGAAAAAAACTGTTTATCAAAGAGGGAAAATGATATAAAGTCTACATATAAACACTCTCCAAATTATTCAACAACTTGAGTTTTTCAGAACATGCTGGATGAAAAGATAGGTTTCTAACACTGCATCAGAAAACAAATCTGAAAATGCTCCGAAGAATTGATCCAGTCATTATGTTCTTCCTTCAACTCTCTCCTTTTTGTCTTCATCTTTGAAGGAGAGTACAAAGCTTGCAGAGAAGCTCAGCGGGATACCAAATCATTTTAACCTAACCCAGTAAGACATCCATTGGAAGCACTGTAGTAAATATAGATTTTTGAATTAAAGATCAACAATTAACTAGACTTAGACTTATTTTCTTTATTTTCCTCACTCATACCTAATTATTCAAATTCCTTTTATTTCTTTTATCAATTATATAGCTCTTTGAATGGTGGTGTCGCTTGTCTGCATCTGAGAAGGCAGTGAGTATAAAAGCAACTAAAACTAACACTTAAAAACAATGGAAGTGAAAACAAAATTACCCAGACAAATGAAAAAAATCCTCAATCCATTTGGGCCAGACAAAAGAGGGGTCACAAGGACATGTGCACACTGGTGTGGACATAACAGCCTCTTTCCCAAAGCTCTTAATTAGGTAGAGGACTGTTAATCTTTCTCTGAATTACATTATAAACCAAGCAGTAAAATGATAAAAAAGAGCTATATCATTTTCTTAGATGGGGCAATACACACACAGCATGCCACTTACTCTGTGCAAATTTAGGAGGATTGTCATTCACATCAGTGAGTGTAATTGTCACTGTTGTAGTTCCAGAGAGTCCACCCATATGTCCTCCCATGTCCTTGGCTTGGATGACCACAAAGTATTCTTCTTTGGCTTCTCTGTCCATGTTGGGAAGAGCTGTTTTAATTATAGCTACAAGACAGGAGAGGGAGGAGCAAAAGGAGAGAAAGAACTGGTCAGGTACAGATCCAAATTCAGTTTTGTAGATATAACTATTCTTACAAATACAGATAAACTCTGTTATAAAAACTGAACTACTAAATGTACAGTTAAATTGTCTCATAATACCAAGGATAAAGAAAAAAATGCAATTTTTCAGAAAAGTATTTTCAAGCTCTAAAAAACCTATGTTGATATAATCAAAAGTCCAATGACACTGCAGTCACAAAAGAGAATTAATTAACCTGTGATTTACTTTAACATTTTTTTTCCCTTGATAGACCTTTTGGGTTTTGTCTTATCCTTCACAGAAATCAATTGCTTTTCCCATAGAATTAAAAATGGAAGATGATCTCATAGTAGACACAATCTGCAAGCACTGTTAATTGTGTCTGTCATACTAATTTTTTGGAAATATTTTAAAAACAAATTCATCATTTAACCTGACCTTGTAGAGAAGACAGGGTACAGATGCTTCCAAAAATCCTAAATCAAGTACCTAAACTCCTTGAGAATAAGCTTGTATTTGAGAATCTATTCACCAATAATCAAAATTCCTACAGTCACTTCTATGCCTCTGGTAAGGCACCTGGTTGGACAACAATCTCAGTAGGTTACTATCACCTATTTAACTGGGTTAGAAATATTTTATGGAAAGTAGTAAAATTATTTATAGTATATCAAAATTAAAATGTCAATGGACTAGTAGAAAATTCTCTGCAAGGGAGAATTACTCCAGTTAACTAGTCCAGTTAAAGATATGGGGCCAAATGCATTGCAAGCTCCTATAAATGTCATGGATATCTAACAGAATCAGTAGAAAACTCTTTCCAATACTTATCTTAAGGTATTATATACACAGTATTTAGTATGGAAAGTGCAATGCAAATGGTAAGTTAATGGTAAATTTAACTCACACTCATTACAGTACAGCATGGCAATGTCCACTAAAATAATAATAGTAATGAAACAAAACCATTCCAAAAAAACCTTTGACATCTGGAAAATATCCCTAGATATTAAATTGAAGTATACCTTTTTTTTTTTCCTTTTAATCCTGCCTTTGAACCATATTTTTAACCAAATCATCTGTCCATAAAAAGAGAGCACAAAGTTCAAGTTCCTGAAATATCCCACTGAAAAGTGAAGTGTAGCAGTGCCAAAGAAAATCAAATTCACCATTGTGCTGGGTTTTTGCTTTGTTTTAAACCACATTGCTTGAGGGTTCTTCTGAGACTAAAAGAAAAGTGTCTCTTCGCAGAGGTCTGTACATACAGAGCCAAAGGACGTTGTAAAGACATACATTGACAGTAACTACCAAGTCTTTAGAAATCTTTGGAAAGTAGGAACTTCATTTCAAATTGTGCATTAAGTAAGATTTGCTTGTTCAGTAGAACAGGCCAATTCACACTCTGGATCATAAATACCTGTTCATATGCTGGACCTTTCTTTCATTAGTTCTCACTATATATTTTGTTAAAAATTGCAAGTATTTTGTTAGATACCAATCAATACTTCTTTCAAATGAAATAAACATTTATATATTTCTCAATTAGGACTAGTGCATCCATAGAGACTTCAAATAGCTCTTTTTCTTTCACCTATCTTGGTTCCTATTAAACAACAGTGAGCTCCTTTAAAAAGATGCTCTTTAGCCAAATCACCTAGTTTATCTAATTCACATATTCATGGTGAATAAAGAATTTTTTTATTCTCTTTCATTACTACAAATGTAGTTGAATAGAAATTAGAATCCATTTTTAAGATCATAATACTGAGAATCTGACCAGACATCATCATCTTGTCTGAGTACAGAACAAAGTTAAGAGTAAGGTGGTATAAGACATATAGGGAAAAAAAATCAGATACGTGCTATGTAAACCACTAAAAACAATGTAATGGCAGTATCTTGTATCCTCTAATTTTGAAAATAATTTCCCTAAAATATTATGGGTTATTTTCTTCTATATTTGAAAATTTTACAGACTATAAGTTCAGATGAAAAAGTAGGCTCTGCGTTATGTTTGTGGCCATCAAGCCAAATTAATTACTACTATATGTTCTGAAGGTTTTTATACATTCCAATGCAATCACATTGCAAGTTTATTGTTACCAGCCTACGTTCAGTACCTTCAAAAGAGTAAATAGAGTAAGAACAAATAGGGTAAGAACAATATTAGTCTTCAAAATAATCTAAACAAATTGGACAGTCTATAAAAGGATATGCAACTCAGTAGGCAAGTACTGAAGTACTTTGTGTGGGTGAAACAATTAACTTTGTAATGACAAGAGATGACTCACAAGACCAAAACAAATGCGGAATCAAAATGAGATGTTAAAAATACTCAAAGATTTTCTTGGAATGTATTGAGTAGTATCTTAAAGCGGAAGCTGGAACTGTATGTCTAGTTTTACATATCAGGACTGATCAGGATGTCCAAAGCAGCAAGTATAACAGCAGAAAGCCAGTAATAAAACATTTGGGCCTCAAATGTGAATCACAAAATAGGTTTAAACCATAGCAAAAGACATTCAGGTAAAATATTAGGGGAATAACTTTTCAGGAGGAAAGTAAGTTCAGAAAGAGAAGGTTGCCTGCAGGATTTATAGTATTTCCATTACCGGAAGATTTTAAGAAAAGGTTAGGCAAGTATCTGTCAAGAATGTAGACCTGGTCTTGTTTTGGAGCAAGACCATGTACCATGTTTTGGAGCTTACTACATACTTGCTTCAGGTCTCTCACATCCATATTAACAAAAGGTTTCATCTCTATGGATTTTAAATCAGGATAAAGAATTTCAGCAAACCTTAGCCCTGTGAAAACGCTCAAAGGACTTTTAGTAGAACCAGTGAACAGATATCTGCATCATAATTTGGTTAATATGCTCTGACTGAAGCTGGAAACATGAGGAAATGGGTTGGAAAGCAAAGAAATCAAGGGGAAACATCCCTCTTCAAAGAATGAAATCATTTCCTGTGCTGGATGTTCCTTTCTTCTTTTCTTTCTTTCCTTTCTTTCTTTTTAAGCTGAGTTGCTTTTCCTAAACAGCTATTGGTGTCACACTGCTCAATAGCAAATAAAACAGCTGCAAAATGGGATTTACTTTTACCGTGGTTCTAAATGCACACACTGAGCAATTTACACAATCTGCCTCACAACTTGAATCAGTTAAAATGCACCCCTCTGGACTACTTTCAAAAACCTATTTGGAAGAATATACACTGTCTCATGCTGAAAGACATCAGGGGAAAAGAAGCAATGTGTCATAGGCTGTAGCCAATGCAGAGAAAGAAGAGAAGCAGGACAGCAGGAATAAAGATTTGTTTTTCACTTTTCATTTTCCTCTCTATTTTTCCTAAAGATCCCTTTATGGTAACACTACACATAATAATAACTGAGAACATAGAACAAAACCAAGAAAGCACTATGCAAAACTGGAATTTCACCCCAAAGAGCCTTTCTTAACTACCTCATTTACCTCACACATTTTGATGAAGATTTTCTGCTATATAAACTTGCATGCTTTGGAACTTACCTTTCTTCATTCTGGAAGAACTAAGTAATTGCTTTGATCTACCTTCAGTGCTAAAACCTTGGTGGAGATTCTTATTAAATATAACAGTCATTTAGGGGCCACTCTCCTGAAAAGTCAATCTTGTAATTTCCTTAGAGAGCCACAAGATGCATTTTTTTTATCCTCATGAAGTGCACTGATTTCAGTGATGCTTTAGCAGCACATTACAACAAATGTTCACTTGGAGACCTCTGGAAAACCTGCACCATAATTCCTAAAAAAAAAAGGAATAGATCGCTGCAAACTTTCTTGAAAATTAAAGGAAGTCTAATCCTCTGAAGAGCTGGTACAAGCATATGAATTCACTATTTCTTAATTCAATTCACCCTTGACAAAAATGATAATAATATTAATAAAAGCTATCATTTATTCCCACTTCTAACTTGGTTTTAACATTTCTGAATTTTTATTTTAATAAGAAAGGAGAAAGATCTGCTGTCTCTATCTAGATTGGCTAACTTTTTACAAAGTTATCAATTACAGGAACATCCAAGCTACATTCAGATGTTCATATTTCAAATAAAAACCATTAGCCGCAGTAAAAATAATTACTAGGACATTAAATACTATGTTACATAATAATATTTGGAAAGTCTTTGCCTTTTTTTGCTCTTAAGAAAGAGACCAACAATGTGCATACTTTGTCATCAGGTTTATTTTTAAAAGTTTATAGGGAAGATGACAATGCTTGCTCCCCTGTCAAAGAGATGAAGGTGATGAAGGTCAAATATTGCTGTAATAAATCTCATTTCTTGTGAATCCTACAATCTACTCTATCTTCTTTTTCATCCTGTATTACTTCCATTTATGTTTTGTTTGTTTTTTTTTGTTTGATTTTTCTGATCAGGCTTTCATTTTCAAGTAGATTTTGCAAGTTTCCCAATGTATATAAAGATCACCTATATTTCATGACATATCATTCTTGAAGACTATCTAATAAGATTTATAACATTGTCTTTTCATTCAGATGAACTTGTCTCAGGGTTTTATTATATAGGAAAAGCTGTCATCTATGCTTACCAATCAAGCCTTTTTCCCCTGGGAGCAAGATTTCACAGCATAGAGTAAGTATCTCCTCACAGTGACTGAGAACGGATGCAGTAAATACGCACTTGCATAATTCACCGCATTTATAAACCTGCTACCTTAGAACTGTACTTCGAATGATCCTCTAATATATATAATTAAATTGGGCACTATGCAGAGTAGCTCTGGATACTTTTAGAAATGTTTCCCAAACCTAGCTCTGTAGTTCAAACTCCTTTCTCTGCTTTAGCCCACTGAAGTGCAAAATTATTTAACACAGATATGTGGCCCGTTTCCTACTTACTATAAGGAAAATGCCATTTATTACCTACCAAATGCAAATTAAGACTCTTTCCAATATATCACACACGCCCCTTGACTTATTTATTATCCATATGTCGTAACCAAATGATAGCTCTTGTCCTAAGCAGTTTTCAACTCTATCACCAACTCCAGAGGTTCTTACATGTGCTGGAGCCTATTCTACTTCATTAGCAATGATGATAGTGCTCTCCATGCCGCATGAATTGATCCTACGCTTCCGCATCCACTTTTGCTTAGGAAGCAAAACTAGAGTTCACACAAATCACTTGCTATGACACAAACACGTCCACTCAACTCAGTTCTTATCTTCTAAAATTATTTCAGTTAAAAACTAGCTAATTGCAACTAAATTTGCAGTAATTGGCAGAGCCATGACAGCAACAGCAGTTGACAGAATGAGCTAGAAAGCAGTAGTTCAACATTGGTTCTGATTGAAGTAGAATATGTTCTACCTCTGCATTAATCCCACTAGGGTTTAAATTTAAACTCTTTAGAAATTGAGCCGTTTAGAAGGACTTTAATGAACTTATGAAAACAACTAAGTAATGTTCCTCATTTTCCACTTAAAGTGGCACATTGCTTCTTGCATTAAAACTTTTTCCCCATCTCTCTCTAGTTTGAAAATGCTACTTAGTCATGTTATCATGACTAACTACAGACACAGTCCTCATGACTCTGTTCTATTAGCACCTCTCAAATATTTGTACAGTTATTTCATATCCTCCTTTAATCATCTCTTATCTACTTTATACAAATTAAGTTCAATCAATTCCCCATTGTGTGTCATATTCTTTAGTCTATATTACCTTAGCTATTCAGCTTTGAACTTTCTTCAGGATTTCAGTAGTCTTTTATGATGATGGGCCTCATCATTGCAATATAAAATAGGGCAGTCTGAGTTATTACTGATGGTCAGAATTATGAATAAATTGGGAATTAACAACTTGATACACAAAATAGTTCGTAACATCACAAGGGTGTTTGTAACTGAAAGGTTACTGTAATTTATCTTGTTATATTTGTTTTTCCTTTTTTTTTCTGCTGTGCTATATTTCAGGGTACAGATGACTGAGGATAATAAAGACTGTAAATTAAAAGAGAAGATCTGGGACTGCCTTCTGTGGAGAGCCATCCTTCCTAAGCTTAATCATTTTAGAGTTAACTACTCATTTCATCATTTCAGAAGCACAAGGTATCTCATATGCAACAGCAGAGTCCAGAGGGGGACAAGTACCCAATCATTTAGAGTTCTGATGAACAAAGCACATGCAAATTCACCTAGAAATTAATAATGAGATATTTTTGTGGAGGTATAGAAAAAAATCAATTATTCACTCTCCAAGGAAATATCTATATTCTGTTAGAAGACTGCTAAGTTTTCTAGATCATCTGACTCTTCTACGTTCATCTCAGGTTTACTGACTCAAACTTCAGCCATTGTACCCAGTGACCTTATACAAGATGGTAGCTTTAAAAAAAACTGATTTCTATACACATAGAGTAAGGGTTTATGAATGAATAATATAATAAGTTTTCCAACCGAGTAAGATATTTGGCTTAATTTGTCTTGCCCAATTAACTGCATTCATGTGTATGTGTAGGAGTGATATTACTTAAGTAAGTTCATATGAAATGTAAATAAGACATAGCTGAAAATGATTTTTTTCTGCCATTCCTGTATTGTAGAACACAGTCACTTCATATTAGGTTTCATTATGATAATCTTATTTTAAAGCTGATAGTCAAGATTTAATATCCTTGAAAAACCTTAAGAGTGAGAACTCTAGCTACTTTTAGCAGCTTCAAGAAATTCCTTCTCCCAGCATTTTGACTCTCGGTATTTGGATTGTGGGAAAATACATACAACTTAGATACCTCTATAAATTATACACACATGACTGCTCAGCAAATCTGCTATCAGCTTCTCTAAGTGAATAAAGAACAAAGGTAAGAATGAATTCAACAAATTTGAAAATATCATGCATTATAAATAGATAAAATCATCTGATATCATAGAAACAGTTGCATACTCTAATCTTAGAGTAGGCCTATGCTGTTCTGTAATAACTATATAAGTAAAACTCCATTTACACTACAAATGAGGCCATTACCTATACAGGATAGAGAGAGAGGTTGACCCCAGTAAACAAACTCATTCATCTGTGTTGCTTTACAGAATAAAGCATACATCTACCCTACATAGTTCTAGAAAAAGTGAGAATCAGAAACCACTTATTCAATCAGAAACAGTTCCATATTATAAAACCCATAAATTCAAGAACTGTGGAAAAGCCACAGTTGAATTCTTTATGATTAAATTCTTTTTAGAAACTAACATGCCGCTTTCATGCTAACTGAACTGCTGCTCAAAAGGAAAAAAAGATAACTAGAAATGAAATTAGGAGGGGAAATTTAGGGTTAGTCAAACAAGAGAAAAATCATGATTTTCAGGTTCATGAAAAACCTTTGGAGTTTTCTCTGGCTTTTGTGATACAGGAAATTATTTTCCTAGTTAGTGGTTCACTGGATTAAGCGTACAATTTTAAACACAATACAGATAAAAAACCTGAGTCAAACTAAAATGTTGTTTTTTTCTTTTTTTTTTAATTTTGGAATATTTTGTTTAAGACTATTCTGTGTGAAAGAAATGAAAAATCTCTCTAGGTGGAGGAAACACTAAGCTGCTATGTAAAAGCATATGATAACAGCTAAGGACTATATGTTCTTTATGAACTCCCCTTGTAGGTGCTGTCACTTTCCTTGGTTCCTACTCTAATCTGTCCTCAGATTAATGCTCTATTTTATATGACATATTTTCCAGTGGTTTACTCAAACTCAGTTCAAGCATTTTCAGTTACTGTAGCTCCACTGCGTTGCTTTTAAAAAAAAAAAAAAAAAAACAAAGTATTGAAGTTCAGTTTTAAAGGTATCACTCCTCAGATTTCTTACATAAAACAAATTAAAAAAATGAATTACATTCCAGAGTCTTCTTCCATAAACAGATATCTTTCCATTAAGCAAAGGAAAATACTTCAATGGAGTGATTCCGTGCACTTTATCTAAGGTCTTTGAAAAATAAAGCATTTCTGGGAAAGTGACAAAATTTTTACCATACAACCTCACCAAATAAAAGAACAGCTGAATGTTGGTCAGAAAATTTAAGACACTGAAGTTTATTGTCGTCAGAAACATCCTTCAATAATTTCTCCTGTTGTTTCTTTCATAATTTTCTTAATCTGCATGAGGTTGAGATGTCTTTTCTCAGCAGAAATTCAGGCGATTTTAGTGTATTTCAGAATGAGTTAAACTACTAGGGGGATCATAGCTTTTTAACTTTCAGAGATTATAAGCAACTTCTAGTAACAGATAAAAATATAAAAATAAGAGCAAATCATTTTGAAGAACACTTCTTAAACATAACTAAAAGAATTGCTGCAAGTACAACAAAGAAGGAATGGATTTATTGATACTGCTTTCAGATGATTCACTCAGGACATTAAAGACACAGAGAAATAAAGACACTTTAAATGCATACTAATAAAACTTCCTGCTTATGAGTATCAGTTTCTTTTCTTCCCCAATCTTTTCAATCAAGAAAAAAAAAAAAAAAAAGAATTAATGAAAACACACAATATATTCACTAAAATTCCCGAGCAAAGCTGTACATTCTCTAACTAAATATACTATGGTCTCACATTGAAAATTGTATTACATTCATTACATTCATCCAGCCAAGTGTTTCAATCCCTAATCAGCTGCAAATCACACAGCACTTTTAATACTTCTAGTTCTGTTTCAGCAATTTCTATAATACTATTGTCACCATTACCTGCCTTATTGGTAATATAGGTTTTCTTTGTCTTTTCATGAGCATATTCTGATGGGATACAAATGAGGCATGCAATACAACTCAGCTATACTGAAAGATATCAATTTATGCTCCCTGCTTCAGTATATGATATGAAAAGTATAAGTGCACTTGTGTAAATATAACCCATGACTTCAAAATTCAGGGTCACTTACCTGTGTGAGGCTCAATAGAAAAGTAAGGCTGTCCTTCCAGAATGCTATAAACTAGCTTAGCACTATTTCCATACACAGGATCATCTGCATCCGTTGCTGTTACTTTAGTAACAAAGGTGCCTAAATAAAAAGAATATATATATAATTAATATTTAAACTCATGCTAGAGATTTATGGAAACAAGAGTACCAATAACTTAAAACATTACTTTTATGAAAGGAAACATTTTCCTTAAAGATGATATATACCAGCAGACCAAATTTCTGGTTAAAGAAAAACCTTTTTGGTGGCTGTATTATTTAACATTTCTTTGTAGAATGCATTTAAAGTTACCTGAAAGATCTATGCAGACTTCAAGCATTTTGCAAAGATATCTTATCAAAGGGATATGAAATACAAGGTTAATAATACAATATAATATGTTGCATTTAAGATTTGCAAAACCACATTTGAAAGAACCTTGCCAAGTCACAGCAACTGCATAGAAAAGAAATAATAGAAAGGATTCTTTTTTCTTCCCTTGGTTTCCAGCCATAATAAAGGTTTGATGTGGCCAGAGTGACAGAGTCAGGGCAACATCTATTGTCTCTGAAATGACTTTCTGCCACTGAGGGCCACATGGCCTGGCCACCCTCACACATTCTATAGCGTGTCCAAAAAAAAAAAATACAACATTGAAAAAGGGAAAAAAAAAAAAAAAAAAGGCCATTTTACTTCTTGGCACATTCTGTTTATGTAACAAACACAAGTAAAATTCAGTAAGTTAACTATGGGATTTTTTGATGGTTTCAGAATATAAAGATTGCATTATTTCGGGTAACAGTAAAGACCATCTATAAAAGGAGAGACAGAGAGAGTAGGAAAGGTTAAGGACTGAACTATGTTTCTGATGGGCAGAAACATTTTTAGAAATGAATCACAGCACCCAGCAAAATACTCCTCATTTCTAGTTGTGCTATTAAAAAGAACCTCCTCTTCCTTCCCATACTTCATTTGCTGAATCCAAATTACACCTTGCTTCAGGACAGGGACAGTAAATGCAAGCAGAGGAGGCCCCCTTGTCCTTTCCTTGCATCATCCTCTCATTTATGCCTTCTTTGTATGGGCGTGCAGGGGAGGCTCACTGCTGCCATGGCTCTGGGCAGCATTGTGAATTATAGTACATGCAGATTAGTTGGAAAACATTTGCATATTTAGAGATAATTTGCATCTCACTACAGAGCTTCCATCCCATGCTTCCATACCTTGCCACTTCGAACTTCAAGAAGGATACAGAGCTGGCAGGATGGATAACACCTCACTCAGGGGAGTGGAAATTTTCAGCACTCCCAGTCACTGCTCGTATACAAAAAAAAGGAGGCAAAAAAATAGCATATTCTTCTTTCTCTTTTCCTTAGAAATCACTTGAAGTGTTACTATAATCTCACATAATAAAACTAATGCAGAGAAGGGAAGGATAAAACACTCTCCCATCTCCCAGAATCAATTTCTCGCACTACCAGTCTGCCACTCTACTCTCATTTCAGACCATCATATGAGGTCCTCACATTTAGTAATGTACTCTCATCAATTTATTGATGAAAAGTATCTGTGACGGATGTAAGAGACTAAAGAAATTATTTTCACTGTTGAAATTATATAGTTAAGTTTAAATTTTACCTCCTGTCATTAGATTTTTTAGTTTTATGGTATAACTCATGTTCACTCTTCTGTAGACGTTAAATATGCCATAGTAAAGACAATTTTTAAAGACAATTACATAAAATTAAAGGAGAAAACTTGTTCCACGTCACACAAGACATTGTTGCTTCAGTGCTGCTCTGATCCCACGGCACAGTGCGTTAAAATCCAGACCCTGGCCACCTAACTCACCCAACAACGCTGGACTCAGATCTTGGTGTTCTTTTCAGCTAAGCATGAACAAAAGCTTTAAGAACTGATAAATTCCTGCCTGTGAAAAGCCCTGAAGATAAAAGGAACTCAGAGCCAAGGCGGAGTTATTTAGGCAGTTCCCCAAATGTAGCAGAACTCTCCATGTGCTAGAGAAGAGCTTTGGATTACCAATGTTTAAGCAGGATTTTACTCCACTACAGACACTATGGTTATAAACTACATGTATAAAAATATTTTTACATGCATAATGTGCTTAAAGTTTTAAAGATAAAAACTTTGCATTGAAAAAGCTGTTTCAATCCAGGAAGGAGCAGTTATTAAGTATATGCTCTTTGAAAAAGAGTGTTCTGGGTTCTCTCCAGCAAATAAAAGCCAAGGTTTCTGTTTGTGTTTAATTTTGACCACATTTGGCATGGGTTTGTTTCTTTAACAATGCTACAACAAACAAATTTAGCCAGAGAATTTAATTTTGAAATGGTGCCATTTTTACAAGAAAGCCACTATTATAGTCCAAGTCACTGTTGTCCTAATTACAATAATATAGTAGTTTTATATAATCTGTCCCAACAATATAATCACTGTTTTTGTTATTTTCTTTATGTATCTAATATTGCCTTATGTAATACAAAACTATTCGAAGATAGATGAGGCAAATTTTAAGTTCATTTAAAAACTTTCTGCATTTATTTTTTGAGTTACATTTCTGCAATGCTAATGACCGTGTGATTAAATATGGACTGCAAAGAGATTCAACAGATTTTAATTAATGAACACTTCTAATGTGATTTAGCTATTAAACATTGCTGATTGTTTTGCTCTGTTAGTGTCAGGTTTCATAGTTTTTTTTATAGCAACAGCCTAACAATCAGAGACACAATTAACAATAAAATTATTTTTATATGGCTAAATAAGAAAGTCTGTGTTTTCTGACAAGCTAAGATTAAAAGCCTTCATAAAAATAAGCTGTGTGTGTGTGTGCTTAGCTAGTGTTCTTCTGTTGTTTTGGCTGTATTTTTATGTGCAAGTCAGGGTACAGATTCTGCATGTTAGTCAGAAAGAAAAATGCATATGCTGCCACAGGGAGTAGGAAAGCAAAGATTTTTGGTGTGGCAGTGAAATGTGCGTACTGAAAAAAATAAAACTTGCATGTTCTAGAGGACATAACACATAGCCAATGCTTGGAATTTGCATGAATCCATATTCATGGAAGTAACCATTTTTCTGAGAGATTGCAATGGCTGTTAAAAATAAGATACGTGACCATAATGCAATCTAGTGTTTTCTCATTTTCCCCGAGATTTCTGTTTTCTTTGCTTTTCTGATGACCTTTTTAGATCTCACCCATTCTTTCTCCCCAATTCTTTCCAAATCTTGACAGACTGAAATCTCCATTTTATTTTGGACATCTGTTTACCAATCTGACAGAGAATTAACAGGGGCATTTGCCTCAAAAAGACCTACCATTATTTACAAAACGTATTGCTTTTCTAAGATCACCACACTTGAAAATCCCCAGCTACATGTTAAGTTTGGCTCCTAGTGGCTGTGCAGTGTCAGCAGTGGTCAAAGCAAACCATTGTCTGTATTCACTAGGTCAGATAGGCATTCTTTCCAAAATGAAGTCTTTTCTTCACTGTCCTTCTTTGCTATAATCTCACAGGTAGCATGACAGTTGTTGTCATGGCAACTATTTTTTATTGAATAAAACTGCAATAATCTCATAAAAACCTGTGTAACTTCTTGACATGTAAATTATCACTGCCTTAAAGCTGAAGAAACTTCTTTGTTTTTCACTGTTGCTAAATTTTTTAAAGGTAAAATATTTTTAAGCCTCATCATCCTATATTATTGTACATGAGACCATCTCTAAACACAAAAAGTACCAATTAGAGAATTCAGTAGTCAAATACATGGTAGAGATATAAAAAAGAAATCTGTTTGACACTACAAAACATGATAAATACAAAAAAAATACAGATAGAATATTATAACAGGTATTTTTAAGTACATAGCTTGCTGCATATATATATGTATGTTTGTGTATTTAGATGCACAGTTATTTGAAACAGACTGTGCAGGCACTCACATAAATATGCACATGTTGTACAATTGTTTAGAATCTCTTGCAAATCGTATCTTATTTCACTGCTACCTTCTACCTGTGCACTTGAATATATTCTTCTTATTAATAGCTACTACACCTGCAAAGCTCTAAAAGCCCAAGACATGGATTAGATCTCACAATGCGTGAAAATCTTCTCTCCAAAGAGCATATGAACCAAGTACCAGAAAAAAAGATGAGTGCAGTCAGACACCTGAGGACAGAGAAGGAAATGAAGAGAGGATGTTAATCATCACAAGGAGCAGTGCTATCAGTACACAGCAGTGCCACAGTCGGGCCCAGTCATAGTCAAGTGGTTTTGTAGGTACCCTGGAAAAGAGAAGTTTTAAAGATTGCTCTGAAATAGCTTTCAGAACAGATGATTAAGGCCTTGCGTGGATTCCTTGGAAGATCTTCCCACACTTAAAGGAGAGCATATGAGAAGATTGCGAGATATTTCTTTTTTTAACTGACCACCAGACACCTTACAATGACAGAAGCTTAGGGCAAGTACATGACACCATAAATGGTGGTGAGGGACAGAGGGACTTGTGTACTTCACAGATGTGATATAAATATGTGGGTGCTGAGGACCACGTAAGCACACTGGTACATATAATGCTTCCATTAATCTTCTACAAGCAGCTATAAACAACAAAAGCTTCCTCACTGAAGAGTTCACTCTACTGCACAGGATGCTAGGTAATGTATTCTAAGGGAAAAACCCAGAGAGACAGGAAGATTAACTTATAAGGTAATTTGTCTTTCCTAGCCATAATTTATCTGACTCTAAGTAGTGAAACACTGCAATGCTGTCATGATCTTGTTTATGATGATTAAGGTGAGGAAAGAGGAAAATAAGGTTATTCACACAATTCAGTTTTAGGCTCAGCTGGCTAAATTAGATAACTAGTTGTGCTAAGCTTGTATTCTATTCAGTGGAAGATGGCAGTCTAGGAATTCGCCTTAATTGCTCCTCGGGAGATCTTTCCCATGGTCAACCTCATGGTTGACTAGATGGGAATCCGAAGAATGGGTGATTATCCACTCAATTTAAATACATAAGTTTGAATTATATGTCTACCTTCCCACATGTATGTGCTCATATCACTCAAATGTCCCAAAAAGCAGAGATTTAAGGATGTTCTAGCTCTGCAGGCCTACAGGAAATACAATGGTAGGAAATTACCACTAAGATAAATTATTAACTATCATACAGGAAAATGCAAGAAATATTTATCATCAGGAAACTTAAAACTTTTCATGCACTTACCTCTAGGATGCCGAATCAGATTTAGCTCCATATAAGCAGGAAAATAATCTGAGTGGCTTCTTCCAAATGTTACAAATATCCTAATAGAATTTTTAAAGAAGTTTGAAAAATGAATGAAATGTTTCAAAAATGTTAATATCATTCAACATGGGTATGAGTCGAAGTCTTCAAACTATCATCTATCCTATAATATAGAACCCAAAAAGGTTTTTAAAATATTCATGTGCCACTCGAAGGACTTTTTGTCAAGTGTGGCAAATGGAAAAATACATTGTATATGAATGTGTTGCTGTAGAACTTGGTGAGGTGCTTGCTATGCACAGGAGAAAACTGCCTCCTGTGCAGCATTCAGACAACAGAGCAAGCTGGCAGCCTTTGGCATTTGATGACTGTATAATGAGAACTGTGGGAAGTGTGGCTATGAAACATAATAACTTGCATATTTTATACTTTTTTTGCGCATAAATCCTTTGTTCCAGAACTCTGATACTCCCTTTCTATTATGATCTCTTACAAACAAAAAATATTCAATACAAGAAATATACATGTAGGCCTAGCAAAAGAGGTAACTCTGCAGCAATCGTCCTTGCTGATGTTACCTACGGCTTGGATTTAGTTCATGTGAATGTAATAATGGCCCTGTCTTTTCAGTTTGAAGGTTGGCAGTTTTTTCTTGCTACAACTTACAAAATGGTGCCATTAGAGAGCCTGCAGGTATTCCTTTATAAATTCCCTTGGGTAACTGTTTGTTAGGACTGGAATACAGTCTGGAACATCACAGGCAACAGTGAAAGGCTAAAAACATTTTATGATTGCCTTAAAGAGTTATGTTTTCTTTTCTTTTTTTTTTTATTCTCCCTTTAGATATCACCTTCAGTATGGAATACTAATTGATATTTTTCGGAGATGTGGGAAATAGCTGTTCTTTTGTTCAGGACTTGTTGAAAGACTGCTTGTCTCTAATCAATTGACTATTTCATCAGCATTCATTCTGTGAGGTCCCCAGGCAAAGACAGTAAAATTGGATGATGACTTTACAATATATTACCAAGCAGAGGGAGAAAAAACAAATCCTAACATTTGAGTTCAGTGGAAGTGTCAGGTTATGTTCAGGTAGCTATAATAAAATATAAATGAGTGATAAAGCAGCCTTTACTATGTACATAAGATCATTTATAACTCTCTGTTATGAAAAGATGGTTGGTATAATCTTGCAGCTTCAGTAATCTTGCTTTGTTCAGCAGAGGGAAGCCAATAATGCCATGAGCCTCTCAATCCAGGTTGAGAGAGCAGACTCAAAAATATTGTCCCCTTGGGCCACTGGGGAGCAAGCATACGGCTGCAGAGACTGCTTGGGCCCCAGGGAGAGGCTACAGTTGGATCAGATGCCTCACAGAATCCTACAGGCTGGTTCATGAAAAAGCCATATTGACATCAGCTCCACGGGCTACAGCTTGTCTGTATTCATAAAGAAACAGCAAGCTCTGCAGATTCAGCAACTAAACAAACACAGAGGTACCAACTGGAGGGGAGAGAAGGAAAAAGGGGAAACAACCCATCATGGATTACAAAGGGATTCTGAATAGGAACTGAATCTCATTTCCCTAGATGTTAAATGTCTACAACATGAGACATTCTCTCATGAACATCTCCAGCATTCTTAGTCTAAATCTATTGTGTTCTAGGACGATACAAATTCTAAGTTCCTATGAAGATTTAGGATCACAATCAATTTAATTTTCCGACCTAGAACAACATATCTCATGATTACAACTTGCCTGCGCTTCACACAACTGGACAGTCCAGCCTGAGCTATGGAGCATTGCGCCAGGCCGTTGCTTGGGAGGAATCTCTGTGGATCTACATGAGCTCCTCTCTCTGGTTTCCAGCTAGGCACTATGCACTGCCAAGGACAGGGCATTTACTCCATAGCAGCACTAGCTGAAACAGCATGTTTTCAAGAATACAAAACAACAAAATCCAACTGTAATTTCAAAGTTGTGGGAGGTGGTTTTTTTTTTTTTTTTTTTTTTTTTGTTTTTTGTTTTTCCCCCCTCCCTCTTTCTCTCTCCATAATCTGAAATTTGGAGAAAATGTGAAAAAGTCTTGTTAGAATAATCTTAAACCTATGCAGAGCTAAAAGGCAGGCTTATAGCTAACCATATAACAAACCTAGGTCAAAGATTTATTTTCATATAGTTCATGGAGCTATAAAACAAAGAGCATCATGTGACTGACAAGTATGTAAGAAAGCAACCACAAAGCCAGCATTTCAGATTCAGAATATCATGAAAAAAATTATGGGAAAATTCTTGGAGATTATACAGAATGAGAGAAGCATGCACCAAACTGCCAAAACACTCTATTTTGCCACTATACAATCAATATAAAGCTATGACTTTCTTTCCTCATCCTAGCCCTGATATAGATCATAATATAAAGAAGTATTCCTTCATATGGGAAGTTCAGAAGGGACTCGGACTTTAATTTAATACCTTCACTCTGTGCAATTTCCAAGACAAGGAAAAAAAGCTTAAACTATGAACAAAAAAAAGTAAAAGAAAACCATCATATATTCATTGTCCAAGAAAACCAGCACACACTTTGCTCCACACTTCTATAGTTCCATACTTAGCACAGACAATTTAGGTCTTACGTTTAAGAATGAAAAAGTGACTTCAAAATCTGACCATGTTGCCCAATTTGCTGCCCTTTTCTATTCAGTTTTGATCTGAGCAGCTTTGTATGAAGTCAGTAATGTATCTTGGTACACTCAGACCTTAATGGCTGGTAAAACTAAAGGGTCAGATTATAAATGTCTAAACAACAATATCATAACTTCATCTATGGTCCATAATGGTAATTTAAAAATCAATAAAAGGCTAATGACATATTGAATAAGATCTCATGAGAAATAGAAAGGGCAAAAATAAAAACAAATAGCAACGTTCCAAGTGTCAATAATAAGTCAAATTAGGAAAAATACTGTCTTGGTAGTGAATATATCCTAATTACTAAAGGTTAATTCTGACTTTGCTTTTGGAACCTTCTCAGTCACTCCATTTATAAAAAAAGATTTAGACACAAGAGCTCCCTATACAATTTCCTCATGTAGAATCTTCTTGAGCACCACACTTCATAAAGCTGATTATGCACAACATGAACAAGTAGAGGAACAAGACGACAACATTAAAATATACGTTTTCTAGCAGCTGCTACATTGTTGCCATATTTTTTAGCATCTGCTATGTCTTTCATTAGCTTTTGCACTCCCTTTGCATTTACCCTTTGGGCTAATTTGTATTTGACCCCAGTAACACAGTCCTTCTAGTCTACAATTTTGTGACAATCTATCATTGATTTAAGAGTCATGTAGGATGCCTTAAAAAATCAATGAATATAATGAGAAAAAAAAAAAAAAGAGCAGCATGAGTGTGGTGGATAATGCCTCATCTCAGGCTTTTATTACAACATTCCAACTTATCAACTTAATTATTATTTACATCAGACATTGCATTTTGTTTTCATTTCCAGCAGATTTAGTCCTTTCGCAAACAATCTGTAACTGGACAGTTAGTATTTCTGCAAGCACTGGAAAGAAAAACTGCACCAAGTATGGTGCACTTCAGTACATGTGGCTATATTTTTAAGTCTGTTTTGTGGCTATGGAAAAAGCAAACTAATGAATGGCTTGTAATTTTCAGTGGTGCAACCAAAAGTAAACTTTGCCCTAAAACAGACCTTATTTTCATAGATGCTTTCGTGCCAAAAAAAATTGATGGAAACCGATATTGTCTCAACTGAAAGTCTAAACTTAAACCTCTAAACACAGACCTTTTCTCCCATTTTTTTTTCATTTAAAAATTGATTTTTTAAAAAGCATTACTCTGAGCTTTTTAACTTTACTAATATTATGACATATCAAAGGCAAAGCATTTCTGGAGCAATGGTCCACTGAATTCCATTCCACACGTTTTATTGAGAGAGAGGGGAGAGGAAACTGTGGTTATCACTAGGCAGTGGGAAAATTTTAATATTTAGAGCGTTTGGCTGCTTATCTGAATCCAGGCCAACTCTGAGAGAATTCTCTTCCCTTATTGCTTTTGTTCTTTTTCCATCTGTGCCCTTTCTTATTTCATCATGTTTGTCACTCTACTTCTGTCTTCCCCTGTCTTTCAACATGACGCTAGCTGTCTAAACACTCCTGGCTTCACTGAGAATAGAATGAAAAAATCCAGCTCCTCATTCCTCTCCTGAAGAAAAAAGGGGAAAAAAAGAAAAGCCCTGAATATCTGAATATATAGAGTTGGAAGATGATACCCACTTCTGCTTGCATTACCACCTCTACAACACGCTTTCAGGGAATTTAGGAACCTGTGAGGAGGTAAGAAAGCAACATAGAAACTGAACATTAAAAAAAAAAAAAAAAAAAAAAAGGCTTCAGAACCAGTTTAATTTACTCTGGTGGATCTTATCTTTCAAAATTACTCATTCATCCATATGATATGCTCTCAACATTACAAGTATATATACAGAATTCATTGAAAAAAAAACTAAAAAATGAGTCACTGTGTTTTTTCCTAGAAGCTTAGCTGAATCACCTCCTAAGAAGGTTTTTAACTGATTTTCATTCCCAACGTGTTCCTTCGCAACTTAAATCAAGGTTTTACAAACAAGTTATCTCCGATTCTTGAAATGCAATATAATCACAATGAAGCGATGTTAAAAGTTCTGTGTTTTGATCTTTGATTCCATAAGAAAATTAGTATCAGAATTAAAACATTAAAACATTCCATTTCAGCAAAGAGGGCATTTCCTATATGCATTAACCACTTTCACAATTGAATTCATCATTTCAGAGCTAGGAAACAAGGCTTACTAACATAGATTATATACAAAGCAATTTAAAAAAAAATGAAATAAAAAAGGAAAATCAGAGATGAAATAGGGAGGAACTCACATGCAAACTTGAAACATTTTTGCAATGTGGTCCTCTCTCCTCAAAGAGAAAAATACATTATTTCAAAATAACTCTGAACACAGTGACTGCACACAGCACTCAGTACGTGTGTGGGTGGGTGTTCTGTGAAGACAGCTGAAAAGTGAACAGCATTCCTGCCAGAGATAACACACTGAAATACTAATCGCTTTTGCACCAAGCAGTGGGAGGAAAGCCTGCATAGCCTTCTTTATTATCTTACTAAGGAAATAAGATTTTCCAGATATCACTGACATATGACATAAACAAATAGGTTGGTTTATGGCCATATATGTGTGGGATAATCTCCTTATACACATAACGCATGCAACACTGCAGGTACACTCCACTATTCACATTCCCATAGGGTATCTTTCACGGTCTAGACATGCAGAACACCACCTACATATTTATATAATACATCACATATGACATTAAAACCAGTATCTGCTATATGATGTAGAATATATTACCCAATAGAAAAATTGTGTTGTGTAAGAACCTCAGCAGTTATGTTACAGGATTCTGAAAGGTTAATGCGTTCATCTGTACTTTATGCACTGCTTTCCACAGAGGTCCAAAAATAAAATGCCTTGTACTGCATCCTCATTACATAAGTACTATATATATAGCATACAAGTTCCTCTTCTGTTTCAGGGCATTCAGAATTGTTACAGCATTCAAGAAGAGACTTATCAGAACTCTCTGTTATTCTGAATAAGAACATTGCTTAGTAATGACTGTGTTGCAGAAATGTCAAGGCTGAAATTAGCAGTAGGTGGAGATCTCTTTAAGGGGAATTAGGTAAGTGGATAATGGAAGCAGTGTACATATAGTGTGGCAAGGAAATTCCTTGAACTCTGAAAGGAGAAAGAGCTTCTCTATAAGCCTTTAAAGGGAATTAAAGTGATTTAAGAGGGCAAATGAAATCTAACAGAAAAAAAATAAAAAAAATAAAGGTTCAAATCATCCAGAGTTCATCCGTCAGCACAGCTCTCAATGTTGCTACAAGTGGATTGAAGGTGGAAGGCAGAAGAAAATAGTGAGGGAAAACTTGATAAAGAGGTAACATTCTCATCTACAGCTTGTTAGTCTTGAATTTTGGTTCCATCACTAAGAAGGAGACCTGATAGTACCTTCTGCATTCATTTTACAGACATTCATTACCCAGGTAATGCAATGGACGTGCTTTGAATTTTTGGATGCTAGCTCAGAATTAGGTTTTGTTTTGCAAGGAAAGAAGAGTTGTATATGCTTGCATTTCTTCAGAGAAATAGCTTGAAAATTCAGGTCTCCAAGAATGCCATATAAAGAATAAGAAAGGATAAGAGAAAAGACACAGAGGTAGAAAGCTTGTATAGTTTAGGTAATAAAGCTACTAAATAGAAGGTCTCTGAGGTAACTTAGTATATATTTCTATTTGTACTGTTAAATTGATTTTAGACTTTTTTTTTCTTCTTCCAGACAACATAGGAATATAGATTAGAAAAGAATTAAAAAGTTTTACAGGCTGTTCAAGGAAGAACTGTGCTCCTCTGGGTTTCTACTATAGTTGGGGAAATAGATGGACTAGATCCTGTCTTTAAGATCCTGCAAAAACCATCCCTTTTCTATTCTCTAAGCTTGTAAAACCTTCTACTATCAAGTTTTCCCATATTGCATCCTTCTTACTCATTTCTCATCACATTCCTTTTTTTGGGTTTCTCTTTTGTCTTTCACCCTAATACTTTTCACAATCGCTTCACTTCTATCTTTTGTTGCCCTTTCATCCTTCCCTTGCTCTCAGGGCATCATCTTTTAACCAACCAACATGTTAACCAACTCCTGTATTTTTGCTCTTCTGATCTTCTGAATTGCCTATGCTTTTTCTAATCATACTTAGGCAAATGTTCCTTGGATAAGATCCATGATTTTCTTAATGACAGCAAAAAAACCCCTGCCCATAAGTATGAGTAGACATTACTTTTATAGCAGACTTTGTGATAGAAAAAATGTCTTTTCTTGCCTGTATATACTTGTTCGGTATTCCAGAGAAAAGATAGAAAACAAGTTCCATTCATGTAACAACTGTCTTCGATTTCCCTCCTTTCTTCTTCTATACACTTCTTCCTTCCAACTGAATTAAGTTATTTTCTTGCCTAGAGCCTGGCAAAAATATCTTCTAAAAACAGGTCCACATTAAATTTGTTCTGCTGTATAATTAAAAGCAACTTAACATATTAAATCCTGTGTTTTAGTAGAAGAACTGACACACAGGCTTGAAAATTCACATATCAGTTTAGCACAAGCAATTCAATGCAACCAAGATATGAAAATCTGGAGGAGAGGAGTTGATTAAAAAAAATACAAAGTCAACTATCATAGTCTAGTCAACACACCATGCTTGCAGCTGAAAAGAACCTGGCACAATTATTTGTGCTAAATATCTATAGTAGGATGGTTTTACATCTCATGTTCCACTTCTTTTTAGCTACGATCAAATATCATTTGTAAATTTTTTTGATAGGATGCTGCTCTGTTTGGCTAAGTGGATTGACACTCCTTCAGTTACCTTGCTTTGATGAATATAGACAAATTACT